>JBBIGA010000106.1:9318698-9361570 GCA_037576975.1 Alestes dentex | reverse complement strand
CTATATGGATATGTGTGTGTGTGTCAGGTCTACTGCAGTCACCTGGTTTTGATACTGTGTAAAAAAAAAATCCTTCTTTTCAAACTTAAATCGTTTTTGCTTTCCCAGGCCGTCAGTCACTCTGAATCAACCTCGTGTCCCAGCTGTGTGTGTGTGAGAGTATTTGACGTTTTACATAAGCAGCCAATTCCCGTTGTTAAATCAGTGTTGAAATAAAGTTAGCACGATTATTCCATTGGGGGTTGGGGTGAAGGGAATATGAGGAAGTGTGTGGGGTGGGTGAATATTGGATTAGGAAGCAACATATAACTTAAAGTTGCAGATGCCACATCCTTCGCTTCTGGTACATTGTGGCAAGACCTCAGGAGGCGAGGTCTGTGTGAGCATCAGTGCGAGCAAAATCAGAGCAGCAAATGGGATGGGGATAGAATAAAAGGCATTGAAATGTCAGCACGGGTTTGAGGGGAGTCCGGAGTGGGACCCAGTGCATAAAGCCACTTAGCTCTTCAGCACCATGGACAGCTCCGGCCGCGCCATTATAACGGCACTCTCACTCCCCCAACTCCTCTCCAACTATTCACCACGCGAGAGGAGCTCTAAATATGTGGGACATGTAACATTATGCGATCCAGTGTCAGCGTGGACTGACAAAAAATAAAAAGATGGTGACAGTCACATATACAGGAAAGGGCAGAAATCACACTGCTGTGGCAGAACGCCTTAGGTCAGATGAGATTCACAGGAGAGAAGAACATTTTCAGAATAACAAACACCACAGTCATAAAATCTGAGAACACCTTTTCATTATTATTTTTTTTTTATTTGTTAAATATTTATTTATTTTATCCATCCATTGCAAAACGTTTTATGGGCTGTGCTTTAAAATGAACTTCCAAAAAAGTGTCTTTCTTTCTAAGTTATAGGAAATTACATTTTACATATGCCTGAAAGCCAAATCCCTTCCATTCTACATACTTAATTGATCAATTAATTGTCTTTAATTATTTACTTGGCTTTTTTTATTTAAGCTTTGTATAAAAATAATGTCATGTTCAATTGAAGTGGAATCAGTGTGTGGAGTCACTTGAAAGCTCGTGCAGGCGCGTTTTTAGTTATCTTTAATGGCCGAGTTTAAATCATTAGCGAGGTGAGAGCGTAGATAAAGCCAGTGTCAGACAGTTCAGCTCTAAATCGTCTCTCCATTAATTATGTTCATCCCTCATCGATTTCAGCCTCCTCTGCAGACCTTGCGGGTCGGCCGGTGTGGCTGGCCGGAGCTCGCGCTGGTCGGTGTCGGTGTGAAACGTCTCGCTGCTTTTCGATGCTGCGGCGCGTGCAGGGTTGGATGACGAAGGCCTGGGGGCTCCCTTGATCTCCAGACTGTCCGTCTTTATAGTGGGACTAAAGAGGTGACACGCACTTTTTACTGCATCAACAAATACAACAGAAAAACATTTAATATCTCACACGTGTACAAACACATCTACGCGAGCGCACATGCGTACAGGCCCACACACACATACACACACAGGCTCGCGCCCGTGCAAACAAACAAACACACACACACACACACACACACACACACATCCATGTCCGCACGCACACACACACGCGCGCGCGCCTCCTCTGTTTCCTGCTTGGCTAAGCCTCGCGCTCTCCGTGCTGAATATCTCGCGAAGTGTGATTAACTCTCTCTTAATTACTGCATGTCTTAACATGGTTCACTTCCCAAATCTCCCTCCATCTCGCCTTCTTCCTGCAGACTTTGTCTCAGAAATATATTTAAAAAATGCGCCTAGCGTGAATGATGGTGGGTGCTGTGGTAGATGATGATGATGATGATGATGATGATGGTGATGGCGGTGCTCTTTCCCTAATAATAAGTGTTGACTCCTGTTGTAATGTGAGAGCACGGCGCTGCTGTGTGGTTGGAGTGTTAGTGCTGTAATGGAGAGCGAGGCTGGGAGGCAGTGGGACAGCACAGCCTGATGGATGTGTCCACAGACAGCAGCAGAAAGAAAGAAAACCAGTCCACTTCACTTAAACCCTCTTCACTGCCTCCAACTGTAGGTCTCGCGTGCTCTTTCATGAGAATAATTACAGTCTGTGTTTCTATTCCATTTTGAATATTAGGACGCCACTTCTTACAAATTTATTTCCAGCTCATATCACATACACCCGCATTATCAACATCCGGGAACTCACACTGACTTTAATAAAATGCAGAAAACTCTCAAACTCAGACAGGGACTCAGTTTCACGTACATGACTAAAAGCAAAGATTATGGTCATACAGCTTTGCTGTAACATAAAGTGACATCCGCTGCAAAAGCAGAAGGAGCTTCGCTGCTGCTTCATGTCTCGTGGCTGAAATAGAAAAGGAAACAGCTTTAACACCTCTACTTACAACAATAATTACTAACAGCCATCTCTACATACAGCAGTAGTTGCATCACATCTACTTTTACACTACACCTTGACTATCAGTAGCACAGTGTTTTTCAGTTCTAGCTCCAGTGAGTCCATACTGTGCAGGTACATCAAGAAATTAATGTGGATGTGAGAGCAGAATTAAAATTCTAATTAAAGCCCAAATCCAAATTCACCTTTAAATACAACCCCATTCAAAAACCAAATTTAAACCCAACCCCAAAGTCCAATTCAAACTCGAATTTCAAATTCAAAATCCAACACAAATTTATATTCAAACTCAAACCCAAGTCAAAAGTCAGTAGTGTAAATCATCACCATTATTATTATTATTATTATTATTATTATTATTATTATTATTATTATTATTATTATATTTCCAAAATACTAGACAAATAAAAGCGTTTAAGTCCTAATCCACTATTTGCAGCCACATTAAGGAAGCAGCAAGTCTCTTGAAGTCCAGGAGTATTTTTTCCTGAATGCTGCGCTGTGCTACATTAAGAAAACAGCATATGCTAAATTACAGCCACATTCTCAGGGCCACCTCTGCAAAAATCGTAAAGATCACACAGCCCATTGGCCAGGACTCTATTTCACTGAGGATGCTAATGAAAAGCACGCTCTGATAGATCAGCCTGCTGAGCCTGTCTCGCCTCGGGCTCATTAGAGCAGTGATTTTTTTTAAACACTCAAATTTGCATGTTAACTTTCTGAGCGCGCGCTGCCTGCGATCGCTGCTTTAGGGGAGAAAGAGAGAGAAAAGAAAGAGGAACATTCCAGTGTGACCGAGAGGCTTTAATCCTGCATTTGTTCACTATAAATTCATTCTGAATTTGTTTGGTTTAATCCTGAATTAGTTGAGCGTACAGTTAATCTCGAATTAGTTGAGTGTACAGTTAATCCCGAATTAGTTGTACATTTAAACCTGAATTTGTTTACTTTCATTTCATTCTTAACATCTCTGCCGTGACAAAAACAACATAATTTCTAGCTAATGGATTATTCAATGAGTCGTTTAGAATTCAGTGATTCAGTGATTAATTTAAAAAATCGGTTTCTTAAACAAGACTGTTAATTTGGGTTTGGGTGAATCAGACTAATCTCCAAAATACGAGTACACAACTATATACATCAGTCAAAAATTTACCACAGTCAAACTTCAAATAAAAACCCAAACGCAACCTCAAATCCAAAATTAACCTAAGAATAATCTCAAGATCACACTCAAACCTAAACTAAGATCTTGATCCAAATTCAAACTTAAACCGAAACCAAACTCAAACTTTACAGTCTAAAACCCGACTCAGAACTATTATCCAGCCTGACCCCTGTCTCGGGGGAGATCTGGACTATTATTCCGCTTTAAGAAATATTAATAAATATTGTCCCGAGGACTCGTGCTCAGACAGCGGTCCCAAGGGTTCTGCCATATATAGTGTGTGTTTGAACACTTTTAATGGGGTTACAGTTCTCGATTTTTAAAACAATATCACACACCCAACGTGTAAATGTATAAACTAATAAACATAGCTCCGATTTTGCTGAGGAAATTACAGCAAAATCTATTAATCGTATTATTATACAAATGAGACTTTATTATATAAGAAGCCGCATGCAAATGCTCAGCATCGATTTTTTAGAGCAATATCAAGTGCATAACGTAAAACATGTAAGTAAATAAATAGACCAATAGACTAAGTTTTAAATACGACATTTTCATTCAGAAAAAATGGATAAAATCTGACAGTAACAACATTTTAAAAACTGTTTTTTCCCATAGGCTAATTACATATAGGCTATATAGTTATTTAATTGTTTTTTATTTCTTTTTGCATCTACCTCAACCTTAACAGATCTCTCTAAGTCAAATCTCAGAAATGGTTAATATTGTATTCAATGTATTTTTCTAGATGTTTTGCTCAAGGTGTGTGTGTATGTGCCTGTGTGCGCGCGCGCCCGCGTGGATTCTTCCTCGATCTTTGATTGCCTCGACAATATCCCTATACATTTTTCCTTTTATTTTATTTAATTTTTTCCGTAGGTGTTCGGCCTCCTGTTCTCTCCTCTGATTGGACGCTCAGGTCTCCTGGCCCCGCCCCCCACACACCGCGCTCGCACACCAAAGCGGCTTCGGCGCGTTTGAAGCTCCGCCGCGTTCTGGCGCTCATTCACAGCCAGGTGCTTCAGCGAGAGCAGGAAACACACACACACACACACACGTACATACCATCGCAAATACACACAGACACACGCGCACATAGACACACACACCCATAGACAAACACGCGCGCGTTCAGAGAGGGGAGCTGTTTCACTTTTCCGGAGCTTCTTTTGCTTCTGTTGCCTCACCTGAGTGGATTTTTTGGACTCTCTCTCTCTCTCGCTATTTCTCCCTTTTTCCTTCTCCCTCCTTCTTCACCTCAAGCGCGAGACGAGGACGAGAAAACAACTTGACGCAACTTTTCGAAACTATTTCTCTGAAAGAAACAACTGGATTTTTTGCGTGTGTGTGTTTTTGTACTCATGCCCTTTTCCCCAGAAAAGTAAAGTGGCATGATTACCACCTCCATCTCCCGCCAGCACGGCTGAACCCTCGCGCGCGCCTTTTCCTTATTCTTAATTGTTATTAATTATCATTTGCGCCGTTATTTGGGCGGGAGCCCGCGCTCCCCCACCTGCGCCGCAGCAGCTGCAGCCGCCGTCATGTCCAAACCGGTGGATCACATCAAGAGACCCATGAACGCCTTCATGGTGTGGTCTCGCGGCCAGAGGAGGAAGATGGCTCAGGAGAATCCAAAGATGCACAACTCAGAGATCAGCAAGAGGCTGGGGGCCGAGTGGAAGCTACTGACGGAGTCCGAGAAGAGGCCCTACATCGACGAGGCCAAGCGGCTGCGCGCGCAGCACATGAAAGAGCACCCGGACTACAAGTACAGGCCGAGGCGCAAGCCCAAGAACCTGCTGAAGAAGGAGCGCTACGTCTTCCCTCTGCCCTACCTGGCGGACGCGGAGCACCTGAAGGCGGCGCTTCCGGTGCCGGTCAGTGCCGCAGATCACGCGCTGGAGAAAGCGGCGGCGGCGCGAGCCTTCCTGCCCCCCTCGGCCGTCACCTCGCCCTACTCCCTTCTCGACCCGGGCCAGTTCGGCGCGAGCAGCATGGGCAAGCTGGCGGGCGACATGACCCCGTACGCTCTAAGCTCGCTCAGCTCGCTGCCCTACGCCTCCTCGCTGGGCTACCACCAGACCACCGGAGCCTTCGGGACCCACCAGAGTCAGCAGAGCCAGCAGCAGACGCAGCAGTCCCAGCACACGGCCCCGCACGCGGCCACGCACACGCACCCGTCCCCCACCAACCCGGGATACGTCGTGCCCTGCAACTGCGCGTGGTCTGCGGGGGGCGCGCTCCAGCCGCCCGTCGCTTACATCCTGTTCCCCGGCATGGGCAAGAGTGGGCTCGACCCCTACCCCTCCGCCCACGCCACGGCCATGTAGAGGAGACCCCTAGAAACAGAGTATCACATCTGAACAGAACCGTATAAGGGGGGGTGGGGGGGTGGGGGACGGACACAGGAAGAAATAAATAGACAGTTTGCTCCAGAAAGTACAGGAAAAAAGGACAATTTCTTTTCAAATGAGGACGAAAAAACACATTTTCCTAAAAACAATGAAGAAAACAAGGATCCCCAAGGAGGGAAAGGAACACTCTTATAACTCTTTTAAACAAGGAGCGGCAAGAATAATTTCTTCCAATGAAAAGAAGAAAAAAAAAACTTACAAAAAAGTAAAAGGAAAATGGACATTTTTTTCCCGCCTCCCGAAAAAACTTGAATGCAATGGCATGTACATAAAACTGCCCCATTATTAAAAGAAAGAAAAAAAAAAAAGATAAATAGTTAACAGAGAAAAAAAACGAGCTCAAAGACATTTGACGGAGACCTGAGCGGACTTAAGAGCAAGGCTTGGAGTTCAGATCGTTTTTTGGTGTGTATATATATTATTTTTTTGTTCTTTTTGATTTTTTGTTAATATTTTTCCTCCAGGACGCTCCGGGACCTTCTGCATGGGAGTTGAGAGCTGAGAGCAGGTGACTGTAAGAACTTTGTAAATGTTATTAACCTTTATTAACGGCTGCCGAACAACAACAATGAAAAAAAAAAACATAAAAGGAGGCCTTTAACTTTATTTATTATGTACATTTTGATGCTATTATAATGACAATATTTTTTTGTTTCCGACTATTATTGATATTATTATTGTTATTTAAAAAAAGGCGAATTTGGGTTTGCACAAGTAATGTTTAGCCATCGTACTTCTCATGTTTCTGCAGATCTGTTCAGATCTCTTGGACGTTGTGCTGATATTTTCACACAGAGTTTGGATCTAAATTAGGACGTTTTGAGTTTTAATGAAGATACGGGTTTTTATTGTTTATAGGCACATGAAATTAGACAGGCTGTTTAAAACATGTGGTAAAAAATCTTCTTTCAGTATTTTTTTAATGCATTTTATCTTGTGGTTCAGTGCTTGTCCCACGTTCATTTCATTTGAGAAAGAAGTGAAAGTTTGAAGCGAAGCAGTTAATGTCGTGCTTATTATTATTATTACAATGACGATGATTTTTTTTAATCTTAATCTCATGTAATGTTATGGAAAAGGAAAAACTGTATCAGAAAGGTGATACCTCGATTCTTTGTTCGTTTGCAGAGCAAAGATGTTTTGAATAAAGACAATCTGTCTTCAAAAATACCTAAAACCCTTGTTATCTTTACAGCTTAATATTTTTGTTGGTCAAATAATTTACAGTTCACTAAATTAAGTAATTGTCTTACAACATAAATAAAAAAACCCTGCTGATTCTTAAAAATGATTTTTTTGCTAAATATTATTTCCAGATTTGCATAAAAATATTTATATAAATGAAAAAAATTTAAATTAAAGAATAACATCTGATTAAATGAACACTGAATAAATATACTGTTGTTTCATCAAATTATGCTCTTATTAAAAGTTATTGTGTTACAAAACTACTTTCCCAGTTTCATGGCCTTTTAACCCAACTGTCAGAAATAATAATAATAATAATAATAATAATAATAATAATAATAATAATAATAATAATAATAATAATAACAACAACAACAACAACAACAACAACAAAACAACAACAACAACAACAACAACAACAATAATAATAATAATAATAACGATAATAATAATAACAATAATAATAATGTGTGCCGGACCCATAGAACTGAAATAACCCCATTAATACTACTACTACTACTACTACTACTACTACTACTAATAATAATAATAATAATCACACATAACCTTGTCATTAATCAGATGCCTCTTAACTGTTATTAATGTTAACAGTTTGACCTTGTCATCAATCAGTTACCTCTAAACTGTTGGTGATTTTAATAATTCTGAATGGCGTTGATGTGCTGTGTGAGGAGATAACTGCTGAACTCTACCCCTTCTGCATGACTCTTTAGGGATTTATGATCCAAATCAGATGGTCAGATGTTTAGGACCTGAATTGCACAAGGCCTTTAAGACAGCAGGACACCTCGGACAACAGGCATTAGCACCCACAGAAGGTGTAGTTTGCGCACAGAAGGGGCAGCTGGAGCAACCGAGCCATGCAATTATGCGGGCACTAGGGTAGCAGTACTTAGGCCACGTATCAGGACTCAACATTTCTGACAGAGTGGTGACGGGTGATGTGATGTGTAACCTTCTCTTTGACAGCAGTTCTGCAGAGCTTTGGGATGATTTTGGTGCCTGATATTGAGCCTTAAAACACACTGCCTTGCACAGTCCAGCTACTCTCCATCAGCAGCTCCTATCACAGTTCACAGACAAGAGCTACTCATGCAGAGCATAAAGCTTTAAAACTTCTTGCCACTGCAGCTGTAACTTACACTCTTCCTCAGCAACAGTTTCTACCTTGGCTTCAAGCTTAAAACCCATGCATTTCAATGCATACATTTTATCCAGTTTTGTCATATCCAAATCCCAGTGTCAGACATTACATTTTAAAAAAAATGCTTTGTATGTATGTAGTGTATTGTAATACACAGCCTATGACATTACCATACTATATAAAGTATGTAATTCATAGTAATATATAGTTTGTTACAATATTATGTGAAATTACATATAGTTTATCACTATAAATAATCTACTACTATATTACATCAGATTAAATATATAATTAATATGTCATTTATTTCCATGCGATAGTTCATAAAATATAACCTTCATAGTAATATATAGTTTATTAATGTACTATATCATGCAAAATATAATTTATAGTAATATATAGATTATTAATAAATTATGTATTTCAAAATATGTAATTTATAGTAATATATAGTTTATTGCTATACTGTATTCAGGTGAACAGGTTGTTTCAGGTTCTTCTGTCTCTACTCCTTAGCAGGTTGAGACTGTTACAGTCCTCTACTGTTTTGGCTCTCACACATACTTATTTGAAACTGGTTCTTCAAACATGCTTTCGAACTCAGGTGTGTGTGTGTGTGTGTGTGTGTGTGTGTGTCTCCTCTGACTCTTAAATGAACCGATTAGGTCCTTTGATGTTTGGAAGTGTGGAAGGGGATGGATGTCCCCTTGAGGGAATCCGCATGTCTGACTTGTTCACAGATCCTGCTCTGTTCTTACAGATCCTCAGAGCAAATAGCAATGCAGCTCTAACAGGCCTGCAGGAAAAATATGAGTGGTTAATAACAGTGTTAGACTCATAATCAGCTCTGAAGGTTTTCATGTAGATGATGCTGACATGCTGGCGAAGAGTTTAAAAGACTTGACGTTTTGTCACAGAGAAGATACATTCTCTTTACACTGATCACATTCTGTTAAACTGATTGCATTTCATTTATCATTATCGTCACCTTTTTCTGTTATCAGTGTTTGGCTGGAGTGAGTACTGTGAATGCCACTGGTTCATGCAAATCATGTGTGTGTGTGTATGTGTGTGTGTGTGTGCATGCATTCCTGTGTGTTCATGTGTGTGTGTGTGTGTGAGGCCATTTATCCCCATTCCCAGTTTTGCTTCTATTTTCTTTTCTTTTCTCCACTCATAATTCCTCACATTGTTTTATTCTATTAAAACACACAAGCAAATGACATTACTGCCAGGCAACATGCCGCACGTGAAAGAGCCAAACATGCAACAACTTGCTCACACCAACTGCTCTGTTTCATAACTTGCAGATGATTCCATATAATCATATAATGCGAGAAAGCATTTCTTTTTTTTGTTTCTCTCTCCCTCTCTCTCTCTTTTTTTCCGCGGTCCCGAATTGTGAAAGAGTTACTGAAACTATAGTCCTTGTTTGAATGGAGAATAGGATTCAGGCTGCAGCAAAACAAGCTTGCAGAACAATTGGGCTCCAGCTGCAAACAGAGGATTGCAATCCGTATGTACTACCTCTGTCTATTGTCACTGAGGCTGTAGCAATGGGATTTGCACACCAAGGTGTAATAGCATTACTGTATTAATTAAAAAAAAATTCATTTCACATCCAGATTGTTTACTTATCTGCCAGGAACATATGCCGGGAGAAGTTAAGATTCGTGATTCTGCACTATTGCCCAAGGTGCAATTCAATATAGAGAAGGGGTGGTGGGGGTGTCAGGCTTAGATTCTTCTGCCCCCCTTCGCTCTTATCTACCCCTGTAAATTAGGGTGATACTTCACTGAACCGAATACTGAATTCCAAGTTTTCTATCAGTCCCCTAAAGCATGCAGATTCAGCTTTGAAATGCTGTCAGTGAGAGGCCTACTTTAAGGATCACTTACAGAAATGAAGGACTGGAAAAAAATGTGTGTGTTTATGTCATCCTGCATTGAGATGGACACTTTGTCATTTAATTAATCTCAGTTGATCAAATCCACACTTTTATAAGTAAATCTGTGCTAAATTTGATATGAAGATAGGCTTTAGATTTAAGAGTATAAAGAGGGCTTGAAGCTGTGTAGACCTTCAGGGCCCCTCAACTTTAACCATGCAAAATCCTCTGGTTTTCTAATGTGCCTACATTATTTGTTGTTTTCTTAAAAATATTCCAACAGCTAAACTGTCAGATGGAGGGTGTAAATTAAGAACTGCTGGAAAACAGAATAATGCATCTGGTCAGAATAACAGTTAACTGGTTGTGGTTTAGTCCAGTTGAGTGTGTACCCGAGCATGTAAGTGTGATTAGTTGTTCATTTATTCATTATTTAGCCTCTTCACAGCTATTAATCTGCAGGGATCACTTAAGCCATGCTGAACTGGCACTGTGTGTTTTCTCAAGTACGAGCTGCATTATTCAAACATGGGTGAAAACACATGCACACACACACACACACAAATGGTGAGCAGGGAAAGGAAAATAATAGAGGGAAAATGATGATTTGAAATTATAGACGCCCTAAATCTCTTTTGAACTCTTCTCCTAGACGTTTTTATTGGAGCACAGCAGAGAGAGAGACTCTAGCTCACACACACACACACACACACACACACACACACACACACACACACACACACACACACACACCAATTCAATCTGCCTTTATCTCTCCGGCACTCCTTTCAGCAGGAGATCAGAGAGAAAAAAGAGGATAATTGTTCTTTATTTTATTTAATTTAATGCGACAGCCAGTGCTTTCAGGTCATTTATATGCTTAATTTAGTGATAAAAGTCAATGAGGAGGGGGGAGTTAGACACAGGGCGCTTTTCTTTTTCAAACACTTAAGCGGAAAATATAAAACACATGAAACAAAAGTAGGGGGGACATGACACTTTTAATTGAATATATCATGGGTCATTTGCATTATTGTCTCCTTTTGCGGTAATGTCACCCCTAAACGGTGGGTGATGGTTGGAGGTGGAGATGGATTTGAGTGAATATCTGTGTGCGAATCTTGCCATTCTCATTCTCTACAGCACTCCACCTCACTTTTACACACTGCGATTCTGCACTGGGCTATGATACGATCATCTTTTTACTATCCTGATACTTAGGACTGACAACAACAAGAACAACAATGCAACAATAAGGAGAAGTACAATAATGGTGATCATGATATTTATATTAGAATAGCATAAATACAAATATATAACAAAAAATGTATAATATTAATAACAACGACAACAACAATAATAATAATAGCTAGTTGTTTTTACTAATTTTACTAATAATATAACTACAATGATACCACTAGTAATGATGATAATCATCATCATCATCATCATTATTACGATTATTATTATTATTATTATTATTATTATTATTATTATTATTATTATTATTGCGGTTTTGGGGTTATTATTATTAAATAATAGGCTATTATAGTCAGCTAGGCTTATGTTTATCTCTAACCTGATGCAGAATGATGTGTAATATATTCCATTTAAATAGGATGTGTTGGTAGGGTTGGGTTGTGCTGATCTCATTCTGAAACACTTACTATTGTCTCTGTGTGGGGAAGGCTAAAGGCATGATTGCTTAAAGGCTAGTCTATCTGAAATTGGATCTGGCCCAGCATTAGGACTGGTGCAGAAGGGGGGGCAAAGCACGCTCCCGTTGTTTGAAGCGTGGGCCCTGAATTTGGGGGTCCCTGAATTCTCATTTGAAAGCAGTGAAATGGTGAAGGAGCTGATAAGGGCACGGGGAGGGAGGCGCTGAGAAAAAGAGACTCAGAGCACGAGGCTTAATACACACACACTGAGTCACACCCAGCCTTTCCCAACCAACTGATGGAAAGGGAGCCAGTGCATGCACTACGTGCACACACCCACACACACACAGTTGTGCATGCAGAGATCCCACATACATACACACTAGTGAATTTATACAGTATCAAGACATGGAGTCATACATTTATTTATTTGTCACATATATTTTTATGTTATATATTTATCATTTACTTGTTATGCACATGTGTAATCTATGCTGTCCTTGTCGGGAGAAAACTCATTTTTTAGCTGCCCTTTGAATTAATGAAAATTCCATGGTAAAGGGAACTACACGAATGATCCAAAATCAGTTGCTTCCATTCAAAGTTAAGAAGTTTTGTTTTTAATTTCCTTGACTTGTTAAGTTACTATTTTGGATGTATAAGGAATATGTAAATATATTTATGTTTTGTTTTTCTCATGTTTCCTTCCATCCTTCTTTCTACTTCTGAAAATATCTAAAATATTTCTATGTATGGTCATACTCAGCCTTTCCCTACTAACTGATGGAAAGGGACCAAGTGCATGCGCAACACACACACACACACACACACACACACACACACACACACACACACACGCTCCTATGTTTGCACTCCAAATGGAGGGTGTTCCTCTACTGTTTCCTCAAAGCTTCATCTAATGAGCTTCATCTTCTTAACGTGCTAACAGTGTCCAGCTTTACTTTACACCTCCTTTCTAAATCATCTTCCGAGTACTGTTTAAAGCAGGTTTACTGAAGGAACAAAAATAAAAGATACCCAACAAAGTTGTAAGAAACATATATTTAATATTTTTGTCAGTAATTAAATTTAACCTGATTAATTTGCCAGATGCATTAGAATGTATAAGAAATTTCCCTTTTGTGTTATAATGAGAAATACTCATAAAATAATGTTTTACAAACATATATCACAATTAAAAAAAACAATTATGCTGTGCATTAACATTTACACAAGAGATTTCTCCTCTTGGTCCATACTGGTCTTCAATACCTCTTCAACATGTTAAGTAGTAGTATTTTTGGTAACACATGTTTATTCATTTCTACAGACAGAATTGTTATGTGTGTGAGATTATTTTGTAGATGTCTAATAATAATGTTTAAATTATGTTTAAATGATGCTGTATAATGTATATTTAACTTTCAGATGTTTGTACTGGAAATGTATTGTTAGTACATTTATTAGCAACATAACTGCGTATATAAACATTGTACACAGCCTACACTTTTAAATATATAACAGATGCTTATATACAGGTCTGCACATCACAACACACTGTGATAGAAAATTATTGAAGTTAAGATACTTTTTTAGTCCAATTATAGTTGGTATTTTAACTCAAGAAAGTGTTGTGCTGTCATAAAATTTAGAGTTTAATTGAACCTCAGACAATAAGCTGACAAAATGTAAAAAAACACATTCTATTAAAAGTTCAGGTAACTCAAAAGTTTGACTTACAAATTAAGTCTTTATATTTTTCCAAAAGGTTTTCCCAAAATTATTCCTTAAACCACATATCCATTTTGAGAGCATTTATAGGAATTTTCATTTTAAAGGGTTTAAGTATGGGATGGCCCTGGTCCATGGTCAGACCATCTGTCAGCGTAGCTTTGAAACTCACAGCATAGTGTACAGCACTCGACTGCTGAGCTTCATGTTCGATCACCTTCTAGCAAAGTCATTCTATAGACATAGACAAGATTAGCAGCCATGGACGAGACATGTGTGTGCAAGGTTTCATTGTTTGTGTGACCACATGGCATTGTTCAACCTCAGATATGAACTCAAATCCACTTAGAAGAAAATGGAACCTCTGTCCTGTCCCCCACTTCTCTACACATACTCACTCACACATACACACAAAGTGTTCTCAAGGCAAGGTCTCTGCCTGTATTATGATGGCTGCTTCTGAATGGCGACAGAACAAATATGGCTTTGTGTTTATTGAAAATAGGGTCTGAAAGCGCTCAGCCAGTTTGAAAGCAGAAGAGTCTATTTATTATAAGATGGAGATGACAATGACATAATAAAATATTATACGTGGTGAAGGACATCATGCAAGACTCTTTCACTTGTCCTGACTGTAAGCACCAATTCAAAGAAATAAAATTATAGCGTCATGATTCACCTAATATGCAGACATACTGTCAGTGTGGGTGCCTCTGGTCAAATGACATACTTTGTATTATATTTTTTTCCGGTATGTTAAATTTGAAGAAAAGTTTTCTTAGTAGAGGGCTTGTTCTAATTTTCACTTATAAAATCAACAAAGCATGTCATTTGACCAGTGGCACCCACACTTACAGCATATGTGTTCAAACTTTCACAAACAGTTGTTTTTTAATATAATTATACATAGCACCCAACAGTCTTCTATGAAATACTGTTTTCATTTAATCAGTTTTCAGAGACCAATGCAACTGAGATAGTCAGCTTTTCTCAGATGATACATAATGTTTAAGAATACATTATTTAGAGCCAAAACAAATCATACAGCAGTTACCAGACCGTGACCCCCTGAACAAATTATGAAATACTTTAGACTGCTTTACAGGAGAGGTGAAATTATGTGAATTTTCTAATTCTGTGTAAAACTATAGAATAAATGAAGACCTCAGGCTGGGTTTAACAGAGGTGGGTTGTGGGTAGTATTTACTCAGTCACATGCACTTAAGTGCAGTTTATATTGATCTGTATTTTCCTAACTATTTGAAAACATTAATACCTTTATTCCTAAAATGAAGGCGCCCAAAGATGCTACAGAACAACCACTTCTGGTTCCCTAAAAAAATTTCAGATGATGCTTCTTTAGAAAATTGTTTGTGCAAATGTTATGTGATATGTTTGAGCATTAAGAACAGTTTAATGAAACGCCACATAATGTTAAGATTCTAGGATGAACCAATAAATGGGAATAGAGCCTTGACCTTATTTGTGGGTTCTTTAAACCTTTAAAAGCTTCTTCACACTCAGATCTCATTTCAGACTTGATTTTCTATGAACGCCTATAGTGGTTCCTCTGTGGCATCTGTCCATGCACTCTACATTTTTACCATTTAAGGAATAGTTCAGCAAAAAATCAAATTTTCCACTTACCCCAGTTGCAATCCAAAGTTTGCTTCTTTAGTATAGAATTGGAACTACAAGGCTAATATTGCTAACAAACACTAGAGCCAAATTAGAACCTTTTATCAAGCAATGTCCACCTCCTTAGTACATCAGTACAGACTTGTGAATGTGGTTTAGGACACAGCAAGGCATTAACGACTTCAGATTTTTTCAGGTCGACTTATCCGTCAACAAAGTCGAAGTCGAGTCGACTAGTTGTTTGATGACGTCACACGCGCAGCGGAGGAACACAGGTGTCCAACACTGAGCAACTTTTATTAAAGTTCTCTGTAACATTAACAGTCAACATGACAATTAAACAAAACAAAACAGAGGCTGATACCTTGAATCTGAAGTGTACAACAGAAAGTGGGAACAGTTTAAGCCGTGGCGCCAATCAGCATCCTCTGGACTGGACGACTCTCTGCAGTGCTAGCGTTAGCCATGTTAGCTAGCTGTGCTGCTTCAGATGCCGTGCAGAACGCTGGCACTGTTACTGTACTTTAACACCGACTGGCAGATTGTGCAGGTCACCGCGCTGTTTGTGTTTCTAGAGGGAAATATCTCCACACATGTGATATGTGTCTGTTGCCTCTGCTGCCATGTCTCTTGTCTTGTTGTGGTTTCGTGTTTAGATTCTCCTGCATGAGCCAACGTTACCGCCCTTTTTATGAAGGGACTATAATAATTGGTTAAGTCAAGGAATGCATGTCAGCATAAGAAAATTAGAGGCAGAGATTGCATTGTGTACACAAGCGCGTGCACAGAGAGAGGGAAAAAAACACAACTAGTCGACTTCTCTCAGGGCGCGTCGACTTGTGCCTCTGAAGTCGACTAGTCGACATTTCTGTTAATGCACTAGGACACAGCTATATAAATATAAAAAGAACTTCAAAGTATAGCCAAATCTTACTGGACAAAAGAATCTGTTTTCACAAACAACTAGAATCTAGAATCGTTTTTGTGGCAGACACTGTAATATAGAATACATATACAGAGAAGTCTGATCTAAGATCAGTCCTATCCAGCCCTGGTGTTGTGTTGTGAGATGTTGTTCAGTTTTATAGTATTAATTAAGGTACTGCCTTAATGAAGAGCTGGATATAGTTTGAGAAGACTGGGAGTCATTTGAGTGACTGTTGACTTCTAGTGTTTGCTAGCAATGTTAGCTTCAGAGCTAAAGTAACAAAACAAATTTGGACACTGTGCATGTCTTGATTGTTTAAGGTCACTGTGATGTTGGTGACCACATCTGTACTGCTTTGCAATTCATTTCACCTTGATTTTTGAGATTTGTCATTTTATTTGAAACTATGCCGATCCACTCATAATGGGTGTACTAAGATGCTCCAGTGTAGTTCTACGAGTTCAAAGAATTTTCTTTTTGGTCATGTGTTTTGGTTGTTTTTACTGATGTCATGTTTACCTAATTATGAGTGTCGCCTACACAACCCACCTCTTAAAGGAATATCAAACACTGAGCAATCATGACTTTCAATTAGTAATAACAAAATAACAAAACTATGTAATTATTCTTGAAAAATATAACATGACAAAGTATTGTATTTTGTGTTTTTTTGTGTAACTAAATAAAACTCTTTCTCTCTTGTGAACTTATTTAGTCTATTTAATCTATTATTTAGTCTATTTAGTCTATTTAAGACAATATTTTACATGCATGTGCAGTGATGCTAGAAAAACTGTGAATGCTGTAAAACTCCCTTAAGTTCTCAATCAGTTTGACCTAAATGACTATCAGACCTTCATCCTAGCAATTGATAAAGAGAACCAATCAGTCAATCATGTAGCTTACTGAATAAAGTGATCCAGTGTTAAATGTCTTTGTTGGCAGTATGTGAACCTCAAATTTCAGTGAGGCCCTTGGGCAGCAATAAATTCAGTCAAACATTTCCTGTAAGTGTTGATCGGTCTCACACATCAATTTAGAGAAAAGTATTTCCTGTGCTTCAACTCAGTGATGTTGGTGGGGCTCCTTTTGGTGTGTTTTAAGGCTGTTGTGTGATTATAATGTCTTTCTTTTTTGGATTCTGTGCTATTCCCTTTTAGAATTTCCTGATATAGTCCATAACTCTTTTTGGCTTTCCTGGTCCTGGGGCAGCAAAACGGCTTCAGACTGTGATACTTCCATGATCATGTTGTTTCACATTTTGGATGAGGTTCTTATGGTGCAATGCAATGTCCGTAATGGTTCACCATCCATCCACTTTTTAAGCCTCTTCTAGTTTAGACCAGGTTTGCGGGGGGTGCTGAAGCCTATTCCAGTGGTCTTAGGGTGAAAGGCAGAGAAACACCCTGGACAGGTCTGCAGTCCACCTCAGGGCAGACACATAGACAAACATGCAAGCACACACAAATGCAACCCATCTAGAGACAATTTCTCCAGTTTGCCTGACATGCATGTCTTTGGATTGTGGGAGGAAACCAGAGTAACCGATGGAAACCTACATGGACACAAGTAGAACAATAAAATCCACACAAAAAGGACCCTTGGCCACCCGGCTCGAATCAAACCAGGACTTACTTGCCGTGAGGTGATGGTGTTTCTCATTTAAACAAATTTAAATAGTATTTTCTTTAAGTCCACATAACATTCTTTTAGTTGTCCTCTGGTTCATTCTGGGGATCTTTAAGAACCTTTAACAGGCATTAGTGCTCTGGTTTGCTACTAATTTAAGGGATCATTCAATCTCAAAAATATTCTTCATACTCACACCTTTCATTTCAGTTCTCTAAAGAATCATCCACTGAAAGATTAGACCAAAAGTGGTTCTTCTATAGCATTTCACAAAAATATAAAAAAACTCAAAATTCTGGCATCTTGATTCTTAAGAGTGCCAAATATTATACAACTTACTCTTGGAGGAATTTCTGTTGGATCCACTTCAGAGGACAATGACAATGGGGTTGAATTTTCTCTCTGCTAGTCTGACAAGCATTCAAAAACTATTAACTATTTTTCTGATGTCCTCAAAATTCTCCTTTGGCGGAAAAGGTTGAAATGTTTCACAAACTTTCTAGCACCACTGCATAACCACAATACAGGAATACAGCCTCTACTACATCCCCACCACTCTGAAGTTCATAATAACTGTTACTGTTTTTCAAAAACAGGAACATTGCATCTGTGCATTGTTTGCTTGTTCCTTTTAAGATTTCTGACTTGTGTGATATAAATGATGAATTCCAATCTGTAGATGTTTTAAAGTCCACAAGAATGTCATGCCACCCACTTTTTCTGAATTCTGTTCGAACACTAGCACTCAGTGAATTCACCCGTCATTAGATCTGCAAGGACGGCTTGTGCATTGCTGGAAATTTTAGGCGAAAGAGTAAAAATGTAGTCTTTTTTTCCCCCATCAAATACAACTACAGAGAAAAAGAGCTTCACCTTGTATTTTCCTTTTTTAAAATAATTTTTTTAATACATAGATCAAATTTTAAAACTGGGGTTTTAAAATTTGATCTTAGGCTTTAAAATGAATTCCTCTAGCTTATTTTTCAAAGGGTCAAAGGCCAGCTAGAAAAAAACAAATTAAAAATGATTTACTTATTGTATTTATTTATTTACTTATTTGTTTTTATTGGAAAGCACCAAACATTTGTGCACAAATTGAGATGTCGCACAATTAGTTCAAATGTCAAGTGTGGAGTTATATGGAGGGCAATTTGTTACGCAAACACTATATAATTCTGTGTTATTTCTAACAGATGATCTTTCCAACCATAGTACATAAAGGTAAATGCATCAGATTAAACATAATTACTGGAAAGAAGCTGTGTCAAATATGTTTTTTATTTGCCCAAAAAATAGAACAGCAAATGGAGCCTGTATAATGTAGAAATATGTTTCATTTTCATGTCATTATTTACATTTACATGAACTTTATCTCACACTTTATTGTGACAGCATATTAAAACTAACCCACCGTGTAAAAGCTATACTTTAGCCTGGCCAACTCTCACTGTGAGTTGTTCATAGTAATTAAAAAACACTGAAGATAAAAGGAGTCCTTTTAAAAGGAAGTCATTGGAGTGAATCTCAAGAAATAAATATAGCTGATAAAACTGACAGTTAGCATTACAATAGGAATATGAGAAAAGCACAATATACTTGTTTACTACATAAAACTGTGTGACATATTAAAAAGGTTCTGTCCTTTGCTCTCTTGCACACCCACACATAAAATCCCTTATGATGGTTGTATATTGTGTGTGTTTGACACAGAGAGAGAGGAAATACTTATAGGCCTTAGGACACAAATTTTGTCTTAAGAATGTTTTAATTTGAAACAACACTGACTTTAGCAAATACCCTTCAGCAAATAATGAACATTTCACTGAACAATGAAAAATCTAATCTCTGCTGCCAAAATAGTAGTAAAAACGTGTGTGTTTATAAACAGTGCTGTGGTTATGTGACACCCTCTGCCCTGGCCAGGTGACAAGCTGCCAATCATCCCCTGCTCTGTGGTGTATTGGGTGATCAGAGCCTTCACCTGGTATTTTGTGGCCTAAGTCTGGGTGACTGCTCCATGGCTCTCTAAATAAAATGTCAGTGGCCTTCCACTTTTCTCGACACATTCACCTGTCACTAACACAAATTCAATAGCGGTCAGACAAACAGCTGCTGGTCAGTGTCAAGGGATTTTTTTGGAATAAATAAAAATATTCTCAAAAGAACTGTTTTGTTATGCATTTCTTTACTTACTTATGTTTAGCATATTTGTAATCTCCCCCAATTTTTCCAGATAGGCCAGACTGAATTGTCATACTGTGGATGTTCATATTAGTGTTACACCACAAAACATACCCAATAACAATATGCCACATGGCTGTGTGCATTAGGTTTTCTTATTTTGTTAAAGTAAGGCCATTTTGTGGGGGCACTTCTGAAAAAGTTCATACAGAATCAAGATTTTTTTTCGGTATGTGTGACTAGCTTCCTTGTCTATAATTTCCTTTAATAAAGTGTTATGTTTATTTGTTAACGTTATTATTGACATTATAATATATTTGACAAGTTCTTATAATATTATGTATATTCTGTACAGTTACGCAAAATCATTTGTCTTGAATTGTTCCATTCATATTTTTGGATGTTTAACATCAAACTGAATGCACCATAAAGTGTTGTACATAATGTGCTGAGAGACAACAACGGACTCATCTAACTGCCACATCAGATCTCTGAGGCACACCCTGATCACTTTGCTCTCCCATTGTGGACGTTTATGCAAATGAGCTGAGTGGCAACAGATTGTGTCAAACCCATAGTTATGCTCAGATTCAACACTGGAACAAACAGCAAGCAGGAGATTGTTGAAACATAACAAACTATTTAAATAATGTAGTTAATGTTGAACATGTTATTCTAAGACATTTTGGAGCATACTGTTCCATTCATTATAAAAGTTTCACATTGTGTAAAGGGCATCTGCTATGTATAACCTGATTTACAAAGAAAATGAAAAAATGGAGATGCATATTATTTTTTGGACACTGAGAATATTATTTTTTGACATTATTGTTAGGTACATTTTTCAAGATGAAAAACAGCATAAAGCACAACATAACAAAATTAGCCTACATACATCTTCACTTTGGGAACACCAAACTGCTTGTGTTTTATTGACACTTCAGACGTGGCTGGTGAAAGTACAGAGGTCTTTTCAAATAATGTATTTTTTAAGTACCCCCACTCACCCCGTCACCCCAACTTACCAAGTACTGATCAGTGTCACACTGACAATGTAGTATTATTCAAACTCTTTATTAAACAAACAATGATCATATTAAGCTCATCAGTAAAATTAGTTATTATTATAATAAGTGTTGTTGTTATCATTTTTGTTATTATTATCCATAAGCAAACTATACACTTTTCTATCATAATTTTTGTCTGTTTTTTGCACACAACTTTTTATTTTACAATTTCAAAACTCAAATCTCAATAGTTTCTCTCTAATATGTGACCTTATAATTAAAAACATAAATGAATTCAAATGGAATTAAAAGTAAAAAAAAAAAGTCTATTTCTCTAGCTGATCAGAACTGAGTGGGCTTTTTAGGCCACTAAGTGACAGTGGTCTAGCAATAGGAACTTAACAACCCCATAGCAGCAGGTTTTTTAAGCTTTTATTGTCTGACAGACGTTGTACTTTGAATTGGAGCAAGGTATCGGATTATGGAGGTAAATTTTCATTCAACTAGGACAATGAAATACATCAAAGAACCTGTGTAAAGTGGACCTGTGTAAAGAAATTGTGTGATGATAGCGGTGAGCTACCCAAGAAGGGTATGGCTAAACCTGGGTGCAATGTGTTAAACCATTCTGACAACCCCTGTACTGATCTGTATGGCAAGACAAATTACCTAGCTCCAATTCCAGCCCATAGCTCCAATTCCAGCCCTTTAAAGTTTCCCAAGGCCAGTGGACATCGTGTACTGTCACTGAGGCACTGACAAGAATATCGGACCTGTTTTCTTCAGAACTGTTGTAGCACAAATTTAACTTCTGCAACTCAAAGAAAGTATTTTAAGACTTTCTTTTAAATGAGAAAACACAAAAACAACAACAACAAAAAAATAAGCATGGATGAGAAGAAAATAGAAAGCAACCTAATGGCATCGTTGTGATTGTTTGTAACTTTGGTCCCTTGCCTGGTGTGCTTAAAATACTCTACTTTCCAGGAGGAACCTTTCCAGTTTCGAAGGTATACATGTCCAGTCTGTTTTCTAAATTCCTAACCTTTGACCATTTTATGTGTGACAAGGCATGTTCTGTGAATAAGATGATAGATATGGAGCAACTCTCTTTAATCACTTAAACTTTAAGGATCTGTATGTGGGGCCACACTTTCTGGCACTTCTATTTTGAAGAGCGCAGCATGGAAGCCACTGAAGGTCTTATTTGTTCTTTAGGAATTAACTGACTGCAGCATGATAGCCTTTAATAAGAAATCCTCCTATGAATGCCCTTCTAATGAAAGCAAGTTGCTGCTTTCATAGGAACCTGCCTGTTCCAGGTGTGTGTGGAGACCAGAGCACTTCTCCTGACAGGTCCACATCAAAGATAATTAGATTTGGTAGCACTTTTTAGATCAACTGTGCTTTCTTCTTTTTTAGAGCAACACCAATCCCAACAAAAGGGAATAAAGTGCAAAAAAAGAAGAAGAAAAAAAACAAGAGCCAGCTGCAATAAATCGCTTTCCAGAAGACAGCCATTTGCTGTGTGCAGATGGGAATTCTTTTAAATGATAGTGGGCCAGTGCAAGTTCACAGGGCTCATTTGAGAACAACTGACATTCACCAAAACGCTTTCAACAATGATACACCAGAAAGTGTAAAAATACACTCTTCTGAGGCCTCTTTTTATTGTGTGCTATTGTCAGAAAGATACTCAAGCTCTTAATATCATACACAGAGTTACATCTATTCTCCAGAATGTAGCAGATTCACTTAGATGCTTCTTTTGACATGTCGTTCCTGTGTCAGTTCGAAGTTCTGCTATTGCTGAAAGCGTCTCCACTTTTGAAAGTCCACCCACTATAAGAACTACCTGCCAAGGTGTTTGTGTGTCTAACTGAAGTGATAGATAGCTGTCTAGTTGTTTGATGGGTTGTGGAGGGTTGTATTTGTGTGTGTGTGTGTGTGTGTGTGTGTGTGATAGAGAGAAAGAGAGACAGACAGACAGACAGTGAAGGAGACAGAAATGTGTGTGTGTATGTGTGTGTGTGAGCGGATGCTAATCACTGCTACCCATGCCAGAGCATGTCTTCCTGGGCCAAATGAGATTAGAGCAGTGTGTTGCGTGGGGCTGTGGAGGTGAAAGGTAAAGGCACTTATCAGAAGGGTTCCCCTCAGGGGCCGCGGCGGCTGGCTCCATCAAAACCCGGCACGCACTTCTCACTGGATTAGACTAATCAGGAGAGAGCAGTGGGGATGTATAGACCACTTATCAGGACAAAAAACATTGGGCTCCCTTTCCCTTTGAACAAACCCTACAGAAATGTTTGTTAATTTTATTTATTACAGGATGCTTGTCGATGTGGCAATCTTCCACGGAATCATTGAAAAGAGCTCTTCGACGCACGGAAGGCACTCAGTGTTTACGTGCCGCAGAGATAGCAATGCCTTTGATGTTTTAAAAACTCCCCCTCCCGCTCACTTATTGTCATTATTATTTATTTATTTCCATCTCTCTGTTCGGGTTTGTGGCGCTACCACAGATCGCATTGATTTAAAGTCGTCAGAGCAACAAAAGCCCCGCAAAATTACAAATATTTGCACAGAGGCAACTTTTGGAGCCCAATGCGGCCCCCAGCATAGGAACACTGAAGCGATAAGGCTAATTTCCGCACCTACGATTACCTTCAAAACTAATCTCCATTTCTGTGAGGGATTCTTGATAGTTTACAAATATATCTCTGTTTTTCAGATGAAAGCCACCAGCCCATTATGGAGAAGTTCAGTTGCATAAATATGATATAAAATTAAAAAAAAAATTTTTAAATCTATTGCTAACTCTGATTGCGCCCCATACTACAAAGCCATTTTTGAACAGTTAATTGGAGTCAAGAGGGCCAATTCTAGAAATTCTTCTTAAAGACTGACATTGGTACATTAAAGACAGAATGAGAGCGGGGGAAAGCTTCTCATCGGACTTAATTGGACGTACAGTGTAGTCTAGCGAGGACCAGATTTAAATGATTCACCCTCATTAAACCTTACGAATCACTGCCAACAGACAGGCGTATTAAAGTGGCTGTCTGAGTCAGAGCAAGCCGGGACTTTGCTGAGGTATTCTAGGTGAAGCAAAGCCTCCGTAGTTGTGTCTGCTTGTGTTTTAACAGAGTTTTCCACTCACGGCCTTGTTCCGCTGACTAACAGGCATTTGTTCGGGCTGCTGATATGATGGCCTTGACAGGCCAGTTGCCATATAGTACTGCAGTAGTCTGCATTAATCCCTGTATTCACGGAAAGCACTGAAAACCATTGTCAAAGGTCATTAATTATTTATCATTATTTAAGGGCTAGAAGAGCTAGCTATTTTTATGAGCCAAACCAGTTGTTTTCAGTCCTGTATTTTTTTCATTCACCTTCACTCTTTTTTGAACACTGTAGAGTAAAAGTTTCCCTCACTGATGATGGACTGAAGACCCATCAAGGTTACATGCATTTCCAGTATACAAGTTTCCTATGAATACAGATGGACTCTGGAGAAGGACTTTCTGAACACACCAAGTGTACATTAAGTGGAAGGAGCAATCATTAAATGCCCACTATTAGATTCATGCAGATTCCTGAGGAACTTTTTATATAGTTGTATTTGTTAACATTTTAAAATACCAGTCTTATTCCATTAGTAAAAAAATTGTAAAATTCAGTCATTACAAACTAGCTCAGTTATTCGTTAACTTAGCATTTTCCTTCCATACAGCATCAGAGAGAGTCTCTGAGCTAGCTAAGCATTTGCATGTGGTAAAACATGATATTGTTACATTTTTATTCAGGTTAAACTGTGCCCACTATTTAGGTCCAAAACACATACGACCAACACACTGTGGAGTGGGTAAAGGCTAGCATGTGCTTCCTGCAGGACACATGAAGCACCACCACATCTTTTCGAACTGCCACTAACACAACATCATTGAACACCTCAACATGCTTGGAGGAGAACACTAACTGTCAGTTCTGTTATGTGTTCTCTTTTGGCCACAGATGACTTGGGGGGGTGGATTTGCAACCTAATGATAGGTCCAACACTTAGACAAGAATACTGAAATTGAAAACTTTGTGTGACAATTCATGCTTAATATGACCTGGGACATGAGCAATTTTGATTTCAGGTTGACTATACTGAACTATGTAAAGTTAGAGGGTTCTGAGCATTAAATGGGTTTTAATTTTCCACAATCAAATTGCATCCAAACAACCCCATCACCACTATTATTTAAATATTTAAATATTTCTTGTAAATCTCAACTTAAACATTAATGTACTCAAACCAAATCTATTTGCCACTGCCAGGGCATTCATGTTTTATTTAGTTTGTTATAGAAAAGCAAGTCCAGAGCATGGGGGTGGAGCCATTTTAGCATAGAGGGATGTGTGTGTCCCACTTTTTCCCTCCCGGACGACAACCGAGACGTACACCATTATAACCATCATAACTTTTTCCTTCCTGGACAATAACCGAGACGTAGAGCGCCGCACCCTGTAGCAAGTGTCCCTGTTAGAGTGAGGTGAAGTGGTCGAGCACAAAAAAAGCAACCAACTTTTAAAATAATAGTGTGGTGATCTTAGTTATTGGGGTTTTTGTTATTTAAGTTATTTGTTATAAATGTTTAATTGTTATTGTTCTGTTCTTTTACACTTTTATTATCAGAGTTAAGATTAAGGTCAAGCAGGGTATGGAGAGTTTGAGAGGGGTGTGTGGGAGTGTATGCATGCGTGTGTGTGTGTATGTGTGTTTGAGTGTGGGTGTGGTTGAGGAGCGAGTGAAAGTGAGAGAGCTGAGCGGGTTAGAGCTGGTTCAGGGTTTTAGTGGCGTGCGTTGTGGCCATACAGCAACTTAATTGTTCTAGGAGAAACTTTAACAAAAAGAAGCTGTGAAGCTTAGTTGCTCTTCAGTGTCTGCTTTAACCGGCGGGTCACTGCAGTAACAATAAAAAAAAAACTGTGTTAATGTGTGATAAAATAATAGTCGGTGTTAAGTAAATAATGCACTAATGTGCCCAGCCCTAATTTTTAAACAAAATAATATAGTAGTCAAGTAGAATGTCAGGATTTAAAGTGGTGATGCACTTCTTCTGCTCCCTTAAAAATGCTTCTTCAAGGGTTCTTTAGGAAAGCAAATGGATACATAAAGAGCCATAAACACTCAAAAAAACATTTTAATGCATAAACGGTTCCTTATAAATGGTTTATGATGGAAAATAGCTGTATTTGAATCTTTAAAAATGGTCCAATAGGCACCATCCAAATGTTCCTATATGTTTAGCTCCTATATGTTTGCACATGTGAAAAAGATTATACAAAATGAATTAAAAAAAAAAGTAAAAAGCGTTTCACTGAATTGCACTGAATTTACATTATTGAAAAATGTATATCATTTCCACACTGACTTTAAATGTTCACTTGACTCACTTTTGTAGTCGTGTTGATGTAATAAATGGTACTGATGTGAAAATGAAATACATATTTCAGGCATGTAAACTCATTGCATATCCTTTTAAGCGTATGTTATTTTTCTAGTATTGAACATGTTAAATCTTTCAGCAATGTTTTAAAGCCAAGGAAGGATCCGCTGATGTGTGTATTTTACTATATATCAGTGTGTGATGTACGCTGTGTGTGTTTGTGTACTGTTGTGTACTGTCATGAAATAAGCTGAGCTTGCATTCTGAAGATGTTGCTAAGGTCTCTGCTAAAGAAGATAGGGAGACAGAGAGAGAGAGAGTCAGAGGCAGAAAGAGAAAGTCAGAGCGAGAGAAAGAATAGAAACGAGCATATAAGTAAATGATTGTGTAGATAGTGTGGTAAGAAGGTGGGGATGACCCCCCCCCCCTCTCTCTCCAGCAGGCCTGAGTCCTTCACAGCCTGTCATTGTCTTTCATGAAAATGTCACAGTGGTGTTGATACTCTCCCCAGACGCTTTATCGCTCAGCACTTCTGCAACTTCTGTGATCTTTAAGGAAACCTTCGCTTCTTTTCTCCTTCTCTCTTCCTCGCTCTCTCTGCTTGACTACATTTCAGAAGAAAAAATAACGTTCTTTATGAATAGAGAGCTTTACATGCCACAAAAATGGCAAACTATTACAATTTAACTATGAATGCTTGTCTATGGGCAACATGTATTCATACTCCCAAACAATAAGATATACCAAAAAAAAGCTTTCAGCATTTTGCTGTAACAATACCCAGTTTATAGGCTGTAACAAGTTATTTCTTGTGTAGACCTGCCATAAACTAAATTCAGTGCTGAGAAATGAGAGTATACCTCTGTTAGCCTGGTGCTAACGAGATGTTGTGTGAATATTGTAATTTCCATTGAAAGACATGAGAAAAATGCAGTATATTACAAAGAATTAGTTGCTCTCTGAAAACAGAGAACGTATGAAATAGCAAATTCTAGGACACACATTTAATTATTTGTTTGTGTGTGTGTGTGTGTGTGTGTGTGCATGTGTGTGCATGTGTATGTATGTAAATAAACTGGTGTTAAACTGCAGAAAGCTACCAACATTGACAAAAAATATTACCACGATAGGGTGTGCTTAATTCTATTCATTAGCCTAAAATATTTAATGCCTTAAACTTCTATTGAGTATCCACAGAATCTTATTTTTTGCCACTGAATTTGAAATAAATATATTAGCAGATCATTTCCATCTTATAGTCTCCACAAACAGATGATGTAATTGGCATTAAAGACCTAGATCTTAATTATTTGCCCAAAAAATCGAAGTTATGCAATATTCCCTTTTACTTTAAAGGCAGCCAGCCCTCCCAGACATGTTTGGGGTCTGAAGTTTGCTTCTTTAGTTTTTGACTGAAGCAGCCATTCTAGTAAGAAAAGACTATAACTTTCTGGTTTGAGACGGGGTATAGGTTTTTAAAGCTTGTTAGCTACATTAGCCTTGTAGCTCCTGTACAAAACTAAACATGTAAACCTGGGACAAAAAATGTTTTGGCTGTTCAACTACATTTGGGGTAAGGGGAAAATTGTGCAAATCAGATTTTTGGCTGAAAGACCATTTTAAGGATTTACAAATGTGGCTGACAGAATAAAGTTTCCACATGCTAGAAATGAGAGTGATATTCATGCTGGGATTTGTGGGAAGAGTATTTCATGTCCCCAAAGCAAACACAGAGTCTTAAAGAATCCGAGGTTGCTGGGTAGCTTTTTCGCCCTAGAGGGGCTTTTTACACTTAAATTGAAAACATGTTTATGAAACTTTTAGGAGTGTTCCTATAAACCCCGAATGATGTGATCATCCCTTGAAAAACTCCCCGGCAACCTTTAGCTAGCCTATTCATTTCGCTTTCCGTTCGTCTGTTTTTTCCTTTGTGCCGCTGTCCCAGTGTGCCACTGTGGCCGAACGTGCCTTGTTTTCAATTACTTTTCTTTTCTGATGCAGAACCCACTTCCACAGTCCTGTACACCCTCTCAACTCCATTCAGCCACAAGAATAATACTTTTCTGCGTGGCTCTCAAGGCCGAGGCAGCTATATTGTAAAATCAAAAGTATGGTCATTTGTCTTTGTATTGATTTTCTAGTGAAGCCGCTTTATTTCAATTGGTTGAAATAAATGAATATGTTGAGGAACAAAGGATACTTGTTTTGACACAAAAGTCATTGTGTCAACTGCCAGACTCTCTTTGTTCTGCAGAAATGGCTTTGGCATTGTCAAAATCCACCTCCGTTCCGTATGTGGCAAGCCTATAAAACTAAGTCTCCCCTGTCTGTTTAGGCTGAGAGAATCAATGAATACTTCCTAAAAATGAGAGGACTGTGGCGGGAATCAGTAGCCTCAAATTCTGGTGAATAAGTGTTATAAGACACAGGCAAAATCAGATAAAGGTATCCTCTTTTTACTATTGTTTTTAGATGTGGAAAGGGTGAACAAATTAACCTGATTTGTTAAAAAAGTCAGATTAGTTTTTTACATTTGTTTTTTAAAAAATCTTTTTAAAGGTCATCTTTCAGAATGAACTGGAGACTCAGCGAGAGAGAGCGAGAGAGAGAGAGAGAGAGAGAGAGAGAGAGAGAGATTCTAGTGAGGGTCTGGTTACTTGGTTAGAGTGTCATTAGCATTCATCATACTCCTATAAGCTTGAGTAATTACAGGCGTAAGAGCAAGGAGGAAGAGCAGTTTACACTGCTAGTAATTTGATTTGCATCTACGCTAATAACTTCTTTTGTGCGTGTTTATGTGCCGTGGCAGAACACAAGTGCTGTTTCGCTGCAGGCTGAATGAGGAGGAGAAGAAAGAGCCTTTAAAAAGCTGAATTTAAGTTGCCTTCATCTCGCTGTGCAAAAAAAGTCCTGGGCTCATATAAGCTAGTTATGTCCAAGGGAAAGCTTCAGGCCTTCACTGCTGAAAGAAAATGATTCAGAGTGCTACTGTTGTTATGGGGGACCACTGCGTTTAAAGAACAGTTTTTGGAGAAAGGATTTTGAGAGCAAAATTTTGTGTATGTTTGGAACCAAACACTTTGAGGCCTCCAATGGAATGAATACACATTCTCTATCGACAATACATTTCTGTGCATTTGAAGGAAATTATGCCTCTGAATTTTGGAGCTAAACACAATATTAAATTTAGCCTGTCATAACACATTATATATTTTATGCTGTATTTTTGCCAGTGTAATAAAATGTCATATTTAAGTGTGTTGCCTGTTCAGGGTGTGTACCGATTTTCACTTCAACAGGCCATGTAATTTGCCCAAACTTGCCCAGAGTGTATTTAAAGGTATGAAGACAGTCATAAAATATTGTAAGGACTATTAGATACATGATTGTGACACATTTTTAAACATCCATCTACTCAAGGACAACAGATGACTTGAATTATCTGGCTTTAAAAAGTTGATTAGTGTGTATTGCCCGTGTTAAATAAAACAAAGTATAGTAATGTAAAGTAAACTAAATCCTGATCATGTCTTTTAATTAAGCCATCTGGATGTGATATTAAAGGCCTGATTGCTGTGAAAATTCCCAAATGACAATGGTCCAGTCTTAAAAATGAAGAGACCACAAAGGGTTTCACATAATGATCTTAATGTTCTTTATCAATTTAAGGGTTCTTTCAAAAACCTTCACGTGATGTAAGGGTTCTTTGGACATTCGAGTGGTTATTCACACATCTCGTTTACGAACCACACACCTCGTTTACAAAAGGTTCTTAAGGAAGCCAAAAATGGTTCTTTTATATAATCACACAAAGAACCCTTTCAGGGACACTTATTTTTAAGAATGTTAGGAGTACAAGAAGGTGTCCTGATGGCCACTATGTTTCTGGATCTATGTTCTACATCTCTGCTTCCTTCCTGATTTATTTGATGGAAAAAAAAAACCTTGAAGCATGAATCCAGTATTAGGCCTTTGCTCTAAGAATTAGATGGAGGACCTCATGATGCATAGGAATATTCTCTTTCAAAGTATCTTTTGCAGCAACACTTATTTATATTCCAGGTTTTACAAAAGTTGTTCTGAGTAAGTCCTTGTGTAAATATATATTTGTTAATGAGGAGGACCCATATTCCTGCTCTTCCCTCCTATCTGTGTCTTAAGCATTAGTGAGTGTCCCAGACACTAGTGAGTGTCTATCACTGCATTGTGATTAAGAATTTCTGAACTGCATTGGCTAAGTGGTTCATTGATGCCTGTGTCAACATCGACAACCAGAGTGAACTTGACACAAAGGGCGACTGATTACAAGCCACCACACAGTGATGAGTGATCTCTGACCACTGCTGCCACAACAAAGTTTCTCTACTCCATAATATAAGGTTACGCTACAAGCAGGAAAATGTTCACACACTAACAACTAGAATCCATAACTGGTTTTACCTGCAGATGCAAATTAAGAAGACAAACTCATTTGACGCTGATTAGCTTGCTAATATGCCATTGAAACTCTCATTTCAAAATGGCGAGGGAAATTCAGTTTTCCCTGATTATGGGGATTGTTAATACCAAGCCTCACAAAGTGTGCATTGGGTGTACCCTATTCCCCCATATAATTTCAGAATAGGAGCTTTTTATTCATGGATTCATCAAAAGGTAAGACGAGTGAACATAATACATATCAGTTTTAACATGCTGATATTGGCCGTTCTACTGTGTGATCAACAACAATTTGCGAGTCTTAGATACCACTTAGTTTTACTTATTATATTTACTTTATATTGAACACCACATTTGGTTTAAACAGCATACAGTTATTTTGAATTGATATTGTTTGCATCAATTTACCAGACCTTTTAGTGAATGTTACCCAACCTGTGAAGAAAACTGTACCATTATCACAAACATTAGGTGCTTATGCAAGGTTATCAGGTCAAGATGTGTTAGGTTGTGTCTTGTTCTGACCTCATATTAGCATTTTGACATTAGCATTTAGTGTGTATTTTTGTGATTATAGTACTGGGTGTGATTTGGAGACGTGAGCAGACACAGGTTCCTAATACTGGTTACAAATGGCAAATGAGCTTTGAAAGCCAAAACCATTTCTCTTTTGACAGTTAGATGCTGGATCAACAGACTAGCTGCATTTGTATAGGTTTTATATTTTATAGTTTTTGTAAAAACAAAACAAAAAATGAATCAGTAAGAATCTGATACTGATTAGAGAGAACGTGTGCCTCATTTTCTTTCAGTGCTAAGCGACTTCATGATGCCACACAGCTAGTTTTACATGCAATCACATGCAACTGAAAGGGCTGAATAGCATCTGCAAAGGAATTTATGTAGCGTTAATAAACAAACTAAATTAAACGCAACCCCATTCGCTTCCTTTTTGAATACAAAAATCAATCTGTATACGATTGTGTCATCTATAAATCCAGTAAATCAAGTTGTCTCAATTAGCGGTGACGCAGTAGAAGAGAAAAAAAGCATGAGGGTGAGAGAGAACTAAGATCAGGAGTGAGTCATGAGTCATTTCAGTGTGTTTATGTTTCCTGCTCTGACTGCAGCCCTCTGAGTGATTAGCAGAAACGGAGAACAAGAGAGATAGAAAGATGGAGAGAGGTACCTTCAGATTTCAATGGACCAATTTTGAGCCCAGAACAAAACCTATTCACTATCCTTTTCAGCTGGATTTTTTTTAATACTATTCTGTCTCAGTGCATTTCCCCTCGGAGATCACGCAGGATCAAGGTGAAAAGTTGCAGTGTGGTCAGTCTGCATGGAGCACACACACACACACACACACACACACACACACACACACACACGGACACACACATACAAAAACGGCATTATATTTGTTGAAGAACTAATTTTGTTTAACAGGACATACCAAAGGAATTGCTTTTCTTTTTGTGAGGCTGCTGAAGGCTGTTTGACGGTAACTGTGGTCAAATGAGGACGAGGTGTGAGTTGCTTCTTTTGTTGTTTGTACAGTACATTTTTGGTGTGACCTTTGACTTCTGTGGTAGGCCCCAGAGTTATCACAACGTTCCATCCAAGGCAAGTGACTAGGGTGAAATCTTGGCATACAGGGCAGAGTGAGGGAGGCTTTGGGTGAAGCGGATGAGGTTGAGAGGTTAACCCGCTGTCTTTGTGATTGCACAATAAGTTTCTATTTATCTGGTGGAGCTGCTCTTTTCTTCTCCACGTGAGTGTGACACAGCTGCCAAAACCGAGCCTTTGTCTGCGTGGAGAGCAGCGGCCTGTGCGTTTGTGTTCTCTTGCTTGCACCTGAATGGACTCTCGTCGAGGGGGTGTATGGATTTCTGACAGGTTTGGATCTGGTTCTTTTACGCTCACAGAATAGAGGAGGGAGCCTCAGTGTTGTTTGCTTTTATACTAGCTGTTATGGCAATAGTGGAATTAAGAATAGACTGAAATGCTCAATGCTAATGTACATTAAAAGTTTGAGGACACTTTTAGAGGGTGATATCATGCTACTAGCTGTACGTTGTTTCAGTGGGGCAGGAAGTGGTTTGAATAGTTTAAGTATGATAGCCCACTTTAAGTGAGTCATCTTAAGCAAACTGATTATTTTAAAAACAGCTCACTTTAAAGTTTCTAAAATTTTTTGTACAAATCAGATTATTATCAGTGCTGTCTGATACCCAATAGTGGATTTGGAAACATGACATTGTATCTTTAGATCTCTGCAAAGAGCATAAACACCTCTTTGTTAATCCTTGAATTATATTTTGCTTCAGTGATCAACTTCATACTCATCAATGTGTATTCCTTGGCATGAAGACTAACTTTTGCCTAAATAACATTGGCAAACTGTGACTATTAGAACTAGGCCTTTATTTCAGACCTTAAATGTTAAACACAAGCTCAGCCGGGGCAGCTGGTGACCTAGTGGTTAGAGCATTCGCTCTGCGATCAGAAAGTCATAAGTTCCAATCCCAAGACTGCTAGCGGCACCTCTGAGGTACCCTTGAGGAAGGTCCCGTCCCCACATACAGGGCGCTGTGTTCCTGGCTGCACTTGGTGAATGGGTTAAATGCATAAATGGATTCTTATAGTGATTCATTTAGTAAAGAGTCCGGATCGTAAAGCTATTGCTGTTAATCATCTGACAAATGCCCAGTGGTTGGGCTATATTCAGTCAGTCACACATGAAGAATCTAGAATTTCCGGATAGACTAAAGTGATGTTTTTCCTCTACAAAATTAGTCCCACCCTTTAACAATCATAATGTGATCAGTAGATTCTTCTTTGGTTAATCTGACATGATTGGACTTCCAGCTTGTGAAGCTTAGTTAGATCTACGTAGATACCTGTTTAGATAATTTTCCAGTAGGCTATTCAAAACATGTAACCCTTTTGTTTCCAATCAAAATAATGGAATAAGCGCAGTATGTGCCAGGTTTTAAATACAACTTTACTCTGTTGAATAAAAATGAACTAAAAAAATACAAGCATGCTTTTTTCATTTCCCAGAAATGTAGACTTTCTCTGAAGGCCTAGAATGCCTCACAAGTTTTATTCTGCTAAATTCTGATGAACATTTTATTCCCAAACTGTTGAACTAAAGAGCATATTATTTTGTGTGGACTTCTTTAATCTGTGGTATTATTCCTGAAGAAGCGTTTTTTTTTTTTTTGCTTTTCTTTTTCTTTGACTGGTTAAGTTTTTGCAAATTGACAAAGAAAGCACGCTCATTTGGGCTGAAACTGTTTTGATAATAGGTGTCCCCAACATTTGACAGTCAATGTTTCATTTTAAGCATTTGCAGAAATAAAACCTTGCATTACATTGTACATGCTTTCTGTGTTTATTATTACATAAAAGATAGGGGAATTTAAAACCTACCTTTACTCCCAAGGTACCAAGGGCTTGTTATCATGTCAATGCTGGAGTAATGATAACATTCAGAAAAAACAAAAGGAGTTCTTTCTTGTCAAACTGTGGGTGGGAATGATTATGCTTGTTACGACATGACAGTCACTCAACCATACAAAACAGAAGCCAGACATTTGCGCTGTTTGAAGTATTTTAATTGTTTTGTTTTGTTGAGTGTGGAAAGGTATTATTGCATCTTTGTTTGTGCTAAGGAAGCAGTGTGTACAAAGTGTTGGGATTTTTTTTACATTGTTGATATGGTTGCCAGATGCAGAGTGGCCCTACTCTAATTGGAAGTCTTTACACTAGAAGTTGGAATAATTTGCATTCAACATTCAGAGCATTAGTGAAGTCAAGTAGTATGTTGAATAATTTTACTGGATGTAGTTTCATCATTCCAGAGAAAGCAGTTCTGCTGGTCCAAAATTCAATGCTGGGGACGTTTATGTGAATCTAGCCAAGGCACATCATTGGGTATGGTGCCCTTAGGCTCACGTGTGGCTGCTGAAAAGAATCCCACCAGAAAAATGCACAGACATATTGTAAGGAGGGAGCTTAAAATAGATACATGGCACACTGAATGTGAATGTGAACTTAAATTCAATGTACGCACTTTTATCCAGGCAGATGATCTAATCATGTCAAAGAGGAAGGCAAATGTAGCGATCACCCATAGAGTCTTATAGGCAGCCTTAAACAATGTAGTTAGGCTACATGATCATTTAAGAGTCTTATTATCAGAACACTGAACATCCAGCCTCCAATTTGCTAGAAAGCAGTGTTATCCACTACTCTGTCTCATGACTACAAAACATGAGTTATACTTCTCTTTTAGCAGGTGTTTTTTAGGAGCTTCACATACTTTTACACAAATATGTTTGATTGTTTTCATAACAATACAATGGTTTAGCAAATAATCAACACTGTCAATGTCATGTTTGTTGTTTATGTTTTGTACAGAAGAATTACTATCAAATGGGAAGTTTAATGTATTTGTCACAGTTTAGACTTACTGAAGCAGACACAAATGCAGTAGAGGAGGTGCCCCTTGATTAAAACATGCTAAAGATTTCATTACCATCTTGGACTCCATAAACAACAAACTAGCTAGCCTCAACGGACGCATGTCCTTTGGAAATTCTCCACAGGGAGGTCCATCTGTGTGGGAGTCTCTAGAATTAAGCCAACAACAAGTAGAAATACTTAAGGCAGAGAAGTCACAGATGGTATGAGTCAGCTCTCAGAAAAAAAAAAAGAATCAAAGAAACTGTGTTAGACCTACAGGTGCGAAGCAGGAGGGACAACATGGTCTTTGCTGCTATACCAGAGGAGACCGAGGAGGATACAGAATCCATGATGAAAAACTTCATTCAGAACCAGCTCAAACTCCCAGTGGATATCGATAATAATATTACTTTCCAATAATATTACTTTGCCATGGAGGAAGAGGACCAAATGGCCATAGACCTAGACCTATTGTGGCAAACCGTCGACAAACTGTATGTTAACGAGCAATTGTATCACAACCGGCTAAACCAGATGGTCGCTATGCATATTAATTTAGTACTCTTACTAATTTGCTAATAGGCATGTCCTCATTTAAACATTATCTACTCGTCTCAACAGCATAACTACAAGCAAAACATGTCGCAAATGCACTACTTTTACTTTACTACCATTTACTTTACTACCATTTACTTTACAACCCCTCCTTCTTTCACACTCTTTTCTCCTCACTCTCTGATCACTCTGACAGCAAACTTATAATAGGAATCTGATGTTTAATGCTGAAATTGATAGGCTCAGTACTGTGGGGGGCTACAGGAATTGGCAATCCGCAGAAATTCTTAAACAGTACATGGGGGACTTTGGTCTATGCAATATTTGGCACTCTCATCACCCTACCCTTAGAGAATATACTTTCTTATTGTCCGTACTCCACTCATATTCTTGCTTAGACCACTTTCTAATTAGCAGCTCCATGATGAGGGACTCCATAATGAGCCATTCAGATCCATCCTATAACTATCAGCGACCACGCTCCTGTTTCCCTCACTCTGACTACTGCAAATGTCACACCTTTAGAGAACTTTAGAGGTTGAGTAGGCTGCCTCACCCCAGGAACGCATCTTGAGTGAACTAAGGAAATTAAAACTCAAGAGAAATGAAATGAATGATAAAAATACACAGTTCTTGCTGCAAAGACACCTCTGCTGAGACCCTGGAGAGCAGAGGATGTCCACCACATGAGAACATCCCTGAAGATGTTCAAGAAGTGGTTAGTCGTCCAATAAACAACTTACTGGATGAGACTGAGAGAACCAGCAAGCAGCAGGAATGGATGTTCTTAACATGGATCAAAAGATGGATGAAGCTGAGGGACAATCTGGAACTCCCCCAGCAGAAAGGAGAGCAGAAAAATGCCGGAAGGATCCCAGGGAGAGCGGGAGCTCGAGTAAAACTTAGTTGCTAGTAAAATAACATGCTGTTATTCAACTGCTATTCAGAAAGAAAACCTTCAATTCAGAAAGAAAAACCTGAAAGCATTTCTGTCTAAAGTGCCAAAGCAGGTTGTGTTCTTGCAATTTCCACTGTTTGTGGAGGTTTTGAAAAAAAACTAGCTTTTGAGTCCTTCGTAGTTCTGAATAAAAGTCACTGATAACCTTTAAAAAAATCACAAATTAAAAGGAAGTGATGCAGTGCATCAGAAAGTAAAACTTAAGCTACAGTACATTATTTATTTCTTGTGCTACCTATACAGAAGACAGGGTACAGAAGTTACTGAGAGCGGTCCTTATGGAGCCAACAGCTGTGTTAGTCATCAGCTGTAGAATTTTGTTTCTAATCATTTACATTTACATTTTACAACATTTACCAGATGCTTTTATCCAAAGTGACTTCCATTCCCTAACTAACTAATCAATTTCAGATTATCTTCTAAACCAATGTGTATTACTACAGCACATTAATACAACAGACCTGCACCCTGACTTTCATTCCTCACTCTTTCCTTAATTTATACTCCAAATTGAACTGTTTTCTGTGTAATTATTAAATAATAAGACATAGGATGTAAATAGCCAAAATGATTTAAGGGATTTAAAATATAAAACATTCAAAAATGGTTCTTACATGAGCTAGTTGACTAATGCCAGCACTATTATTTATTTATTATATTTCTTGTTTCATATGTTGAAAAAAAAGTACAAGTGAATTTATTCTAGGGTAGGAGACAAAGGAAAGATCACATGAGACCTGAATTCCTTGTATTACTATGTCCAAATTAAGCTGGACATAAAAGGTGGACAGGATAAGGTTGATTCATTCTATTTTAAGTGTGTAGTAGAATTAAAGCCAAGGACCTGATACATTTTGAAGTGAAAAATGAATTACTCTAAAAGCGAACGATGAGTAGTGGTCTTGCTTAAGAGAAGTGTTACACAGCACTGGTTCGCTACAGACAGCGTTGGGCAGACATCCCCACCGCTGGCATCCCCCACTTGCCCCCTGTTCCTCCGCCAACTGTGTGAGAGGCCTTGGCGCGGGCCCATGCCAGCCTGAGAGCCGGCGAAGCCAGTACAGAAACAGCGGACATGGCCTTACCCACCAACTGCGTCTTTGTGTGCCTGCCTGATCCGCTGGCATGCATGTGCTCCCATCTTGTCAGCAGAAGGGTTGTGCTGGAATGCTGACCCACACTGGTGGCTACAGGTGAGAGAATGGAAATGCTTAAAATGTCTTTTATACGTCTGCTTTATTTCAAGCACTCAGATAAATGAAAGTAGTACAAATCTACACATTTCCAACCTAAATGTCACATTTAGAGCATCTATGCATTTTTCCCGTATGTTCTCTGCCAGCATAGATGTTTTAATTAGGGCTCTAAGCACTGTGCTGATAGCCTATTGTAACTGAATTTCATTTTGAATGACATGTATATGCAATCATTAGTAAACCACTGAACCCATTTCTTTTCAAACTGACCACAATGGCAACTCTCTCTCTCTCTTTCTCTCTTTCTCTCTCTCTCTCTCTTTCTCTCTCTTTCTCTCTCTCTCTCTCTCTCTCTCTCTCTCTCTCTCTCACACACACACACACACACACACACACACCTGAGGGCTGATATATTAAATGTGGCCAAATTCTGTATTTTCTATTTCCACTATGGCTAATTAGCAGATAAACACATGTTTATAGATCTTTAAAACGTGTCGTCTGTTGAGGGTATATTACTACCACTCAACTAAATGTATCAGTTGACCAGGGTGATCTTTTAAAGATGACCGGTGAGTTTCTTTAAACCTTGTCAGGACTGAAATGGGATCTGCTTGGTCAAATTACTGTACACTATACACTATACAATCACAAACTAGAATTCTTATCACATCGGACCACAAATAATGCCCAAAAATGAGCCAATAAAGTACAATTTTTCTTTGCTGTTAATTCATTAAATCATTTGCACAATTTAAGTTACCTTTACTGTACTTTTACTTTACTTTTACTTCATTTGTTTTGGGCGTGGTCTAAAGGTAGAATTTAACACCACTTAAAAATAAGTTAAATGACGGTAAAGAATTTGATATAAAAAAAAAAAATACACATAGAAGTGCATGATTTTAAAGAGAATGCCTTTAAATGCGTTGGTTAGTGTAAATATACTAATAAACCTGATCTTACATTTTATACTGATCTGGAAACCGGCTCTAAAATATATATTCAATGAACATAATAATAATAACACTAGCTCACGTTAGAAGTCGATTATTAAATTAGTTTTTTAAAAAAAGTGTGTTGTTTTAAAGTGGTTTAAAGTCACAAATGGACAACCAAAAAATAAGATTATGACAAAAATACCATTTAAGTTGATTTTCCTCAAACTTTCTTGGGACTCCGCCTATACCCGATTGTCCTTCGGCCATCTCCGTCCGCTGTTCGGCTCGGTTCGGCTCGGCTCGGCCTCGCTCGGCTTGTCTCAACTCGGCTCCACTCGGCTCGTCTCGTCTCCGCTCGCCTCGGCTCGGCCTCACTCGGCTCAGATCGGCCGTGCTCGGCTCCCGTGCTGAAGCTGGTGGAGGTTGTTGTCCTCAGTGACGCGGCGGAGGTGTAGCCTGACGCGGCCTCTTACGTGTCGGCCTGAATAAAAAGTGGAGCTCCGCGGGCTCGGGAGTGACGGAAGGAGTCTGTAATTGGTAAGAGAAGACGAGTGTCCTGGGAGCGGGGGTGGAAGGGGGGAAGGCAGGCCGGGCCCGATGAGAGCGGGGCTGCGGGCGGGTTCGGCCCGGAGCAGACAAAGCGATCATGGCGGCGCGAAGGGAGGGAGATAGGAGAGAGAGGAGAGGAGAGAGAAAGAGGGGACACTGCGGCTGCCGGAGCCGGGCAGCCGGGCTGCCGGGCTGAGGGCTCGCTGGAAAGGGAGAGAGAGAGAGGGGGAAGCAGTGGAGCACGGCTCTAGGGTAGCGTGTTCTCTTTTTCTCCGGAGAACGCGTTCCCTCCCCCTCTCCGCGGTTCTAGATCTTTCCATGCTTTTGCAGCAGAGAAGCTGCCCAGCTGGGTCCGAGATATTTCCCTCTATTTTAACTTATCCCACAATATCTAGCTCGTAGAAAGAAAAGGAAGCGTCTCTCTCGTCGTGCGATAAACTGGAGTCCAGATTAAGCTCCGAGTGTTTCTGATATTCAGCTGTTAACAGGATCTCCCCTGGTTCTGAGCAGGAGTGTACGGTTCAGCTGCTGCTGGTGCTGGTGGCTTCATGCCAGCCTGGTGCTTTCAAACCAAAGATCGCACTGATTTCGCTTAATAAAATGAGCAGTGGTAGTTGTAATGCTCTGAAATGTCCTATTAAGCAGTAAAATACATCGTCTGCACACACAGAAGACCAGTCCTACAGTACTGCACTGCAAACCTGTCCAGAAGGAAATATCACAAACATATCACTGAGAAACACTTCTGTTTTATCAGTCGTGGACTGATGTGGGTCAGCTTTCTGACTTTCTCCGCACTGCCTGGTTGAAGCTCAGTCACTGGCAGGGAGTTAGGAGGAGATCTGAGTGCCTGCCCATACACAGTTTGTCTTCTGAATCAGAAGCAGGTGATTTTATTGATCCCAGAGGAAATCACCATTCATTTCAACCTCAAAACCCATTCATTTCATCCTGAAATCCCATTCATTTCATCCTGAAATCCCATTCATTTCAACCTGAAATCCCATTCATTTCAACCTGAACCTGATTTTCAGTCAGTTTGCCTCTGGTCGTCATGTGTTTTTGGAGGAATATGTCACAGTAACCTGAAATCAAGTGTATTAACTTGTAATTTGACCTCTTCACTGCAGTTACAGCCAAGGATGCGATCATGTGTTCAGGTTGGATTTCTTTGCGGTCAAATTGCCCAGTGGCTGATAATTAGAATTTTTTTAAAACACCTAAATCACTTGCTTGTACTGTCTATCAGCCGGAGTGGCAGTGTAGATAACATTATTTGCTCTTCAACAGGCCAGACTGGCTCTTTAAACTCATCATCTGTATGTTACACACCTTCTAGCCTGGTGATCTTGTGTCTTCTACATCAATGTTTAAATTGGATCTAGTGGGGGTGCAACAATGGACTGAAATATCATGATGCAAAAATGTGACCGTATGCATCCGTAAGATTGACTTAATGAAGTCTAGAGCCTTCCAGCTCCAGTCTTATTCGTAAATTATGCCAAAAGTTATTGTTTTGTATTGATTCGTTTTCAGTCAGAATATCGGGATATTACGAGCGTATCGAACCGTGAGCCCTGAGTCATCCATTGAACTGATCTGAGAGTCGATGGTGTCGTTAGACCTAGATGATGGTGGGCTCAAATATACACATTTTTATATAAAACAGATGTTACATCTCTCCGTGATGTTTTATCTCTCTCTGTGCTGAAAAGTTATTGGGTTTTAGCCGCATCATCTGCATTATGTTTCAACACAGTTTACAGAAATCATACGTATCTTAAAGACCAGTTTTTGTTCTCACTCACAGAGATTTGGAGCGTTTGGTCGTTTTGTGAAATAGATTTGATGTAACTTTTAAACTCACCTTTATTTTGAAGGCATTTTGGTACCAATTTAGGGTCAAAATGTTGAATATGAGGACACACTTCTTTACGGAGGCCTCTTTTTGGACTAAAACACTGAACAGTTTATGTCCAGTAAGTGGTAGAACAGTGGAGACTACTTTAACCTGATTTGCGCCTCAGGATGTTGAATTTTAACACCGTCCTGATGCGCTCAGTAAATATTCTGACAGTCCCATCATTTGCTGAATGTCCTTCTGGAGATTTTTTTCAGACAAACAAGCAGCCGCTTGTTTGTCTGAAAAAAATCTCCAGAAGGACGTTCAGCAAATGATGGGACTGTCAGAATATTTACTGAGCGCCTCACGCTATCAGATGATAGGCTGCTTGTTCAGTTTTCCCTTCTTAAATTATGACACCAAATGGAACACATTAACCAGACGTTTCCAGGAAGGAGGCTGCTCTGTTAGACCGGGGTTCACCAACCTTTCTGAAACTGAGAGCTACTTCACGGGTACTGAGCCATACAAGGGGCCACCAGTTTGATACACTAGAACAGAGTTTATCTAAACTTCATGTATTATAAACATGTTTTAAATGCTTTTGTTTTAAAAGATATTGTCATTTTCAAATCTGTATAAATGCAAATGCGATTAAAGAAGAATAGCAACAGGCTAGTATTAAGTGTTAGACGCTGCTCGCTGGTGAGTTGTGCTGTTTTTAGAGCAGGCGACTCATGTGGTCCTTGGGGGCACCCCGGTGCCCGCGGGCACCATGTTGGTGACCCCTGTGTTAGACTGTTTGGGATTCTGTGAGTCAAGTGCACAGAATAGAATTAGAAAACACTGAAAATATGCTGCTGGTTGAGCAGGCGCAGTGCCGCTTTAGGTGTGATCTTAGGTGCGTAGGGGTTATAAAAGATGTGCAATACTGACACCCGTTTTGAAACGTGGCCTTGGTACGTTCTTTTAATTTAAAGTACAAACCGGAACTGGGTGTGAACCAGGTTGAGCGTGAGGTGAGGAGTTCACAGACTGCGGTGGATTTCAGTACCGATTGAGAAACGCTGAGAACATGCACCGATTAGTGAAACCGATTAGTGCAGATTTTGGAACAAGCATGCTTATTGGCTCACAAATGCTGACCAGTTGTTTGTTGAAATTTGGGATTTTATTTCACAGTTGTGTGAAAGTAATTTGTTTGGTTTCATAAAAGTATTGAATTATGATTCCCAGTCTGATATACCCTATATGGACAAAAGTATTGGGACACCTGTGTTTCAGGGGTTGGGCCGCTAATTTCCAGTGAAGGACAATCTTAACGCTCCAGCAGACCAAGACATTGTGAACAGCGCCATGCTTCTAACTCTGTGGACCCAATCTGGAGAAGAACCTTTTCTATTCCAGCATGACTGTGTCCCAGTGCACAAAGCGAGCTCCATAAAGACGTGGCTGGAGG
>JBBIGA010000106.1:9293800-9307903 GCA_037576975.1 Alestes dentex | reverse complement strand
CTCTCTCTCCCTCTCTCTCTCTCTCTCTCTCTCTCTCTCTCTCTCTCTCTCTCTCTCTCTCTCTCTCTCTCTCTCTTACAGCGACTTGATTCAAAGGCTGATTTATGAGTGCAGGACTTGGGCAATAAGGCTGCCCAGTCTTAATTGAACCCAGTACTTGGGAAGACACCACAGATCCATCAAAGAGACTTGCTTAGGTGGACCCAGGAAGAGTAGTGCAAATAGCTGTCTGCCTGAAAATTTCTGCTTCATCTTGCATTCAGCATCAAGCAAAATTAAATCTTGAACCTGAGAATCACAAAGTGATTCTTACAAAGTAACTTTCACGTTGAACAAGTTTTCTAAACTGAAAACAGCGATGTTTTAAGTTAAGTAATTGAAGAGCAAATTTCCAAAACTCACTCAGTCCAAAAGCATTTTTTTTTGGAAAATCATGTTTTACTTGTTTTACCTATTGGAAAGCAATTCTTACAGGGAAAATTGTCATTTTTCAATGCCTGTTTCTAAAGTGCAACTCCTGCACATTTTAATATGGGCAAATTTGTTTAACAAAATATAATGAAAACAATTTTTAAGTAAATCAATATTCAATGTCACAAAATTATGTACAAGTTTAATATTTATATCCTACTACACAACACAGCATAGAGTCAGTGATTGTTTATGATCTACCGCCTGGGAGACCTGGGTAAGTAAGTACCGCTCGCGACTGTGTGAGTGGACTGAGTGAGCTCTGGAAATTCACCTAATCTTGTACCGTGTAGTAGGACTGAGTGAGTTTTGGTCGGTTATACTATTGCACATAAAGAGGTAATGTAAAAATATGACAGTAGTAGTGTTACGTAAAAAATAACAAAAAATGGACTGAGTGAGTTTTGGAAATTTGCTCTTCATATGAGTATTAAAATTGCCCTGATGTAATATAGTCAATAAATGTAAAATTGATGTACATAATTTATTCAAGTAAATGTATGCTTCACTTTTCTCAGAGTACCTTGGAAACCACAGTTATGAAGCCATAAGGATGGGAATGACGGCATAGTGATGACGACATAGTGATGATGCCATAGTGATGAGGTCATAGTGATGAGGTCATAGTGATGATGCCATAGTGATGAGGTCATAGTGATGAGGTCATAGTGATGAAGTCATAGTGATGATGCCATAGTGATGAGGTCATAGTGATGAGGTCATAGTGATGAGGTCATAGTGATGACGACATAGTGATGAAGCTATAGATATTAAGCCATAGTGATCGTCATAGCTGTGAAGTCATTGTGGTTGTCATAGTTATTAAGCCTTTGTGATTAAGTAATAGCTATGAATTTATAGTGACAAAGTCACTACAGTAGTGATGCAGTGATAAAGTTATGAAGATACAGTTTTAGGGCCATACTTCTGAGACTATAGTAATGAGGTGATTCCGATGAAGTCATAGTAATGAAGGCTTTGTGTTTATTTATTTTGTAGAAGTAATAATAATAATAATAATAATAATTTGAAAAGAGCCTTTCAAAACACTCAAGGACACTGTACACAACAAAATGGTAAAACGAACCAGCATAAGAGCAGACAATTTACAGAATCTACATAAAATAATACAAAATAATATGGTAGAGTGGAGAGGATTATGTTGAATTAGCTAAATATGGAGGTTGAGCTAGTTTCTTGACATTCTGTACTTTGTATGGACTTACATAATGCAATCAGCAGCTCTGCCTACTCTCACAGACCACTGCAACCATCCTTTAACCAAGTGTTTCCCAACCCTGGTCCTGCAGTAAGAAAACTAAAATATACAGAGCAGGATGGGGAACACAGCTTTAACCACCATAACAATGAGAGGGTAAATGATCAGAAACTCAAAACTATTTCCAAGAACCTGAAATGATTTTCCTGTGCTTTTAGGTTAAGAACTCTTTTTCAAAAACAAATGCACATGAATTCAGCATCTGATGTCAGTATTTGACAATTAACCCATCCCGCAGCTAATTAAGGCACAGATCTGTTATTTTGTATTATGAAATTAAGAGATGTGAAATTGTCCACAAACATGAACAGCCCTTCATTGATATAACCTCTACTTGGCTCGCTTCTGTTTTCATATATTAGGATGGTAATGATAGCTTAGCACTCTTGCTGCGCTACACACAGAGACACGCCAGTTTTCATTCAGTGTATTTTTGTATCGTTTGTGCAGCAGGATGGTTTTTCGTCTAGCTGATCTGAAGGTAGAGATGGCCTTCAGTTCTCCCGATTTTCCTACCAGTTGGGTGTCCTTTTCTTTCATATCCTCTCCTCCTCTGCATCCAAGGTGTTTATTCTCCATGATGACTATCTTTTGCACTGAACAAATACATTTATATGCCATCTCAAAGGACTTTCGGCGCAAATCTGCCCAAGCTTAGGCCTTTTAAAAAAAAGAAAGAAAGAAAGAAACACATCTTAAGGTTTGGGCGAAAGCCTACAATGGCTTAGTTCTTTATGTTCTCTTTCCTTCTCTTTGCCAGTCATTTTGGTGATACTTGCAAACACAGAGCTTTATGACAAGGCCTGTAACTTAAATCAATTTAAACCAGCCTTTGAAATTCCTTTCGCTATGCTATTGTGCACGTTTGAAAAAGAATGAAAGGCAAATCGGAATTGTAACATCTGTCGTATTGGGGTGCTCTCCCCCCCTCCTCCTGCGCCTCTTTCGTCACACACACAATAAGGTATTGATCGATTCAAGTCCATTTAAAGGTTTTGAAATAAATCTTTTTTTTTTTTGAGGAAGAGAATCTATCCTGCATTTAAGAGGAATAGAGAAAAAGGATGGTGAAAGAATTGCTGGCCCTGCAGGCAAACAAATGCTTTAAAGACGCTGTGAGGACAGAGGCAGCCACGCTCAGTTTAAGCCAACTGGATGATTCATTTAAGCACATCTCTTGTCTTCCTAAGCACTGTGTATTGTGCTGTTACTGCTGCTTCTGAGAACTCTCTCTCTCTCTCTCTCTCTCTCTCTCTCTCTCTCTCTCTGTACAGAAGCACTCTCTCTCTCTCTCTGTATGATTCAGATTCAAGAGTAGGGGCCAGCAATTCACTGCAAAGTGCTTTTGGTAACAAGCAGTCAAGGCATTTGGAAAGCTCTTCTGAAAGCTACCTCCAAGTTAGAGATGCAACATTAGTTAGACATGGTCTCTACTGGACTCCTCCAGTCAATTACATTGTTAATGTTCTCACTTAAACTCACTGGCCACCATATTATAAACCACTACCTTGCAGCTCCATCCTGCTGGTGTATAGTTAAACACTGTGGCCCGGCATCACCAGTGTGACTGGTGGGGCTACATGAGATTCCACTTTTTGTTTCAACATTTAAAAGTGTCCACTTTGTTGGGTTCCAAATGCTTCATTTCCTGTTCTACAAAACATATTCAAAACTCAAAGTGGGCACAGTATAGCTGTGTCTGTAAATTTACAAAAGTGGTCTGAAAACACCAACTTGACCATCCAGTGCTGGTGTTTCTCATGCCTGAACCTTTTTGCCTGATGCGTTCACTTTACATCATACAGGAGTGGCAGCAGATCTTCAAAACCCTGCGTCCAGAAGCTTTACCTACTGCTTCTGACATCTGTAAACGGAAGAATGTGGAGGAACTGAGAGAAGGAGAGGAGCACGGGGAACTGAGAGGTAACTGGGGAAAAAAGACAAACAAATAAATGTAATCATCATCAAATTTGAGACTGACTATCACTGAACCCAACTGATCATGACATTTGCTCTAGGCCAATCATAGTTGCTGCGCAGGTCCAGTCTATTTGATTTTGTGGCCCTCTCCTCCATATTTACTTATTTTAATTGACATCAAATACAAAATTTACAAAACAAATTAAAACACTGAATTTAAAGTGTGGTTGGATTCCTCTGCATTGTCCATCCTCTCTGGGTGGCAATGCAACGATGTCACTCTAAAGATCTGTGAAAGATTTCCTACAGGGTATCATGAGCCTTGTTTGCATATGAACGGTTGCCCTTTCACACTTGTTGCACACAACCGGAGACTGTCCATGACATACATATTCTCACCTACTGGAAACACTCTGCTTGATTTAGGCACTTTGATAGAGCATGCAAGAGACATGATGTGGCAAAAAGTTTACTGTGGAAATAAATGCGTCTTGTTTACTACTGGTATAAACGACTTTGTGTCCTTGTGTAAATGACCCTTCTTCTTCAGCACTGGATAGTTGCATCTTTTGGTTTTGTTGTATGATAGAAAAGTCATGAACACGTCCACTTATTCTCTGTGAATTCTCCAAATTACCCGCTCTGTAAATATGGACTCAATCGGACATCACAGACTTTGTGATAGGAGGATGGGAAGGTGGGAGTCAGTAGGAATGATTCGGTTGTTTGTTTTCAGCTCCTCTGGGTAATGTGCAGAAAGGTTCAGGGTTGCAGGGCATGTCTGAAAGTGGCTGTACACCAGTGTGTCCTGCACTCAAAGCCACTTTGGCTGGGGTGTGGCTTCTCTTGTCTTTTAGGTTTTGGGCGTCATGGAGGAAATCAGGAGGACTGTTTGGCAAAAGCAGTAACTTTAAGGGTTTCTGAACGCAGCCTCAGTAATATTAGATTATTCTAAACCAAAGCTATCAGCAAATTATTTGTGAGTAATCCGAAATGAAGGAAAGACCTATTTCCACTTCTCAAGGTAATATCTCCACAAACATCGCATAATGTATGGAAAGACATTGTAACTTTGGATCAAATTTTAAAATAGAATGGGTCTTTCATTTTCTCCTTAAATTCACATAATCTTTTTTTTTTTATTATTATTCTTTAGTTTCTAAGTCTGAAAAAGATTAAGTTTGACTTTATCCATTGGAAAGAGAGAGATAGAGAGAGAGAGAAACATGGGGAATGGGTGAGAAGGGGAAGAGCCTCAAGAAAGATGTGAAAAAAATCGCTTAAACATTGTTATTGTAATTAAAAGTCTACATACAGAGTACCAAACTGCTGAAATATTTTTGTCTATAATAATATTTTCATATACTGAATATACTTCCAGAAATGCCTCCACAACATATCCTTTTGAAACACCTCAGAGCTACCTGTGCCAATGTGTGCACACCACTGCAAGAGATGGATTACTGACTGGGCTGGTGCGATCACTGTCCAGGGGTCTTAGGGGGTCTCAGATTGCAAGGCCTAGAAGGCCTCAATTAACTTTTTATTTAAATATGGGAACATTAGATTAACAATTAGCCGTTGTCTATATGCAAATGGATGCATAAATAAAGAAATGTTGTGTGCTCTTACACTTCTCAAGTTTTATTGTATAATTGGTATTTGGTTGTTATTATTTAATAGCTATTGTGTGTAGTGTTATAGTTATTGATATATTGTAGTTGTAAGAGTCAGAGCCATTAATTGAGCCAGTTAGTGTGTTTAGTGTTATAGGTTTCTGTATAGTGTATAGTAAAAGAGATCAGAAGGCTGGTGTTGTGTGTAGTGTCATAGTGCATAGACTGTAAAAGAGGTGGAGTCAGTGAATCAGTATGTTGATGGTGTGTGTAATAAAGTTATATGTAGGATCTAGTTATAAGAGGTTGAGTCCATGCATCAGTGACTTGGTAGGGCTGGTGTGTTTAGTGATTATGATTAGTGCAAGGGTAGAGACGGTGAATCAGTAGGTTGGTGTTGGTCTTTTTCTTGTTGAATTCTGGTCATGAAATAAACATAAACATGAGTAAAGAAACTGTATTATATATAGAGAATGCAACAAGAAAAAGACGTCACATCAGTGTGTGTCTGCTGGGCTGATAGACTAGTGGTGCAGCAGAAATATCCTGGGTTGGATCCCTATCCAGAGGATATGACAGTCATATCTGTTCTGCTTGAATTAGGGATGTCTCCGTTAGAAACAGCTTAAACTGCAGGAGCATAGCCACTGAGAAAGGCTCACCCTCTAAGTCAAGTATCTCATTGACCACACTTCAAACTTGGTGAATTCTTGAGCCTCTCCGAAAAGGCCATCTTGGCAACATAACACATGTGAACAAGTGCAGTACACTCGAAAAAAGCCTCTCCTAAACACCCAGTAGCTCTGATACAAGCAAATCCGTGCTAAGCCACTAAACTGTGTTTAAGCACTGACCATGAGGACAGGCCAGCATTAGAATCTCTCCCAGCCATCGCCGTGTGACTTGCGGTGCTGGAGCTGGAGGGCTATAGAGAGGAGGTTGGGGGGTGGGGGGGGTTGGTTGTGTATGGGGAGGGGGATGAGTGATCCCCCCTGATCTCTACCCCTTCTTAAATCGTGCAGGAAAATGGAGGCTGCTGGGATTATGGGGTTTCTGTAATTGTGGAAAGGTAGCAGAGTCAGAGAGCAGTGATTCTACTGGATTAAGACAAGGGTATGTGTGTGTGTGCGCGCGCGCGTGTGTGTGTGTGTCTGTGTTGGAAGGGATTCATCTGCACCCCTAAGGCTATTTTTACAGGAGAGAAAAGCTTCTCACAATTCCTCAGCCGGAGAAAGAGATAAATGCACCAAACACAATATCAGTTTTTATTTTGAGCTACACCAAAGGCTCTTTGGTCGACTTCTTTGTAGTTTGATAGTCCATTAGTGAGGTGCATGTCTTTGCAAACCACACAGGGGATCTGTTTGTTCATAGTGATCAAATTCAGATCAGTTTTAAACCTAATCTAAATATATTTTATTAGCACTCAGAATGTTAATAGTTGATAGATAATAGCAATGCTAAGAACAACAGCTAATAAGCTTTTAGTATTATTTGATTAATTCTACAAAACAGAAAATATATGCAGGTAATAATATATACTCCTGTTTTTTATATACTACAGTTTTTATAAGTGAGCACTGTATGGAGCAGCAGGTTAAGCTCCTTATACTCGTACTTGCATATTTGTTTCATAGTAGTTTTGTGTGTGTGTGTGTGTGTGTATGTGTGTATACTAATTAATTTATATAGCATATAAATCAGTTCACATAGTAGAGTATATAATAGGCTATTGTACATAATTTATTGATTAATGGATTGGTCATGCAATAAAAGTTTTTTGAGTTGAGTGAGTTAAATTGAGGATGTTTGTGTGTGCACACGGAAAGTAAAACTGAAATTGAAATGCTTTTGGAACACTAACTCATGATCATACCAGTAAAACTTCTGGTTGAGTTGCACTGAGGTGAACTAAACTGAGCAGAGTTAAGCTGTGTTCAGTTGAGTTGAGTCTTGTTGAGTTGATTTGAGCTGAACTGAAATGGCTGATAGGTCAAGTGAGTTAAGTTGAACTGAGCAGAGCTCAGCTGTGCTGTTGAACTCATTTGAGTTGTTGAGGTGATCTGAGTTGTTGAGTTGTCCACACATTGACCAATTTTCATACTGATGTATGATTAACCTACATTTGAATGCTCTTCCCAACACTGTGTCTCGTCATGGTTATGCCTGTAAAGCAATTTGAGTTGTGTGTGTGTGTGTGTGCTGATTAATACAGTGGTCATTATAACTGACAATGTTACAAAATATGTGTATCCATAGATGCCACTAATCCTGTGTATGTGACTGTGTGTGTGTGTGTGGGTGTGTGTTTCAGTGTGTTGTGGTGGAAGGGTTTGGACAGGGTGTGTGTTAGAGCTCATCTCTGCACTGCTGGAGCCGCTGGTGTCTCTGGGTGCTGCAGGCGTCTCTTTGTCTCCGGAGGGGAGGTGACCCCATGTCTGCTGCTTGTATCAGCGGCGCCGCATTGTGCTGTGGGGAAGATTTAGCCTCTCTAAAGCATCTCCCAGCCGCAGCTTTTCACACAAACACCCCGACTGCCATCGCGCCTTTTCTCTCGCGCAGACATTAATCTTACTCTCCTCTTCTGCATCTCTCCACCGCTCACATTGTCAGGCTGTACCGCTAATGTTTGCCTCCCATTCAACTATATATACACACACATATATGTATTTTTGCGTCTGGAAGAATCATCGGAGTCGCATTGTTCCCAAATCATTGTAATATCTATTTAGAGTGGCAACACCAGTGGCTGCCGATGCTCCGCATTCAGCGAGCATAAACCAGCCTTAAGACTTAGAAAAGCTGAAAGAGCTTATCCCTATATTCTTAAACTCTCTTCTTTTATGTGAGTCTTAGGCATTAAGGATAGGATTGTGAATAGCAATTGTTCGACTGCTGCAGTGAGGGAGCGAGTGTGTATATGTGGGTGGGGGAGTTTTATTCCACGCTGAAATCCTCTCTCTTTTCCTCTGTTTTTTTTTTCTCCTTCTTTTTCTTTTTCTCTTTCTCTCTCTCCCTCTCCCTTTCTCTCTCTCTCTCTCTCTCTCTCTCTCGCCCTCTCTCTCTCTCTCTTTTTCTCTTCCTTTCTTCACAACTGTAAATATTAACCACGCTCTTAACTCTTTAACGGTGTACGGGACAGAGTAATGTGCTTTTAAAGATACATTATGTGAAAGATTTTCCACCATATACAGTGCCTACTCAGAAATAAGAAAAGGCTATTTTATGGAGCCTGAAAACAAATTGGCTGTTGGGGTAGAAGAAAAGAGGGGAAAAGAAGTTTTGGAGGGGGGGGGGATCACTGATATAACTTTGCAGTATCAAGTCGTCAGCAAACAATAAAGGAAAGCTTCCAATAGGGATGGGAGAATCTGCTTTATATATATATTTATAAAATTCCTAGTGTCCCATTTTTGTGTCTTATTGCTATGTCTCAAATCCGTGCTTCGTCTTTCTTCAGATAGCATGTTGTGCTAATGCATTTCAAAGCCCTTTTTCAACGCACAATGGAAAATCACCATAGAAGTTTAGCGGCTCCGCTACAGAAAGTAGCTCAGGAGAGAAGCGTGGTGCCTAAGAAAAGGCAGAAGGCTCATGTTTTCTTAACCACACTGCAGCACAAGTAACGGTCCATTGTGTAAATAAAAAGCTCCTATATTTACAGTGTGGATAACAAATGCTGCGCCAAAAGAACTGCTATTATCAGCTTATCTCACTGACCCCTGCAATTAGGATCAGATGATATCGCTGACCCCTGCTTTTTTCACAGTTTAAGCTGTTTTTAAAATATGTTTTTGGAGTAATAGTGCAATGAATCACCATCCAGCCTTGCTCATTTCATTGCTCACGACAGCGGGAAGGTATTTCAAAAACACATACAGAGTACTTCACATTCTCTTTTCTGCACTGAATAGTGGCTATATGATCTCAACCCCACTCCTTCAGTATATTTTCATCAGAAAATTATCCTAAGTAGAAAAAAGGGTATTCCTTCACTGTCTGAAGTGGCACTATGGACCTATATACATATTTACACACACACATACACACACACACACATATGTATATATATATATATTCTGTGTTTATTGGAGTACACAATGATCAATACATAAGCTACATATAGTGCATATAAAATAGTGCTGTTCAGTACTAAAATACAACATGACACGACTAGACTTAAAGCCAAACAGTAAATAGAGTCCAATAAATAAACAGGAAAAGACACTAAATGTATGTAAGTACAAAATGCAAAGGGAAGAGTTTATACAAATTATACATTTAAATTATACTTTGAAAACAGTCAGTATTTGTGGACAGCATATGTATACTTATGTGCGCGTTTGTGTGTGTGTGTGTGTGTGTGTGTGTGTGGGTGTGTGTGTGTGTGTGTCTGCATGTGTGAGGGATCCTAAACATAAGTGAAATAAACTCCTGGCCTTGCACTGGGGGCAGCTGTGGATATATTCAGTGCTAGGTCTGAGCCCTGGAGGGCCAGTTAACATGAAACATGAAACAAATTGCTCTCTAATTGTCAAGAGAGTAAATTGTGACTGGAAGCGTTTGTAATTCTGTCGGCTGCCATTCGCAGGCTCCACTGATGCGAGCGAGGGCTCTTTAATTGAGCGAGAGGGGCTGGGGCGCGAGTGAGTGCAGGGGTAATAGGAATGAGCAGTGTGGACATTTTAATCAGCTCCCACTCCTCAACCAGATGGAAATTACAGTGAACGGCCTCTCATCAGCAAAGCACTGCTGCCATCCATCTCAAGAGCTACTAGGTGCAAGTGACAATCTCTCTCTCTCTCTCTCTCTCTCTCTTTCTCTGTCTCTCTCTCACTCTCTCTGCCTTGTTCAGTGGACATATGGCACTTGTCACAGGCCCTTATGCTTTGACTCTAGGTCAGTCCGCTGAGTATACATACATTTGTTAGGATAGGCCTTATAATGAATAGGTCTCAGTATTCTGTCATACGCAGTTCTCTTTACCCTATGCATACTTCACATTAAAGTGAAATCATCTTACATAAACTAAATATATCTAAGGTTTCTCATTCTGAGACTGTTGTTAGACATTTTGATTATTTAGCAAGTAAAATGACCTGCCAGTGGAATTTTACAAGATCAAATTAATAAAACCAAGTAACAAGAAGTTATCAGTAATCAGAAACTGAATGAACAGAAACACTTTGTCTGAAGACAACCTTCATAGGGCCTTCATAACACATGCATAAGCACTGTATAATGTATATAATGTTAACATGTTACTGATGCTGCTTACAAACAGCTGATAGATGGGCAATAAAAAGACATTGTAAATGACATTGTAGTCTGAAGTCTGAAATGACAAGGAGACTAATGCTTTTTTTGTATTCATAACTCTGTTATGACACCTCATTTTAAATTAAACTTATTAGGCAGAAGTCTAATCTCCAACTAAAATGATACAAAAAATATGCATGTTCCCTTTATCCCTTTGAGATCCCTTTATTCCTCATTCGTGGATCTGATGTATAGCGTTAGGTTTCTGCTCTTATTTGGAAATAATGCTTTATTACAGTGTTATAAAATCTAATCTAATCTTGTGACTATTGACAAAAGGTGCACATACATCTTCCAGTATTCCTTTCAATAAACATAATTCAGTGCTAATTAGTGTTTTATTAAGGTACTGTGTATGCAGTCTGTAAGTGTTATAAAGAGAACTGACTACATGGATGATACCAAGATCATTGCCAACAAATACTTTTTACTGTGTAACTCAATGTATGCTAGATATAAGTGCAAAAATAGTGTACAAGTCCTATAACTGGTCAAGGCCATCACAAAGCACTAGGTCACAATGTAGCGTTGGACTGTTTCAAAAAAGTACATATGCAAAATAGATCCATACAATTGCTATTCATTTCAGTGAAATGATCCAGGACGCCAACAAGTAAGACAAAGGCTGTGATTACAGTGTGAGACCCAGTCCTTGTGTTTGCGTGAATTGGGGTCATCGTAGGCCGCATGAGAACGCCTCGCTTTGTTTCTGGCCTCTAGGATATTCGCCAAGGCATTTCATATGCAAAACTTTGCACGATATCACCGGACGCTCTCATTTGTCCTTGCCACGTTTGTCATTAATCTTTGGCCCTATTTGGTAGGAGACGGGGCTGATTTGTATAGGAGGATCTCCAGGGGGAATCCAAAGACATTCTGAAACATTATAATGGCATTAGAGCGGACTGCGGTAAAAACATGTCATATAAATTATACATTACCAACCAGCGGCAGACCCACAGATTGATATGACAGCTTTCAGTCCACGGTGAAATTCATAGTGGGCTGTGAAAATGATCTGGGAAAGAAAAAAAAAAACACCCTCCTCCTTCCCTTTAGGCCCTGGCCTCATCACAGCAGCTTTCATTAATGCTGAAGTGGGCCGTTTCATTAGCGGCTGTTTGATGGTACACAATGCCGCTGCGCACACACAAGAGTTAAAACCCTCCTACTGCGATGCACAGAAAGGAATTAAGCACAGATTAGGGTGTATTATGTTGCATTTGCTTTGTGCCCCAGCTCTCTTTTAGACACTCAACCCTAAATATGACCCCTCTGGATTGGATGAAGCGGATGCTCATGTGGCTTGGAGGGAATGGCTCAAGAAAATTTCTGAAGGAGGGATTTCTTCTAGAGACCCTCCACAGCCACAGATGTGTTAAAAAAGAACACATAGGGTGTGTTATTGTTTAATTGCTTCTACCCTAAGGGGTTGTGAATGGCCCTTATAGTTTCATAGTAGGTACTAGATATGTTGTTAGTGAATAATACGTCTGTAATAATGTAATAACAGGATGATACGTCTGCAGTTTATGGGGTTAACAGATCTGTAACAGATCTTACTTTGAACAAAGCAGTTAAACAACACAATGCATTAAATGGTGGAGGTATTATTTGGTCACATCAGAGTTGAAGAGATGCTGTGTTCTTGTGAACTGGCTCAAAATTTCTTAAATTAGTGATTATGCAAAATCATGTGATTGGCCTTCCCCAGTCATGTGATACCAATAACACTGGGAAGTTAATGACTAGCATGTGCTTGCTCCGAGACAGGCGAAGCACCATGACTTCTTTTCAAACTGCTGCTAATGCAACATTATTGGACAACTCAACATGCTTGTAGGAGAACACTAACTGCCAATTCTGTCATATCAACCAGCAGATGCTGGGAGTGGGAGGACCTCTTATCCACCCAGACAGGTTGAGTTATGTTAATATTACACAGAATTACATAATTTTTATCTTAGCCCAAATGCAGTTATTCAAGCAAGACAAATGGGTCTAAAATTTGTTCAGATATTTTTAGTCCAAATTTGCCTCTTTGGAGCTGGGAGAATAAAGTAGCTCACAGCCAATACAACATTCAGTCTTTAAAGTCACTGTTACTTCTGCTTTTAGCTATGTGACAAACCTTCACCCACTTTTATAGCTGGCAGTATGTCAATAGTCTGTGTCAGAGACATGCTTTTTGTCGTAGGAAAAGTGATAAAAAAAACTTTATTTAAAATTATTGTTAACATTTTTGAGAGCGTGTTGTTTGACCACAAGCAGATTCTGGTTCATTGTTTTGCAATAAAGAGTACATTTGTAACTGCGTGTTCGATGTATGTTGTAAGTTTTCTGTTGAACAGACATTTCTTTGTAGTGGATCAGGCCATGAGCTATAGGTGATGTACATCAGCAGAATATTGTGAGATTGTATTAGATGGGCATTTTGTCACAGGTACCATTGACCATATCTGTGCCATTTACTCCCTCGCAGTGCGACAGATGCTTCTTCCAGCCTCTTCGTGGTAGCATTATGAACTTTCATCTGTTATTACGCATGTTTTTGAGCCTTAATGTTGCACCTCTTAGCTAAGGCTGTAGTGCCTGCACCACTTATCCTACTGACACTGCGGCTTTAAGACTCTTCCCCTCCACCTTAATAGGGTTAAAAGAAGGGGAGAAAAGGAAAGTGAAGTACAGGGTGCAGAGGAAAATGGCCCAATACCCTCAGGGCCAGGAAAACAAGGTGAAAAGGGTACAACAAGTACCAAAGCACACTTCAGAGTGGTACACAGCTAACACAAGCAAGGCCTGGAGACTTTGTTGGCAGAGATGAATTAGAGCACTGGAAATAGCCTTTTCCACCTTTCTTCTGATACAGCCAGTTAACACACACATAAACACACACACACACACACACACACACATACACACTAGCGCACACCTCTATCTCTTTCGTCCTACATTCCAAACAGTCACACAAAAAAAACAGAGAAGGAAAGAAAGCGGCGTCTAGAGGGAGAAAAGACTGTAACATGTTCAAAGTGAGGCTGGGTTTCACTTCTTCGGCAGAAAGCCATTTAGATTATCCCCCCACGTGTGACGCAAGCAAAAATAATACGCTTGACCCTTTTGTGTGTGCACTTTGAGAAGTTTGTTAGGCTGAGGAGGCTCGTAATAATTCACGGGAGCTCATGTATATTAAGTAGAAATTCGTTGGCTTTTATGATGAATTGCCAGGGTAACGGTGGGACACCTCTTTTGCATTTCAATACGCACGAGTGTCAGATTCTTATTTCATTACCCAACGTCACATTAGCTGATGGATTTTAATTTGATTTTTTTCTATTCTCTCTCTCTCCCTCTCCATCTTTTTCTGCTCTCTCTCTCTCCCTCCTTCCACAGCCAGCTATCCACTGAGACCAGGTCTGAAGAGGCAGGTCCCTAATGCAGAAGGGCTCCAAAAACGGAAATACATCAACAGTATACATTATATATGTATACAGAAAC
>JBBIGA010000106.1:9252892-9281722 GCA_037576975.1 Alestes dentex | reverse complement strand
ACTGCACCATCATGGAGCCTTACCCAAACATGCCCAGCAATTAATGATGTGTTGATGATGAGCTGAACCAGGTGTTTGAGCGGAGAAATGACCAGACAGCAGATCTCTAGAACCAGACTCAGGCACCCCTGCTTTAGTTTATATATATAAACTATATCCAGTTAGTCAGCCCATACTGTTGTGGCCATCACTGAGGGCTGAAATCCCTTTTAAATCCTTACGTATGTCAAAACACTAAACAATGTTTTGCTTTGCATTTGTGCTACCAGCGTTGTTGCCTGACCCAGCATGTCTTTAATGTTCAGTTTATATGATGAGCGCTCACCTCATGTCAAACCCCAAATGGAAAATGTTCAATCAATATTTTTCGGCCATGCCTTTGGGATTCATTTCAATTCGTAAACCCCTCAGCAGCCCACACACATTGGGCACGCTGTAAGGTTTTGGTCATTTTTCCTTACAAACATGAACAGTCAACTTGTGAACAGTGTGAACTGTGCTGCGGGTATACTAGTGGAATCAGGAGTAATTATTCTCTGAATGAAGGGCAGGTATAGGAATGCAGGCACGCCTTGTTTCTGCCTGTTTACTGCAGTTAAGTGCTTTTTAGTGTTTTGGTTTTTTTTTTTAACTATGGAGACATCGAGACTACTACATTGTTTTACCACAAAGCAACCTGCCAGTTGTGGAACACACACATAAAGTGTGTATGTTTGTGCAAACAACAGTAACGTGCAGCCTGGATGGGAATGAAATTGTTGTGTGTAGGTATTTGTACAAACAGAAGTACTTCTGACACATCGGATGATAATCACTGTTTAGCTATTTACGAGGGTGATGGCTTGAGAGAAGAAACTGTGTCTGTGTCACTTCATTAAAATGATTCACTTTTAGATATATTACTAAGTGACTAATATGGAATATTTAGCTTACTACCATAAAAGCAACTAGCGCTAAAATTAAAATTAAAGTGTGGGCCCACACAAGAACTTAGGGTATAAAAGATTAACACATGGTGTAAAAAGAAAGCAAAAAAGGAAGAAAGAAGTGGAGATTTTTCTTTTCATTCTTCTTCTTTCTTGTTTTTCTGTTCTTTCATAGTGACTGTTGCTAGGTGGACAGGATTTATGGAATGCTGGCAATGATCTCTCTCAACCTAACAGGAAATTGTAGCAACCTTTTTTTAGAGTCTCTTTACTGAGTATTAAATGCTACACTACTGACTAGTGCATTTCACACTCATTCAGAGTAAATATTTAAATTTATTAACACTATTTTCGGACAGTTGGACAGAAGACTCAGTTGTGTTCTCCATTGTCTCATTAGGCTGAATGTAGCATTCACTAACACTGTAAAGTAGTGGTTCCCAGCCCTGGTGCTGGAGGTCCTCTGGACAATTTTTTATGTCTTCCTACATTAACCAACCCACTACAACCCAGTTATTAGTTTTTAGGGTGGACCTGTTTTGTTGGGATTAATGAAAGCCTGCAAGTGTTTAGGGGAGTGTACTTCCAGGACCAAGGCTGGGAAACACTGCTGTAAAACTGCCTCACAACAGTGACTAAAAGAAAATACATTTGTGGGTTGAGTATGGAGAGGTCTGTTGTATAGAGCTTCAAGAGCCATGTCAGTGCCTTACAGTAGGGAATATATAAAACTGTCCTATGCTTACATTTCTCAAGGCCACCACTATACAGCAGTCCTTCTGATTGCTATAGTGTCCTCTAATGTCCTCTTTTTGCGTATGTATGTGTGTGTGTGTGTGTGTGTTTATGGTCCAATGGCAGACAGGGCCTGGAGGGCGTGGGAGGCCTACCAGTTCAGGCTTCTGGCACAAAAGCAACTGTCACTTCCACACCACCCCATGAATGGCGTCTCCTTCTGATCGCTTCTAATCCCTGCAGCTATACTGATAATTAAAGCAACCTGTCAGACAGCCCCACACGGCCTGCACACTTTGATCAAGCTCTAACACAGGTAGACTGAACAGGCTTTAGAACAACAGTTTAGGCTGCTTCATGATGCACATTACTTTTAGTTTTTGGACAACCACTGTTAATGATGGTGTTAATAATCATTAAGCAGTAATACTGAAGGGAAGCAGGAGTTTTGCATTTTGGAATCTGTTGTAGATGCCAATGATTGCTGGTCATTTACCGCAAAATAGCAATTTGTGAGTCTGTTATAAAAGCTGCATTATTCTCAGGATACGGTAGCACTGGGCAGAAATGCTTTGACATCCTACTGTATGTGGCATTTTAAAAGTCCATGAATAATTGTCTGTGAACCACCTTATAAAGCAAAATGTCACCATTAATTCATGCATTAATGAGTAATAATTGCTATTATAAAAAAATCCATCCTATGAGGTAATTAAAAGCTTGTGGTAGAGATAAGGGCTTTGTAATGGGCCTATTGTTCTTCCTCCAAGGCCAGAACCTATTACTCCACTGCCACAGCTGTGCTCCCAACCCCGCCGGACCATCCTTTATCTCCCTTAATCCGGGAACACTCAATCCTGCTTCTGTTGGCGTTGTAGCCAGAAGTACACAAGCACGAAAGCAGAGCTGTTAAAAATAAGCCTTGCTTTCATCCAGCTGTGCGCGGAGGTCCCCACTGCAAACGTAATCTCGCTGCACTCCCCATCAACGGCAGACAGAAAGGCAACAAATTCACTGTCTCCTCCTCATTCTTTGCGCTGTGCCATGGAGCTGTATACAGTACACAGCAGATCAAAGCCTTAATTGAAAAATAATTATAGGCACTTAATCATGGGGAAGTGGTGGGCTAATTGAAGCAAAAACAAGGCGGTGAGCGGAGGCCCTCCGAATCGTGACAGAAAGAGGATATTGTGTGAGCTCCAGCCTTTAATAAAGCGTCGTCTTCAATCCCCCATTGTCTCCCAGATTAAATTGGAGAGGGCTATTAGCGGAGTTAATTGGCTCTCTAATTTAGATCTGGCCAGGCTGAATGCATAACGGATGTGAGCCGCAGCGGCCCGTGATGTGCTCACTCTGTCACGCCGTCCTGCCGGACCCCGATTGGTTAATTGCTTGGGGATCGGCGAAGTTTGCACCCATCCTTCAAACGGAATGGATCTTGGCCTGGCTGTGGCTCTCGGCTCCATCGGACGAGACGCCTGCCCGTCCCGCTGAGACAGAAAGTAGCCAAAGCCTGAGCTTAAAGTAGGAGTGTGGCCGCATTTGTCACAGCCATTTTAAAAAATGAAGGGTGAAATTAAGGTCGGCAGAAAAGAGGTGGGGGAGAGAGCTTACTCTTAGGACAGTTGGTGGGTTAGCTGATGGCTATATAACAGCCCTTTCTGAAGCTTTAGTAAAGTCCAGACTGTGACTCCTCCATGGCCAGCACTGTGACCCCAAGGTTATCACCCTGAGTTAAGCCTCGGGTCAGAGTGACATAGTCATTGTCTCATGTCCTGTAGCCCTTCCCCCATAAATTTCCTCCATATTTTCTATTTCTCACCTGCCCTAGTTCTGTATTACCCATAAACTAATAAACTACATCTGCTGTATTTCCACCAGTGTGCTGAAGCGCATTTAACTGGCTGCAAAGTGATTCTGTCTCTTGAAGAGTGAAAGCTGTGCTGAATGTTGCATGGGCTTTTTACGGCACAGTAGTGGATACTGGCTGTGCAAGTAAAGCTTAGGCCTGAGGCGTACAGCAGATTCCACATCTGCTGTCAGTTTGCTAAAGGCACTAGCAGTGGTGCTATGGATGGACAGGAGATAAAGAGTAAGGACATCAATGGAAGTGAAGAAGAAGAAAAGAATGGCTGGAGATCGAGCGAGAGGAATTTTTAAGACGTCTTTGTTTGGCCGGTCCACATTCAGGCACAAGCCTCTGAGGCCCATGGAAAAACACAAACAGGACTTTTCTGCTCAGGGGCTGGTGAAAGTGAATGGCAACATTCTTATCATGCTCTCTGCAAATTTGCTTCCTGCTGTCAAGTGTTCACTGCCTACTCTGTAATGACTGTGCCCTCTAGTGGTGATGGAGCTGTGATGCATTTGTCGTGAAGAAGAGTCATTGAGGAAGTAGGGCGCGTATCTGAAGGTGAAAGGCTGTAAATGCTCCCCCCCATTTGTCACCATTTTCCCAGAGAACCTTTCATCTTGCCCAGAGTCGAGCTGCTCAAGATCCTTTCTCTGATACTTCGCTAATGGTCGGCCAAACAGTGATTGCAGGTGCTCGGGGTATAAGAGCAGGGAAGGACCAGGAGCTTTTATTTCTTTTTGTGGGTATGGAAGCTCTTCCAGGTCCTAGGGTATAATGGGGCAAACAATAGGCAGGCACCTGCTGAAAGGGAGGCAGTAGGCAGGATGTGTGTTGCCAGGCGAGAAATGGGGACAGATATAATTCAGCATTTAATCTCATTCTGAGATGAATTGACTACGATAAGAGAGGCAAGGTAACCTGTTCTGTTGACAGAATGATAAGAACAGGTAGCTGAGCCCTAGTATGAACACGGTCTGATCCTTATGGCCACAGGCTTCTGTATTCTCACCTGTACTCTTTCAGAAAGGTACTGTATAAGTAAATCTATCCACAAACAATGTAAATCTATCCTCAAAGGCACAACAGTGATTTTAGGGTGTTTGATTACTTTTTACGTAATTTAACGTTTTGAAAAAGAGAAATAAAGTAAAGAAGCTTAGGGTTAGGTATTATGTCAGTGCAACTTAAAAAAATACAACTGCAATAGACTGGGATACAATCATGTTTAGCAACTACTGTACTGAATACATATCTCTGACAGCATCCCCCATTGATGATAGAGGTACTCCCATAGTGAAGTTTATTACTTTTCTTTCTGAAAGTATACCACTGGTAAATGGCAATCATTTTCTGAATCTTAAAAGCTTAAAATTATATTTCAAACACTCCCAAGCACACAAATGCAATCACAAAATCCTGAGCTGTTTATGGTTTGGATTAGATGACCTGTAGTTTATCCATGAACTACACTTTCTCCCCCTGATATTTTTAACCATAACCTAGGTTATAACCTAGCAGTGTTTTCTTATGTCTGAATTCATGCTCATACTAAAGACAGGTTGATTTAAAAAAAATTAATATCACACAACTTAGACAATATTTGTGACAGTTTTACCTTATGAATAATAGCAAAGCCCACACACTTAAAATCCTCTAATTGTGGTGTCAGCACTCTTCAGCAGGTATCTTTCAGGTGTTTAATCAGTTTTGGCTCAAAGGGTTTCTCTAAGTGCTTTTTACAATAGTTTGCAAAGTGTCAAATCATTATTTAGGTAAAACCTGCTCTTCATAACAAAAAGGACACTATGATGGAGTTGGGGTAAATACCTGTTTTATGAAAAAAAGAAACTTTTTTTCATTAATTGCAATGTATCAATGAGGAAATTCAAATTTTAAAGAAGGCAAGATGTCCATTACCTTGTAGTTTAACTGTAGGCCTAGACCCTCTTCTTGCTCATCTAGTATAGATCTGTAGAAACATATGTGAGGGCAAGTTGGCTGTTTGCATGACTACAGGCTGGTTTAAATCGTATCTACCCATTTGCCATGGGTCTTAATCTGAGTTTCTAAAAAACTTAAGCACAAATTGTGCCACAAAAGTCACTCAAATTACTGAAGTTGTGAAAGCATTTCTGGAATTAGCAATTTGGCAGCTGGAATTTACCGGACTGCTATCCAATATTTGGAATTTGTTTAAGATCAATAGCTTCTGAACTCAGTCATTGTTGGCCGTGGAGTAATCAAACTTTATTTTCGGTCCTCGACACATGCTCCTTTCATTTCTAAAATGGTTCACAGAAATTATATTACGTGATCCCTCAGGTGTTTGGCCTGTGTGTGTGAGTAACACAGTATCGGCCAGCATTGGTTTCAGTTCACAACAATGCTATCTGTGTTTACGTTTGATGCCTGTGAGGAACAATTTCTGTTTACTCTCCTAGCGCTAATATGACTGTTAAGCCCAGCTCAGGATTTCACAAAATTGTTAGTAACCATCCTGTTAAGCAACAGTAGGCAAAATCAGTGCGGTAAAAAGGCTTTATATTTATTATCATAACTACTGATGATACCCATTGGGCAAAAATCCCCTTTTTCAGATAATACAAGTTATTCCTTTTGTCAGTGTCAGAAAAAAAACAAGATACCTAATTAAGAGAAAATTACCCTGATTCCTCAACAACTACTAAAAATAATTTTCAATTTGTCCACCTTTCAATTTGTTGGAATATATTTCTGCACTTCTTGTAAACACCTCCAGTTTCTTGAATTTCCGCTTTTCATGAACTAAGTGTTGTGTTTTACCTTTTCTGTATTACACATCCTTGACCCACAGTGTTGTTTTCTCCAAGTGGAAGGGTGGACAGAAACATCTGAGGATCTGAAGCAAGAGTGTATATCTTAGGGGTGCCCAGTTTTAGATCTGTAGAGTTTAGCTCCAACCCTAATCTATTACATCTGATCCAGATCATGATGGCTTTCAGGGCTATCAGGATATTAGAGCCAGGTGTGTTGGGCCTGAACTCTCCAGGGTGGTAGATTTCCAGGACAAGGATAGGAAACCCCTGGTTTATCTGATGGTAGCGGTTTTGATGGTGTATGGGTCATGCATGGCTTTTAGAAGACCCATGTTCTATCTTGATCTTTTTTAACTCCCTGTTTTAGAAACATTTCCCCTCCTTATGTAGGTGGATTATCTTCTATCTAATCTCATCAGAAATATTTCCTATAGGCATTTTATATGCGCAGGAGAAAAAATATGTAAGGCAGCTGAGGTGTGTTTGGGTAGCTGCTTGTGCGAAGGTTGTCTCATTGAAATGTCACTGGCTGCTTTGGAAATTGCTTTGGTTGGGAGGACACAGCTGTAACTGACTGAGCTTAAGATGGAAGAATTATTGGCAGTAGTAAAGGGTGGACAAATTTAATACTGATTGGTTTGATGAATACTGCCCAGTTTTATATGGCTGTTTTGACTGGAAATAAAATAAAAGGGTGGGATAGTCTTATAAAGCCTATAAGTCTTATATAGGACAGCGGGTGGACTAATGGTTAGAGCGTTCGCCCTGCGATCAGAAGTTTGTGGGCTCGAATCCCAGGACTGCCAGTGGCACCAGAGAGGTATCCTTGAGCAAGGTACCGTCCCCACACACTGCTCCCCGGGCGCTGTGTTCCCGGCTGCCTGCTGCTTCACTTGGTGAATGGGTTAAATACAGAGCAAGAATTTCATGCTGTTCACACTGTGTGCTGTGGTGTGTTCACATATGACAAATGGTCACTTTACTTTACTTATTTACACTTAAATGATCAATAATTGGAAAAACGCTCAGAGTTTAAATCCAGAATCTAAGATTCTTTGATCAGTAAAATATAACACAGTGTTCTGCCCATGTCAGGGTTGCTCAAATTCACGGAAGCACAACAGCTTTACGTTTGTGGAGGAAGAAAACATGCAGAAAAGCAGCATCACAAACTTCCCCCCTCAAAAGTTTCTGCATCCATTTGCTTATCTAAGTTTCGATTCCAAATTGTTCCGAGTCCAACCTCCTTTTTGCAACCGTTAACGCTGTTGTCCCACCCTACACGCTAATGACCGAGGGCAAATACGTGGCCAGATGCGGAGGTGTAGTCACAACTAAGGTCAACCTATCTGTGCCAAACCCACCACAAACACTCATATAGTTGAGGAGCTGTGCTACTGTTGACAGTTTGGACTAAGGCTGAGGACAAGGCTACTGTGCTAGATTTGAGGTATTCAGGCAGAAACACCATGGCAGTGACATTGTGTCAGGTGATGGGATTCATGTTGGGCATTTTGGGGGTTGCGGGGATCATAGCTGCTACAGCCATGGACATGTGGAGCACAGAGGATCTGTTTGACAACCCCGTAACGTCCGTCTACAGCTACGCAGGCCTGTGGAGGTCATGTGTGAGACAGAGCTCCGGCTTCACCGAGTGCCGACCATACTTCACCATCCTGGGACTTCCAGGTAATGTGCCTTAAAGTTAAATAAAGTGAAGAATGCATTAAATGATATATGAAATATTTGTAGTACTGAATCTGCAGAACAAATATAAACTCAAAAACAACAATCATTAAATTATGGGAAATACATGGGACTTCCAAGATCTAAAACACACACACTAATATACCAGTGTATACCAGTAACCCATTTAAACATTTATTTTCCTAAATGTATCAAATAAAAATATACAATTGTATTCTTTCATGTGCCGACTTTTAAAAAGCTGTCTCCGCTTTTAATTTTCATAAAAGAGAAATATAAAATTATGTTATTTGTGGCATCTTAAGGGCAGAGGACAATCTACTTAACAAATCTAAACAACAAATCTAAATAATAGACATTTGGACAGAATGTAATAACATGCCAAATATGCCAAAAAATTCAAAGGAATCAGAATAATCAGTTATAATTCTGAATAAGATTGTTCTGTAAAGTTTTGAAATGATGATTGACCTGTAAAGCATAGACAAAAAATGCACGTAATCTGACAGAATGCTTACATTCAAATAATCAGGTGTTTTAGAATCTTTAGAATCTACAACTGACTTGAAAATTTTCAAAATTGATTCTGTATCCTTGTAATTAAAAAACCCTTGGCAGAGTACCTTGTAGATTACTGGCGCCAGTAAACGAAGAAAAATTACACAAGGGCGTTGAAACAGAGGCACTCCTTTAATTACCCATTTGCGGAAATAGCTACCTGAAAATTACCGAAACGCAAACGCGGGAAAGGAACACATCAAGATTTTGCGCAAACATAAGATAGGGCTGACTTCCCCTTGGACACAATGATAAGACACAGCTACTCTTGTGCCAGTTCATATCTCGCTGCGGGACAGTGACTTGATAAGAGTAGGATTTCTGTTAATAGACTAATGGCGGCCTCACTGTTACAAGTAGCTGGGTTTATGTTGGCGGGACTGGGTACATTTTTGACCGCCTCGGCCACAGCCATGGATTTGTGGAGTATAGAAGACCGCTCTTTCACTGTAGTAACGAGTGTTTATGCATATTCTGGACTATGGTACTCATGTGTGGGGACTGAGTATGGTACAACACAATGTCGACCATATTTCACTATTTTGGGCCTGCCTGGTGAGTTTTTCCTACTGTTTTGAAATTGTATGATGTTTTAAGGCAATTAATTGTAGAATGAAAAATGTTGTAAATCAATTTCTTTTAAAAATTAACGCTTGATAAAAGAATAGTAAATTGTTGGTGGCACTGGCAGCCATTGACCTCTTTTCTTTCTGGGTGTGCCATTTGATAAGATACTTTTGTTTTTCATGTACAGAATGATAAAGCCCAAATAAATATCAGAGGAAAAGCGATATGTCTTTGTACTTTGACATTGGGTTTCTCACACCGACTGTTGGACACTCAAACTAACTCAACAGAAATGCCAACAATGACCTTGTAAAGAATTATTTTAATTATGATTTAAGTATTATATTATTAGCATTCATTATTAGAAACATTTATTCATTATAATCATATAATAATACAACATTTTTTAAAAACATTTTGAATGTTTTTAATCTAGAATTAAGTAATGATTAGTATTCAAGTCTTTGGAACTGCATCAGCTTTAGAAGATATGTGTGCAGTGTGGTGACGTTGAGATTAAAAATGCATTAGATGTTGTATTAACTGTTTTTTTCTTTGATTAATCCTCAGCCCTGTTCCAAGGCGTGAGAGCGCTGATGATTGTGGCGATTGTTTTGGGGGTGATAGGTGTCCTCATTGCTATTTTTGCCCTCAAGTGCCTTAGAATGGGCAACATGGAGGACCGCGTGAAAGCAACCATGACAATAACTTCAGGGGCCATGTTTATCATTGCAGGTGAGAAATATTTATTTCCTGTCTTCAATATTTCATTTTTCCAGCCATTATGCTCTCATAAATTGTTAATGCATGCTGCATTTTCGTCTCTCCAGGGATCTGTGCCATTGCTGGAGTTTCCATCTTTGCAAATCTTATTGTGACCAACTTTGCACTGACTAGTTTCACCTCCATCGGAGGTTTCGGTGGTAGTTTTGGAAGCACTGGCTTTGTTGGGTCACCTCTCACTCCAAGGTAAGGATCAATAGTTTGACCAGTTTTTTTTATCCACTTTTTAAAAACATAAAACTATTGTTCATTTGATTTATGATTTTATTAATGTTGTTTCCTCTTCTCTACATTTTAGATACACATTTGGCTCTGCCCTGTTTGTTGGTTGGGTGGGTGGCGGTATCTTAGTAGTGAGTGGAGTCATGCTGTGCTTGGCTTGTCGTGGAATGATGCCTGAAAAGCGGTGAGTATCAGCTGTCCTGAGTATGGTTAATGGTTTCCTGTATTTCAGCAACTATATAAAGCTTCTTGTGTTTTTAGCTATGAAGGAACAGCGTACAAAGCTGCCAGTGGCATCTATCGGTCAGAGGGCAAATCCAAAACCTACAACGAATCCTACAGAGGTCCGAGTATGGATGGCAGACAGTCCACCCAGAGATTTGACTATGTTTGAACTTCTGTAATAAGCCTGATAGTTAAGAAGGGGTGGGGGGTGTCCAACTTTGGAAAACAATGGTAAACTTGTGTTTTGGAAATATACAGCATATAAAGCATATTAAGTATCTCAGTCTGTTAATATGGTAGGACTAAATGGAGACAGATGATTCGTAGGACTAAATGGAGACAGATGATTCGTAGGACTAAATGGAGACAGATGATTCGCTGTGGCGACCCCTGAAGGGTAAAGCCGAAAGAGAAAGAAGAAGAGTCTGTTAATATGATGTACTAACACGTGTAATTACTAATGATTTCATTCAATTGTATGCAAAAGTTAGAATGCCCCAGGTAAAAATATGTGCTGATTGAAAATAAATAAAGTGAAAATAAATAAACAGTTCATCTCCAGAGAACAAATGTAAATATGACATTTTCATGCTTATTTTTGTGCACTATTTTTATTTATTTGCTGAGTTTAACACATTGCAAAAGTAAACATAACATTTAAGGTACCATAACTAGATGGCTAGATGTTTTTAGCCGGTTTGTTAAATAAGCAGTAATTGTACATTAAAATGCACAGAAGTGTGTTCTCTGTAAAAGATGCGTACTTATATTCACTTTAAATAAACATCTCATTTGACCAGGGGTGCCAATCTTTTGCATACAACTGTATTTCTAAAATAATTCTGTAGTCTTAGAACGCCTAATATGTTTTGTTTTGTGCTTATGTGTATGTAGTTTTATGTTTATGTTTAAATTTTGTATCATTGCATTCTTTTGGTAAAATAAAAGTTCATTCAGTTCACTGGTGCAGCGATTACAATGGAATTTATTTTCAGCACATATTACAAAAGCAGTTACTTGTGTGAACTTTATTGTGAAAACGAGTCCAAAAATTCCATGAATAATTCATTTATAAGAAGTAGAAGCCATTCCAGAATATTCACACAAATTCAAGATCTTGTAAATAGTGTCTTTTTAATAAATAATGAATCGATATTTTATAAAACAGCTCATCCATGCATTTACAGAACTATAGTTTATAAATTTTGCTCCTTGACAACAAAATCAGAAATGGCTCAAACTATTTCATGATATTTAATGAAATTCTAGCATATATCTACCTCATGATTTGTCTGCTGAAACTGAAGCAGCTGTCCTTTAAGTCTAGATTTGGCTCTATTGTTGGAGTTTTTCCAGGGTTTCGTGTGCATATTATCAATTTTTTCTATACACTGATCAGTCACAACATTAAAACCACTGACCGGTAAAGTGAATAACATTGATCACCCCATTATAGCGGCACCTGTCAACAGGTGGGATATATTAGGAAGCAAGTGAACTCTCAGTTCTTGAAGTTGACGTGTTGGACGCGTGAAAAATAAGCAAGCGAAAGGATCTCAGAGACTCTGACAAGGGCCAGATTGTGATAGCTAGATGTTCCTGTTCCCAGCCCACAATAGAGCTACTGCTGCACAAACTGCTGAAAAAGTTGATTGCAGCTTCCTGTGTGTGGGGCTGTGCAGCCGAAGACCGGTCAGAGTGTCCATGCTGAAAACACGTACAATCTGTAGGTGAGCATCAGAACTGGAGCATGGAGCACAGGCAGAAGGTGGCCTGTTCTAACGATTTAAGTTTCTTTCACATCATGTGGTTGTGTATGCATCCACATGAGTACTACCGACATTCACTCTGGCATTCATGAGGATGTTTGTACTTTGACACACACTACATACCTAAACATTGTTGCAGACCAAGAACACCCTGTACGCCAATGGTATTTCTTAATGGGTGTGTCCTCTTTCAAGAGGATAATGCACCCAGCCACACTTCAAAATTGCTCAAGAATGGTTTGAGGAACACAAAGGTGAAGGTGGTGAGATTACCTCCAAATTCCCCAGACCTCAATTTGACAGAGAATATGTGAGATGTGCAGAACAAACTAGTCTCAGCCACAGCATACTTTCATAGGTCTTGTGGAGTCCATGCCTCAAAGGGTCAGAGCTGTTTAACCTGTTTAATATTGTTGAGGCAGGGCCTAAACAATATTAGGAGTATTGTTAGGTTTTAATATAATGGCTGATCGGTATTTATGCATCTGTCAATGAGATAACAGTATAACAGATGCTTTTAACAGTTAATTTAAGAGTAAACAATGATTTGGCCTTCCCCTTACCTTAGCGGTAGTGGGACAGCCAGACACATTTGGTGTCTGAAGCTAGCTTCCTTAGTTTTGAATTGGAGCCACAAGGCTAATGTCAATACAAATAAGAAGCTTATACCGTTCAAATTAGCACTGTGCAAACTGTATTCCTACATCATCACATGCCTCAAATGTGTCGATTTGTTAAATAAACTCATAGAGATTACTGGTATGCCATACCGCTGTACATAAAAATGGTCGAATGTATGGACAAAATTCAGACCAGGATAGTAGACACTACTGCTTCTAGCCCTTTTGTGTAAAGCTAATGAAGCAAAAGACACCAAACATATCTTGGCTGACCATCTACATGTGGAGTTGAAGAAAAAATTGCATTTCACTTTTGGTAAACCCTTCGCTTTAAGAGTTAACTTGCATTTCAGTGAGAGGGACACAGCTCAGCACCTCACCACACTCCTGCTTTGCTGGCTGCTGAGCTCCACACACTTGTACCAGAGGTGCCACCCACATTTGAACTCTGCACTCCTGTGGGCAGGGCAGAAAGTTCCTCTATGGAGGACAGCTCCAAATCACTCTCCTCTTCAGACACCTGCTGAAAAAATATAATTTGTGTGTAAGTGGAATAAATAGTATGGATGAATTAAAGTGAGCAGAAATGAGTTCTCTGTACTTATTATTATTTCCATAGAAAATGAACAAAAACCACGTGTTTAACAAAGGGTGCCAAAACATTTTGATTGGAAGGACTAAGGTGAAAGAAAATGGTATGTTCTGATTTTTCTGATATAAAAAATTCACACAAAAAGGATTGTGTCTTTAAATAGAAAATCAAAAATCCTTTTTAAAGGCAGAATGATGTTTAACTGCATGGAGTAGTGTTAATGTACCGCCTGCTGTTTGACGATGGAGGGCCTGGGGGAGGGCAGAGAGGCTGGAGGAAGCACTTTGATTCCACCTGCAGGTCTGGTGACAGGGCTGCTCAGCTGCTTTTCCAAACTCCTCGTAAATGTTTGGATGACCAAACCTGAAGAAGAAACCACAGAGAATTGTTTAAACGGCGGTATGTGTTGGATTTGTTTTCTTGCTCTGAAAATGGGTCACATGGACATAAAGTGCACTGACATTGCAGGCACAGTTACAATGAACACACACAAACATACCCACACACAAGTACATACATGACTTTACAGTTTACTATCACCATTCAAAAGCAAGCAATGTATAATATGATGCTAGTGTCCTGCAGCTGCAGGTTTCAAAAAATAAGTAGGAAGCTGCAAAACAGTAAAGAAATTTGTCCAGGTTGAGGAACAGGGGAGCAGATGACGAGACCAAAAAGTGCTTGGTCGAATTGCAACTCGATTTATTGGTCAGTGTGGCCCTCTCAATTTAACACTGTGTTGATTTTGAACACCGGCAGTTTAACAGAATGCCAAAATGGATGCTAAGCAAAATTAGGCAGCAGCCAAACAGCCCTCATATACAACAGGAAAACCTCCCAAATGGAGCATTACAATTCATTGCATAGGGAAGTAAAACTGTGCGAACAGCTATAATTTTCTAAAGTGTGCTGGACTGTTTAAATAGCACAGCGTCGCAGGTGTTTGTCATTACAGTGCTGATCAGAGAGGAAAGAAGACTCATACAAAACAGCACAGCACTCAGAACAAAGTAAACAAATTAAACACACACACACACACACACACACACACACACACACACACACTCTTCTGATTACTTTGAGATAATTACTGAGCTCAGTGAAGATTGGGCTCATGATGTCTACTGTTTTCTTTCCATCATCCATTTCTTTATTTTTATTAGAGTTAATTGGCAGGTATGTAAATTTCAAATTAGATCAAATCATGTTGTAAATAATGTTGTTGATAATATTCAGTTCTGAAGACTGAGCAAGTTGGAAGCATTCTGCCCGTGTCTTAAGCAAGAAACCGGCAGACAAGCTTAAATGCGCAGTTTATGGGTTGAGAGACCTTGTTTAACAGCAGCAGCAGAAAAACCTCTCACTCTGGATACACCCAACATTTTTTTTTTTTACAACTACACAGAATCCTTGTACCTGCAACAAAAACGTGTGTTTCCATGCTTTCGAAGGGGAATATATGTCAAATAACAAAAATTATCAATGTGACAAGTCTTAGTGAAGGGTTAGTTTAAGAAAAAACTTTTAGAAAAAACATTCAAAATACAGAGCAAATCACTAAACATAGTATGTTTGTGTGTATGTGTGCAAAATTAAGTGCAAAAACAGGCAGGATGTAAGGGCCGCTTTCTAAGTGTGCCCAGTGAAACACTTCAGTTTAATAGAGAGTTCAGTGTTTTTTAGCTGGAACGGTGCATTTTCAGAAGAGGATGCTGGTTGAGTTGAGATATGGCACTGGAAAGGATGCTGCTCAGGTGCCTGCTGGGTTTGATTTGGAATGCCTTGAAATCATGCAACAAAAGATGCCGAGGAACTGACAGAAAATTGCAGCCGTTTCTTTAGTCTCCACGCCCGTGCACTTCACTGAGAGCCGGTTGAGAGCTGCACTTTGAACGAGCAAATACCCAGACTGAACAACAGCCTGCATGCGAGCATGCATGGATTAGTCCACTGTCTTTAGAGTGGGTTAATACTAATGTTATGTTGAAACCTAAAGTGTCAATAATCTACAAAACAGTTCTAAATCATTTGACATTTTCTGACAATTTTCTTAATCCTTCAGGCTGTTGTAGTTACTGTACCTGTCAGATTGATATATGATCTGTTTTGATTGGCTGACTCGTACTGTACTGTTTTACCTTGTGTAAAAAATGTAATGGATAAAATGAACCGCATTAAACAATAATTTCGATGGAACAACAAATCTTTGAATCATGAATCTGATACTTAGTCGTTTTTAATGATGTTCATTTGTTAAATCTGCTTTTAATGGTATCTGTTTAAAAATGATAGATGGTAAACATTTTAAAAATGTGATATACATGCAAACCGATCACAATTTACAGCCATCAAGCACAGACCTATCCGTAATGTCATAGAACCACGTCTCTTCTAGAGAAGGTCAGCGATCGCTGCAGAGAAAGCTTCCAGAATGGACAAGATTCTGGTGGGTGGAGGAGCGAAAGGGCCGCATCTGCACTTAATATCCACAAAGGGGGCCTTAAGCCCTACTTGAATTGGATTAGTTTATCAAGGTGATGTCTGTAATACAATTTTCACTCGTCTCCTCAGTAATAAAACATGCCTGTGGATGGCATTTTTTTTGCAAGACCAGGGAGTTTCTTGTGGATTGTATCTACATATTCAGGTGTTCGTATCACACAGGGTCACACATGATCATAGTAGACTAAAAATGTATTAATTTAAAGTGCTTTATAACTTCAGCCGCTGTTTAACCTGCCACTTTAATCAACCCATGGAATCTTGCTTCTCTGACTGACTTTATTTTCTTTCTCCACCTCCTGCTAATGCTCAGGGTAAAGAGGATGAAGATGAAGGTCTATCACCATTCAAGTGAAGGGTTTAGAGTCTCTTCCAAAGCATTCACTGTTTTACAAGTAAGGAAGTGTTTCATATGGATAAGTGGTGAGTGGTAGCAATGGTCAAACATCAAGCATCTAACTTGAGGTGGCATCAGCAAGCACCATCTGTACATGAGATTTGTTTGAAAAATGCTGCCCTAAGTAAAGCTTTTGGTCTACAGTTGAGACGGCAGAACTACTAAACAAACTTAGCAAGCTGAGCTGTGAAACAAAACATTCTGGTTGAAACAAAACATTCTGGTTAGTCTGACAAGTGCTGATCTGAATTGTGACATTCATGGCATATCTCTAATGCAAAGGTAACCTTTTTTGTTTTTTTGGCAGAAGGAACCTCCAATACTGAACCATATTTGACACTACATTCGAGGTTCTTTTCTTTCACTCTTTTCTCTATTTTGCAGAACTGTTCTATGAAAACAACAGAACACTTAATAAGAATGTGTCACAAATAATATCATGGCTGTGTTGATTTACCTTACTGTGTGACCTAATGTTATTCACAATATGACACTCCTTCTTGTGTTGTATTGCTTAAACTGTATTCCTTTTCACTTTGGTGTCAACAAGCAGGCTAAAGAGATATAGGCTTAAAGGGTGGTGCCAATGAAATACTGTTTAAAACTATTAAGCTGCTATTTTTACAGCTTAGTTTTAATATAAGGACTGAATGGACTGGGAAGTGTACGACAATTTAAAAATCAATCAAACTGCAAAGGAAATCTGCCTCTGAAAAAAAAAAAAAAACAACCCAGCAGCAGTAACTAAGAAAACAAAGGAAATAAAAAATTAGGACAAAGGGCAGTATGAGAGTGTCTGATACTTGAATACAGTGATCTGAATCTATATGTAATCTAAACTGTCAATTGATTGCAAGACCCTTTACGCCTGGTCTGTTGTCACCCTACTGACTGTTGAGACGTACTGTTGATATGTAATTAAAAGCCCTATAGTCGTAAATATATAGTATTTTTCAATTCACTTTTTTATTCCCTTACCATGTGGAGCATGGGTCTGACCAGCTTTTGCTGAGTCTGATTCATCACTGTCTGACCAGTCCAGCTCAACGCCCGGTTTTAGTTGTTCTCTGGAAGGGGTGAGATGTGTGGAGGCTGATGGCTTGTTACAAGAGCCGGGGGTGCAGACACTGCCCTCGGTTGACTCGTCCTCCTCTGAACTGAAGGGTGGGGTGCTGAGAGAGGCAAACCATGCATTAAACAAATATCAGTGCCGACTGATAAGCAGATGTGATACTGACAATCTGCACACACCTAGACCTGATTTGTGCTGCTATTCATTATTCTGATCCAAGGTGTATTGTATAAATGCATGAAAGTTCAACTGACTGCTCATAGAGGCCTCAGGCTCTTGGTCACCCTGCACATGTATTTCGATTCAAAAGTTTGGAATGACTTATCATTTATAATTCCCATTGTTTTTATTTTAAGAACAACATACAGTGTAGTCATGAAAACTTGGGCACCACTGTTCAAATGAATTGTTGATTTTTAAAATAAAAAATAAGTACACCATTTCTACAAAGAACATACTTCTGCACATTTAATCCACAGCTGTTCTTTATATACAAAAAATAAATACAATGTAATTGTGCACTATGATACGCACACTTGTATTTATTTATATTCAAAAATGTTGCCATGAGACAGACTTTAGAAGTTACTCTAAGATGTTTTATTTAACATTTTAATATATCAGTGTTCTTTCTTAAATATGAAAGCCTCCTGTGTCATCTATAGCTCTGTTTATAATTCTTGAAATGTCTAACAACGTTTAAACAGTTTCCAACCAGTTAGCTATGAAGTTGTTGAGTAGTAGCATTACACTGTTTTATATATGGTTTTATGTTTCTGAAAAAATATAAGTATATATTTATTAATGATATACTTATTAGTGTATCTGTAACATAAATTGATCTATAAACAGTAACAGTGTAAATTTCAAATTAATAAATATATTTTGTTGCATTTTGACCTTGTAACTTACCTAATAATAATAATAATAATAATAATAATAATAATTAGGAAGCCGGGAAACAAAATCAGTTACCAGTCATCTTAAAAAACAGAGGGAGAGAAACAAGGTGACAGGTCCTTCCTGACCTAGATTGCATATAAGAATTAATGTACGTTACTGGCCTGTATCAACGATTAGTCATGTGCTGTTGACACAGTGAGTGTGTGCGTGTGCAAATGTATGCTTCTGTGAGTACCTTCTCTTCTTTTGCTGTGTTTCTGGTGTCAGAGTGTGGGCATGAGCTTTGGAGCGTGGGGCAGGTGTAGGAGGCTGATGAATGCTGGTTTTCTGAGAGGAGTGCTTGGGGCCAGTCTGTCTCACTTTAGTTTGTGTTTCCACTGGTGGACTGTGAGACTGCTTCTTCTCTAAACACAGTATTTTACACCTGGTATTTTATTAAGCACATTACTACAAAACTGAAAGCAACTGTGTGGTGCATACGGTGGTAGGAGTGATTACATTGTGTCTGTGTGTGTGTGTGTGTGTGTGTGTGTGTGTGTATGTATTGGTGTCTGTAATTATGTTGTGATCAGTAGTCTGTGTGTTTAAATGGGATTGTGTGTGTGTATTTCTGTGTGTGTTTGTGAGTGGTTTGTATGCTTACGCCGGGTATGTTTTATGGATGCAGATTTCGTCAGGTTCTTCTGTTGCTGTCTCACTCTGTGGTTTAGCTCCAGCACCAGCTTCTCCCTCAGGTTCTGCAGGTGTGCCTGGCCCCTGTTCCACTGCAGATGCTGCGCGGACACCAGCGAGGTCAGGCTCTTCAGCGTCTGCTTAGAAATTCCCTTTGTGCCCTCAACATTACACAACAACATTTCACAATTAAAACAACACTATTCAGTGCAAAAAAACAGTAGTCCAGTAGTCTAGTAATACATTTTAATCTTAAGACAATGTTAGCATATGCCTACACGGTCCCAGTGATATGTACTGCTTTGTTTTTATTATATAATGGTGAAGTAATTAGGTGTGTTGTTACTGCACATTTCAGCCCACCCACACGTCATCTCGTATTAATACCATTTCTCGATAAGTTTGTGGGAAATGAACATTCTAAACTTTCAATCAAGATCATGTTTGTCATTCTAGGCAGGACAGGAGATTTGTTATAATGATCTGAATTTGGTCAATAATTGTGCATACAATTTAGTTTTGTGGAAAGACAAAAACTCCTTTACCATGATTTCGTCACTGTTATAAAAAAGTGCAAAAGTGTAGACTCCAGACAGTCATTACACAAAGTAAATGTTATGTAAATGTGAAACACAGGGTTCTTGCAGGTTTCAGTTAGTTCAATTAAAGACCTTTTTAAAACAAAACATTCTATTTTTTTATTTATTTAGTATTAAAACAGATAATCAAAATACATAAAATGACCGACCTTGACATACATATTCCCAAAACAACACTAGCCTAGCACATACACCCTAACCCTGCATGTGCCGGAGTTCATCCCTTTAGCACCGATTTCAGTTTCAAGGACTTTCACTTCGGCAAGTTTTTCTTTGTACGCCCTTCTCAGGGCATTGGACTTGGAGAGAAGCTGAGCCATCTTGGAGTCAGCCCTCCTCTCAGCTTCTTCTGCAAGTGCATCTGCCTCCTTGGCAAGACAGGCAGACACATCCTCCAAGCTGGTCTTCCTTTTCTTAAGGTCCTGCACAGACTGCTCAGCCAGCTTTCTTTTCTGGCTCTGGAATTCTTTTTCTTTTCTGATGCGCTCCTGATCGAGAAAGAGGCGGTATTTTGACGGAGCTGCACCCACAGATGCCATAAGTTCCTTGGTGAGGGGGACCTGAGTGACACCCCCATGTATTGCAACAAAGTTACACATCAACCAATTTGTGCAACAATTGTGTCTTCTTGCATGTTTTCGGTCTGCCAGACTGCCAGAGCCTGTTCAACAACTGGGAGATTTTCAAGCCACCTGTGGCCACAAAATGGCTTGGGAAACAGAGTAGATTCTGTGATTTGTTCGCAGTCCTCCCTCTTTGCAGGAACGTTGTGGAAAAAAATGTGCATGGCCTTTAAAACTTTATCCACATTGAAAATCCGACCTTGAAGGCTTTATAAAGTGTGTGGAAGGCGTGGAAGGATGTGGAAGGCGTTTGGAACTTAGCCTCAGCTATGAAAGTGAAAATCTTTGTTTGTTTTTTTTTAGAGAAATTCTATTTTCTGATTGGCCGACAGGTCGCTAATTCAAGACAGCTATATGAGCTTAGAGCAGTCTGCCTTTGACTAGTTTAGGCTTTAATAATTTCTGTACTGTAATCTGTAATCATTTCTCAGCGTGAGAAATGCCATGTGTGGCGTGTGAGTGTCTGAACTTGCTGATATGCGTGAGAGCCCTGCTTGACAACCTGTTGATCTGCTGACATTTCACCATAGACTCACTGTGTGCATTTCACAAATTCAGCAGGAAAGGTAGCCTAGTAAACAAACTGGATGGTTGCCTAGCAGCAGTGATCACGCAATGGGATTTGTAGTCTTCTTCTTGGGAATGAATGGAGTTAATAATTTTAAGACTTGGGTAAATTAAATTTAAGACCTAGCATTTTTAAGATATTTAAGGCCTTAAATTTAACTTTCTGAATTTTAGACTTTTTAAGACTTTGTAGGACCCTGCAAGAAGCCTGAAAACAACAATAAAACTCTACATCCAAGCTGTATATGTATTCAGTAACTGGCTACACAATGCTTACACTGTACTGCACAAGATGCCTTTTTGTCAAAATGTCTTTTGACTGCCATCAGAGGACTTAAGGCCATGTCCATGTATGTTTCACACAAACACCTACAGATTTATTTAATCGAACACTTAAAAAGCAACAGAACTGAGGTAGTATGGTTAGTCATGTGTTTTCTTTATCATAGAAGTTTGCTGTAAAATCATTATACAAACGAGTGAACTGTAAGCCCTTTTTAAATCTTCACATGTTAAATGAATGCAACAACAGTGCTGCTTCTCTTGATGAAAGGATTAAATGCAGAGGAAGAATTTCATGCTGTCCACACTGTGTGGTGTGTTCATGTATAACAGAATGGTCACTTTACATTTTACTTTACAAATAAACAGTAACTGAGAAAAAAAAGTCCATATTTAAGTAATTCTCTGCAGAGGATAGTACTTATTCAACAACACATGTTATTTAACCTGGGGTGTTTCAATGTTTGTGTGTGTTCTACCTTCCTCAGGCCCATCTTCTCCAGTCTCTCCTCCAGCGTCTCCTCCAGGATGGGTCTGAATTCCTTCACCAGCTCCTGATTTCCTCTCAGTGATTCCAGAACTTTTCGCTGATCATCTATTGTGTCCTTTAGTCCTAGAGAAGAACACACATCAGAGTGAGGTGATGAATACACCACAGAAATGTTACTTAAAGTTCTATTATTTATTATTATTTATGTGGCTTTTGTATTCTGTTGAATGACTTCATACTCTCTTCTTCCTCCTCTTCCTCATCATCATCGTCATCATCATCATCATCATCATCATCATCATCATCTTTAAGAGAGTCAGAGGGAGTTTGGATAATATTTGGCGGTGGCTCTACAGAACACAAAAACCATAACATACATTAACATAAGACTGCATTTTACAATAAACCTTTTACTGTACACAATTACTGTGAATAACACAGTTTGAAATGGTTGTGCAGTTCTAGAAAAATTACTTACCAGCTTAGAGAGAGAGAGAAAAAGCATTTGTTAATAGGTGGGAAAAGTAGACGATATATGTTCTAACAGAAACACATTTGAGTTAACTGTCATGAGAACAACGATATTACACCACTTTCCACAATCCTCTGATAACAAATTTTGGAAATATTCAATGACCCTTTACTGTGTTTTTTATCTTCAGTGTGCAATATTCCCTTTACTGTCTATACTCCGATTTTTCCTAGCAATATGTTTTTAATCAGAATATTCCAGATATGACAGTGATCAGGTACCTGACATTGGTCTGGAAGACAGCTTCTTAATCTGCAATGAAAGTACAGAGTCTATTATCTGATATCTCTTTCTTTCCAGTCAAAAGTTTACACACATACTTGAATGGATGCTTTTCATAATCTAATAGACATTGTGTTGCATAGGCTTTATGCTATGAGCTTATAGAACACATTAAATGTCCTCTGATGTGATTACTGTGTTATAGTTATGATATAAATCAGAGATTTCCACTTCCTCTTCTCTTACAATGCCTTAATATAAGCAAATCTAGACTTATTACGTATATATAACATACATTTATATTTTTATTTTATACTCACTAGATATTTAGTGAGAGGTGAAGAACTGGATATGATTGCTTGTTAAAAGAAAGCCTGTATCTTATTCATAGAATAAGAATGGAATTTGCTATTTGCTTACCCCATCTACAGATAGGCTTAATATCTTATTCCATTTTCAATGTATTTAATCAGTTTGCAAATGGATTTTATGTATTGTGTGTCTACATTTGTTTCCAAGTTAAAATGTTTACTTATTGTGTTTCTTTTTGAAATTGCCCCCCATAAAGTAGTTTTTAGCAGCCAAAAATATCTCAGTGATTTGTGAACTTCACCAAATCTGCTGGCAAAGATTTCCAAGCTCCATGTGAGGCTGCTTGGGGGAATGCTAAAACTGGACGAAGCTGATATCAAAGCAAACTTGACATTTTTTATGTTTAAGTTCACTAATCCTGTGTATTATTTGATAGGTTGAAGTATTCTTTTTTCTCTAAAAATAAGGACATTTCTTCCACAAGAAGGTGTGTCTAAGCTTTTGACTGGAAGTGTAAATTAGTGTTTTTATTACATAGAAGTTTACAGTATGTGAAAATTAGATTAAAAACATTAGACAAGAGGGAGAAAGCGAGGGAGACAGACAGAACAACAGCTTTACATCTAACTCCGCAACCCCTTCACCTTCTGCTCCTGGGAGTGGAGAAGTCTGTCCTTCTGTTTGAGCTGAGAGGAGAGAGAGAGGAGCTGCTGCTTCAGAGACTGCAGACTGGAACTGGAGCTGTGCTCCACAGACAGAGCCTTCTGAAGCCTGGCATTTTCACTCTGCAACTATTGCACACACGCTTATTTATCAGGCACGGTCCCACTGCAGTGGAGTTATATTTTGGGTCTTCTGAGCTGTGATTGTAAATTCCAGCTGTTTCAGAAAAGCCTGATTCTTCTCACCTCCTCTTTCTCCTGTTGGTGAAAGTTCTGCACCTCTTTCAGTTTCTTCCTCCACTCATTCTTCTGAAAGACAACAAGACAGATGACAGGGCCTTAGGACCCTGAAAAAGGCTTTTTTTGTGTTTAACATCAAATTTCTATAAAGAAGGAAGAATGTATGTAAAAAAAATAAAGTGAGAAATCAAACCTTCTGGACCATCTGCTCTTTCAGCTCTTTCTCCCTGACCCGCCTTCGCTCCTTCTCATGCTCATCTTCACCTCGTACACTGGACACGCTCACCTCTCTTTTCTCTAGCTCCTGAAGTTTCTACACACAGATACAGTACAGCTATAGAAACAAAACACAACAACAATGCAAACATAGCTACCTGAGAATGAACAAGAAAACCTTTAGCAAGTTTAAACCCCAGAAGCTACATTTACTGTTGGTGCCAACAAAAGTGTGGAACAATTATAACAGACATGTACAATGATATCTCAATCATACTGGCATTGGTAGACAATTAAGATTAAAAAAGCTTAAAATAACACTGGGCAGGTGTAGGACTATTTTTATGATTTCTCGTTTATTATTAATTACTGAATCTAAAAAAATAATAATAATAATAAAAATGTACAGGCAATCATATCAGTGTTTAGGTCGCATTTTGAATAATAAATGGGATCTCTACATGCCATTAAAGCCTATCTGACATAACCTCTGTGTACATGATCTCTTATTAAACTGTCCAAAAGTTTCCATCACTACTAAAATAATAATTAGTGACAGCCCTGACAGATGTTTAGATTTGACTGATTTTTTCTGCTATTTGATGATGTATTTTTATTGTATATCTTCTTATATATTTGTTTATTTATTATTTTTTTCTTGTTTTACTGCATCATTGACTGTACTGAAAAATCATCAGTGTCTATAGAAATGTATCTCCAAAATAGTAACTTTACAGGAGAATGCAAAAATGTGCTTTTCTTCTGATGTAAGATAATATAAAGCATTATTACCACAGGCATTTATATCGGTTTATTCATCATGAAAGTTTCACACAATGGCAGCTTTTATTTTAAAATTCTAATGGTGCAGTGAAGCCTTGCGCCCGTAGACCCCGGAATAGGCTCTGGGAACCAGCGACCCTAGTAGGGAATAAGTGGTTACAGGAAATGAATGAATGTTCCAGTGAAAAGGTGCATATAGGACTATAGAGAGTGCCAAACTTCAAAGTGAGAAAAGGGACATTCTACAGTCTTGTGGTTCTCACTGGTTAGTGCCAATAGGAACCAGGCTGCTAGCGCTCCAGCTGGCTCAGGGCTTCTGTCTTACCGTTCTGTCTTACTCTATTTACTCTATCCAACTGTTTTGTCTTATTCTGGTGCTTAGTATGTGTCTCCATCTAGTGACTCAAATGTGGAAATTGCATGTATGAACACTCACAGCTTCCATGGTGCAGCTCTTGCTTGACATTTCTTTAAACTCCTGCAGAAAGAGCTGTCGCAGGTTCCCGATTTCTTGCTGAAATTTTCTCCTCTCCTCCTCTTTCCATCTCTCCATGGCCTCCCTCTCTGCCACCTCTTTTCTCCGCTGCTCCTCCAGCTCCTGATTGGTTACATGCATTGAATCATAATGTAATCTGCATTTATGTTCATGAGCTGGATTGCATTGGTTTATGTTTATTTGCAGTGTTATGCTGCCTCAAGCTCACCTGCTGTCTGTGATGTGCATTTGCCTCCTTTTCTGCAGCCAGTTGCATCTGGGTGAGCTTCAGTTTCTCCCTCAGTTCCTCTATTCCATCCTCCATCTGCTCCACCTGCCTTTTCTTCTGTCTCTCTGACACATAAAAAAATTAATATATTATCCTGAGGATTTTTAAAGGTCCTCTATGTACATTTCATGAAGTACGTAGTGCAGCGTTTTACGTGCTTAACAAGTTAAGCCAGTGACATAAAATTAGTTGTTTTGGCTCTAATTGGCTGTCAATGCAATACTCCAACTTCAACATTTATCACTGAGCTCAATAATTATCTTAGAAGGACAGAAATCTGTGTGTGTGTGTGTGTGTGTGTGTGTGTATAAATTTACTTTGTTCTGAGTGCTGCGCTGTTTTGTATGAGTCTGCTTTCCTCTCTGATCAGCACTTTAACGACAAACACCTGCAATGCTGTGCTATTTAAACACGCCAGCACACTTTAGGAAATTATAGCTGTTCCCACAGTTTCTACTTTCCAATACAATGAATTGTAATGCTCCATTCGGGAGGTTTACCGTTGCGTATTAGGGCTATTTAGCTGCGGCTCGGATTTGCTTAGCATCCATTTTGGCATCCTGTTAAAGTGTCAGTGTGCAACATCAACACACTATGTTAATTTGAGAGGGCCGCATTGACCAATAAAACTAGGGCACGCAGTCTAAAGCAGCATACCCCAGCACTGGCTGTTACTGTGGCTATTTTGATGATACAGCACAGAGCTATCATTCCATGGTTGTTTTTTTTTGATACCACAGCTAAGACTTATAAAAATGTCCTACAATAAATGCTCTAATAAGATCTACTGTCCTGTTCCAACCTGCATCTAACTTACTGCTCCAGTCACCCTTACCTCAAAAATCTAATCCCACCAGTTACATTAATGCTTTGGAGCAGACAGTGACTGGAACTAGACTGTCAGTGACAACTGCAGTAGTCCATGTGTTGATAGACAATCTGTGTTATTCATCCTCTAGCCCTTCATCAGTAGTCAGTTTCAGTGGTTCAGGCCACTGAGCTAACAACCCCAGCAACACTGTTGTGACTGATACACCTGTACCAGTGCCATACCATATCAGTACCACCACCCGAATAATGATTGTGGCAAAAAATTGGTCAGTGATGCATAAAGTAGAGGAAGTGTTGTCTGTAACAACATACAGTGTGGTTGGGGGTTTTAATAAAGTGAGTGGTGGGTGTATACTTTAAGTTTGCTGAATAGGAAATGAGCACAGTTAAACAAATCTCACATACAGCAAAAAGCAGAATTACATAACAAAATACTGTTGGATGTTTGAATCTACACTATAAAGCAGACCCAGCAGCCTACACAGGAAACTGATAAGAAGATCTGCATATGTCCTATCTGCTAGCAAAACAACATGTCAGATACCTTGGAAACTAGTTATATATTCATACTCTCAGATTTTCCTTGACAGATACATTTAAAGGGTCCTCAGGATATATGTGGGAGGTTTCATACCTGCATCTGTGATCTCAGGATGCCTTCGTTGAATATGTGACTGTAAGTAGGAGTAATTGACAAAAGATTTTTCACAGAACTGGCACTGAAACGGCAGAAAAAAATAAACAGATGCTGTTACTCAACACAAACTTTCTTATTCCAAACCTGGAGCCAACTTTCTTACTTCATGTTCAGGTCTTTGGTCTCAGACTCTGCACTTTCCATTAGCACTAGCTAAACCTTTCAAAGCAAAAGTTTGCTTCCCAATTCTGCACATCTAAGATGTTTCCTTCTCTCCCTTTTTATGTTTTTCCTACTGTTTTCACAAGTATTAGGAGCAATAGTGTCACTGGCTATGGAGTTCTACATCATGGGCACTGTGTGACTGCAAAAAGACAGCTTCTGGGTGGCAACCACTTTATTATGACCACTTAATAAATAAAAAAGCCAAATGAATTAGATTGAACTGAAAGAGAACATTTTACATTCTTTGAACCATCAGACACCAGTATGGCACACCAGTGTTTGTGTTTGACTGGTTGGAGTGCTTAAGCCTTCAAAGACAAACAAAGCATGTTGTGGAAACAAATATTTGAATTATTATCTGAATGTCTGTATCATAAGCAAGGTTAGATTCTTCTCACTTTCATGTTAAAGGTCAAGTTGTTAAACAGCTAGACCTTTTTCCCAGCCTTCTTTAACAAGGGTGCCAGTAATTCTAGAATGCCATGGAATGACAGGTGTCACTGTAAATTTTCCTACTGGAAAGCTGTTAAAAAATGAAGTAGTTTTTCACAATTGTTCCCATGTTCATTACTTATCATCTTCCACAAAAGATAGTATTTGTTGTGACCTCTTAAAAATGTTTGCCCCATAGAATCCTACTCGCTCATTTACAGCAATACTACGTACATTCCTCCTTATAATAAAATAAAATTGACCAGCTGAGACATATTTGATGTCAGTTTCCTTCTTTAGTTTTACACTACAGCTACAAAGCAAATGTAGCTAACAAGTAATGGCAGCTTATTCCCTACAGATTGGCACAATACAGTTTCAAGACCCTATTTCTATTGGTTTGAGCTACGCAATACAGTTAGATCTGAAATATCACCTTGTGGTAATTATTGGCACTGGTCTGCAGGAGGAGCTGCTGAGTTGCAATCATTTTCTTCCTGCGGCGGCTCTCCAGCTTCACCTCCTGCAGCTCCTTCTCCAGCTGTGCTCGCTGATCTGCCTCCTGCTGGGCCTGAGATAGCACCCCCTGCAGGCGCTCCTCTAGTCCAGACACCTGAGAGCTCAGGTAGTCCTGGCAGTGCAGCAGGTATTCAGTGCTGAGCTGAGACATGCGCAAAACCTTCAATAGGGCAGTGTCTGTGGGGCCGCGACAGTGGGGGCAACGCTCTCCCTCAACATCACAAAACGTAACAGCAGTGATGAACTCCTGCAGGATGTTTACATCCATCTCTCGTGCAACACGGTCCACATCCAGGGATGCAATGCGTCGCCAGTCCATGGGCTCGGTACGGGAGCGGAAGTGGAAGGGCTGAGGAGGCAGTCTGACGCTCCAGGATGGCGGGGTGACCAAGCCAGAGACGGGCTCTGCTGGGGAGAACTGGCCCGGCATGATAAGAGGTTTAGCGAAGGCTGGACGAAATGATGATGGGTAGTGACCACTTCTAAAGAAGGGCTTATGAGTGTAAGAAAAAGAGAGAGATGAAAATTGAGCTGAAACAAAGCCTTTTTGTTCAACAAATACACACACAGTGTATTTATCAGTATATACACATATATATATATCTGTCTTTATGGACCTTGTTTTACGCACTGGGGCACAGTCGTACTGGAATAGAAAAGGTTTTCCTCAAACTGTACACAAAGTTGGAAGCATGGCGTTGTCCAAAATGTGTTGGTATGCTGAAGCATTTAGATTGCCCTTCACTGGAAGTATAAGGAGTAGCCCAAACCTTGAAAAACAGGTGTATCCCAATACCTTTGTTCATATATAGTGTATATGAACTGGCTTGAAGCAACATGAAGCATAGTGTATTCTCCTGAGTATGAGAGTTATCATAATTACAGCAGCACCCCATAGTTTGACTTTATCTTACATGTACAAAATAGAGAGAAACCTAAGAGAACCACAATCAGAAGCACAAAGAAACAGATCACCTGTTTTATGATAATTCAC
>JBBIGA010000106.1:9230279-9245148 GCA_037576975.1 Alestes dentex | reverse complement strand
AGATTCAAGATTCAACAGGGGTTTCCAAACACCCCCACCCCCTAAAAGGACGAGACTTTGCACGCACGCAGCAACCCTGCCCCCACCCAAACCCCGCCCCACGCCCAAACTCCACCCCCACACGTAGACCAGTGCGTCCCCCTCACATTAAAAATGCTTCTGACGCCCCCGGGCAGAGCGGATGTTCATCTTCTCTTTGCCAGAGTCATCAACTCTCTTTTTAGCACTGAAATGTGTGTGTGTCTGTGTGTGAGACACCCACTACTTTCTATTCTCTAATGGAGCTGGATTCATTTCTTAGGGTTAGAGAAGTTAGCCTTTCCTTCTCCCCAGACTTGGATGCAAGTCAAGAAGTTCCGGTGAAGCAGAATGCTAAGAGTGCTGTGGCCCTCCTGGACTAAAGTCTGACATCCTTGGTCAGTTAGAGATTAGTCAACAATTGTAGTTTAATAATAACCTATCAGTTACTTTGCCCATGCACTGATTAATAGTCAATTCATTTTCATATTAAGAGTCATACAAACAGAAAATGCAAATATCACTTGACTGTTTTTCTTTCTTTCTTTTTTTACCAACAAAGAAAAAATGACTGCGGGCTAGTCAAGTTCTTCTACACCAAAATCATCCAACCATGTCTTTATGCACTGGGGCACAGTCATGCTGGAACAGAAATGGTTCCTCCCCAAACTGTGTCAAGAATGTCTTGGTATGATGAAGCATTAAGATTGCCCTTCACCACCTAAATTCAGTAAAAGAGGTGTGTCCCAATATATATATAGGCACACACGTCCACACACATATATAGCCACATTTTATCAATACTTTGCTTCCTACCGATTCATTGAAAAGAACCAGTTCAAAAGAACCGATTCATCAATCAGACAGTCAAGTTGAATATTAGTTGTTCTTTTGGGGAATACGTGCTTAACAAACGTGGATCGCGGTTAGGTTTTTGCAGTTACCTAAATAACAAGTTAAAATAAATAAATAAACAAATCAACCGATTTATGTCAGGAGGAATAAACATTTCTGTAGCTCGAATAAGTTTTGTCTCTGGGTTTCTGAGCTGACAAATGCAAGATAAAACTCCTACGGAGACATTTTTTAGCCTCCAGTCTGAGGACAGGTGGAGGAATAGAGACTTTAGTTTCTCCTGTGAGTAAAGAGTTTAAAGCAGCATAAGATGTTTGGCTAGCTATGCTAAGCTACGCTAATGGTTTTATGGTCTGTAGCCTAAGATTAAAAATGTTTCCTTCGAGAAGAAGTGCTGAAGGGGTCTATTTTTATACAGAAACGGAGAAAAGGAGGTATCTAAGTCAACCCGTCAGTCAAGAAGAGAGTAAACAAAAGTTTATCTGCAGCTCACATATGTTTGGCTCTTAACTTACCTCAGCTCTGAGCCTCTTGAAGACATTTAGCGAAGAAAGAGAAGGTTCGTAGCATTAGTTGGAGGAGAAGTCGAGTTTGGGGAGAAATGTAAAGTTTGAAGCCATTGTTTTGAGCAGCAGCTGGTGGGCAGTGTAGGGGTGGAGCAGAGAGAGACAACGCGGTTACCATGGTGATCACTGATACACACCAGGCAGCTGTGTGGGTTTTTAATAAAAATCATCTGCTCGCAGCCTTAAAGGTAGGAGAAAAACATTGTTAAGCTTCTTTCAATCTGGCGTTTATGCAGTTCAGGCGTACCGAAGCAAGAGAGCTCTCATGCTTCAGTACGCCTGAACTGCATAAACTCCACCTTGAAAGCAGCCCTGGACCTCATAAGATGGATACAATAATCATCAACTAATGTGGTGCTACAAGTTACACTATATGGACAAAAGTATTTGGACACACCTGTTTTTCAGGGTTTGGACTACACCCCTTACTTCCAGTGAAGATCAATCTTAATGCTTCAGCATACCAAGACATTTTGGACAACACCATGCGACACTTTGTGCACAGAGTTTGGGGAAGAACCTTTTATGTTCCAGCATGACTGTGCCCCAGTGCATAAAGCAAGGTCCATAAAGACATGGTTGAATGAGTTTGGTGTGGAAGAACTTGGCTGGCCCGCACAGAGCCCTGACCTCAACACCATCAAACACCTTTGGGATGAACTGGAACAGAGATTACAAGCCAAGCCTTCTCGTCCAACATCAGTGCCTGACCTCATAAATGCTCTACAGAATGAATCGACACAAATTCTCACAAAAAAACACTCCAAACTCATGTGGGAAGTCTTCCAAGAAGAGTGGAAGCTGCAAAGGGGGGGACCAGCTTCCTATTAAAGTCTATGTATCTGAAAGCAGTATCTATGTATCTGTGTATTTGAAAGTCCTTGTTTGTAAAATCGTCCCAATACTTTTGTCCATTTCGTGTGTATCTTGATGTGTTTTACGTTGATGTGGAATGAACTGGGGACCACAAGAGTAGGAACACAAGGGGGAGCTCTTCATCTATTTTTGAGCTCACAAGCGGCTTCTTTCCCAAACCCAGATTAATCTAGTCTAAACTCTAGATTCCCACTTGTGATTCAGTTTTAAGATTAGTCCAAAACTAGGCTTAATTTACACTGCATGGAAAAAGAAGTACTGGGACGCATGACCATTGCAACAATAGGGGCTTTAATGACATTGCATTTAAATACATAGACTTGATTATGGAGCTTGTTCACCCTTTGCAGCTATAACAGCTTCCACTCCTCTTCCCCCATTTCTGTGGGAATTTCTGCCCATTCATTCTGTAGAGCATTTAAGAGTCACTAATGTTGGATGAGAAGGCCTGGCTCACAATCTCCATTCCAGTTCATCCCAAAGGTGCTGGATGGGGTTCAGGCCAGGGCTCTGTGTGGGCCAGTCAGTTTCCTCCACACTGAATTCACCCAATCATGTCTTTATGGACTTTGCTTTGTGCACTGGGGCACAGTCATGTTGGAATAGAAAATGGTCTTCCCAAACAAAATGTCTTGGTATGCTGAAGCATTAAAATTGCCCTCCACTGGAAGTAGGGGTCTAGGTCATACCCTGAAAAACAGGCGTGCCCCAGTACTTTTGTCCATAAAGTGTATGTCTGCTAAGATGGTTCCTTGACTACTAATCACTTTAGTTGAGAGACAGTCTTCATTCATTGTGAACTGACATGTTCGGCACATGGTCTGTTCCTTAACCTTGCTGACTACCAAGTTTGTAAAAAAAAAAATACCCTCATTTGCAGCATCACCTGCATAACAGTCTGGATTCCAGCTAAAATGAAGTATCACTCTGATGTTACTTGGCTTGTGAAGATCTTTGAAAAATGTTATAGGGTACAGTAGTTCAGCTATTTCATTATACTGGAGTGTGTCCCAGTTGTAAAGGTCCAAATGCTATAAAAAACACTTTAAAAACGCAATGAGAAGATCTAAAAATAGAAGCGATAAACCTTTTTGTGTTACATAGACAATAGGCTACGTCGACAAACATTTGTGAAAAATCACTATATATGTGGCCTTTTTTTGAAATTGCCTGGGTAGAATAGTTTTTACTAGGCATTCTTTCTGATGAAGCTGGCGTCAGTGTTTTATTGGAGATTAATCTCCTCGGCCTCTTTGGCCTGATACAGTTGGCAGTGGATCCCTGCACACAGACCTATTTCACTGTCTCTTTGGGATGTTTAAGTAGATCTATCAGCACAGGCGCTCTCTGCTTGGTTGCCTCGTCCAATCCTGGTGAACAAGTCCATCCTTCACTGTCTGTTTAATGAACTGTTCGTCTTGCCTCCAGCACAGGCGTGAGTTTTGTCGGCTCCATTCTCCATGCAGAGATACTACCAATCTCTGTATAAAGCTGCAGAAGATGTTGAAAACTGCCGTCCCACATTTTTACTGTAGCGTTACACACGCAAAGGCAAGCTTGCTGCAGATATTAAAGTGGACAAGATGCAACAGAAAAGATATAACTGGTGTTTGAACTGTATCATTATCATTATTCTCTGCAATGGAAAATCAGAAGTGCTGTATGGAGCACCATAATTGAGCACAGAAAAACACTAACATTGTGCCATTGTGGAATTGTTAAACTGCCATGAATAGTTTTGAGTACAGAAATAGTACACCATGCAGTGAACAGGACATCGTTTTGAACATAAATTTGAGTATCTGAAAACTGAAGTCTTAAAATGAATGGTCATACTTAGCCTGACTTCATACCTCTGTGGTATTTACAGGGAATCATAGTTAAGGTGTGACAGAAAACAAGTACTATGAATGCAGACATGAGGTATATTCAGACAGTTACATTTTGAAAGGGAGTATTCAGAATACTTACTTTTTAATTTACCAGGGAACTACTTTTTGAGGTTTCATGCACGCTATAAAAAAATTGACATTTTAACTTAGTAAAACAATAACAGAGTGTAAGACAATGTATTTTTAGAAGCGAATTTTAAGGTTGCCAGTTCGTTAACTTAAAATGTCAAGTCAAATCTGGAGCATGAAGTCATTTTTGTTGCTGTGAATTAATTTATAATGAATAAATAAAAGACATTCGAGAACCATTGATGTATTTTTATGAACCATTAATATTGATAAAGACTAAAGAGGAACGCAACATACAGTTCCTTTGCAAACTCATGTTTCAGCTGAAGTAGACTGATAAATGTGATGTTGCATATGTACGCTCTTCAACCTTCAAATCAGCTCATTAAAAATAATCCAGTTCAGTTTATGATTATTATTTATTTAGTGCCATGCAATTAAATGTTTTGTTGGCACTGGGTTTTTACTGTAGGGCTTTTTTGTAGTTTTTTTTAAGCACTGTCCCAGTTTTTATACACAAACTGTCCCACTTTACTGAAAAAATAACTGTTTAATTGGAAAAAAAGACGTGCTTAACTTTGTTCCTCGATCTGTAATATCCAAGTCAAAACTATATTCAGTGTAGTTTTAACACATTTACATTTAAGAGCCTTGTGACAACCCACAAAAGACACAAGTATATAACCTTTATGTGGGTCCACTGCTGTATTTACCAGAGTGTCCCACTTTTTCCCAGTTCATGAGACAGACAGCACTCTTGCCTGAGGGACTGTGGGAGCAGCAGTGGTCAGAAGCAGAGCGTAAGATTAAGGATTGTTGAGAGTTTAAAGACTTGATTCAAATGATATGCAAATTGTTCTTGGAACACATTAATGGAAGAAATACACAAAGGAAACTGCTATCCAGTAACACTGAGGAACAGTGTGAATAAAAAGGAAAAAAAAAAATGGCCAAAATTACAGCAGCAGAGTTTTCCCTGCATACCTTAGCGAGATGTATCCTAAATTTATTCTCAGTGTATTCTGATTACATGACTTTTACATGTATTGTATGTGTATTGTATCTTAATAAATACATTTAGTTTAGTGGACTCGAGCCTTCATTTCTTTTTCAAAGTGTTCTGTCCTTTTCTGTTCTTTTTCTGATGGACAACTGACCTTGTGGATAAAAGAATAAATATGGCCACTCTTAAAAGGCCCATATTGTACATATTCTTTGTTTATGATAGACCTCCCTGTATTGTGCTACATTCAAAAATCAACCAAGGCTGTGGGCTTCTCATGATGTGGACCCTTTAAAGCACCCAGGGTGAGTTCCTGCCTGGTGCCTGTTGACCCGGATAGGCTCCGGCTACCCACGACCCTAGTAAGGATTAAGCTGTTACAGAAAATGAATGAATGAATGGACCCTTTAAATAGAATCAGTCTTTATCGCCTATGTTTACACACACAAGGAACTGAGATCCAGTTATACAGTGACTCGCACTACAGTAACTCCAACTAGAAATGTTGCATAAAGTTGTAAAATGTAATATAATGCCATGATAATATGACATAACAACTCTGAGAACTTTGGATAATGAAGTAGACTATGGTACACCAATGGAAATGGGGAAATGTCTCGGTACATTATTTAGCAAGTGCAATTTTACACTTCTTTACAGAGTAATATAAAGGTGCTGGTGCATTTCAGTGATGCTGCTGGCAGTAGAGAAGAAGAAACTGCTTCCATTAACAGTTCTTTAGAAATGTTATACATCAAAGGCATTGAGGAGAAAAGCTTTGTTACTGCGAAAATTTTCCAAGGCTGTAAAACTGTCGAAGCAAACAAGCTGGAATCAATCTATTCAGCCTCCACTTTCCCTTCACCACTTGGGGGAAAGGAAAAGACGGAGCGAGACGCAGGACGGGAAAACCTTTTTAAAAAGGTTCTAAGGTGAAGTGACCAGAATGGAGACAATAATTTCTGCTCCATTCCATCCCAGTTATGGACAACAGATGAGAACACTGGCAGAAACAGCTCGCTTCTAATGAGGTTGACGGCACACATTAGAGGCAGGTTTGAGAGCGAAGGCTTGTCTCCGCAGCCTTTGTGCATTGTTAGACAGGAAGTCATTTCTCTGTCTCATTAGCAGTGGGAATTCGCACTTATTCAAATGAGTCACATGCCTCACAGTCCTCAAATATAATTTGATCCTCTAAAACAGAGTCACTATTGAACAGGCCTGGCAATAATGTGCATGTGCATCACATTTACAGCAGTGAAGACAGTGCAGGTGACTTTAAGGAAATATCATCCATGTGCCCAATAATTCTGGAGGCCCTCTCACACCTACTTTTGTGTAAGGGTATTCTAGGGCTACTCGTTATGGATGAAATTCCATATTGTTATAATACTGCTACATATTACTATATAATTGGCCTGTATTTATTTTGACCAAAATGAATTATGTTTGTAGGGTGGTGTGAAGAACTTTATAACACTCAAAATACATCTGTGATTGGTCAGGGCACTAAGAATAGTAAGATTTACTTATTCGCATCATAAGGATTATTTGAGTAACTTTGACAAGGGCCAAATTATGATGACTAAACAAGAGCCTCACCAAAACAGCAGGTCTTGTGGAGTGTCCCTGGTATGAGATGGTTAGAATCTGATGTGGTCCAAGAAAGAACAACCGGTGTGCCGGCATCAGGGTCATGGATGCCCAAGCCTCACTGGTGCACATTTGATCCATTCCCACAGAAGAGCCACTGTAGCACCGATTGCTAAAAAAGTTATGATAGAAAGGTGTTGGGCAGACCAGTCAGAGTGCCCATGCTGACACCTGTCTAATGTAACAATGTAACTACAATGGACATGTGAGCATCAGAACTGGACCATGGAGCGATGAAAGAAGCTGACCTTGTCTGATGAATCATGTTTTTTATCACGTCATGTGGATGTGTGGGTGCATGTGTGTCGCTTACCTGGGTAGCAGATGGCACCAGGATGCACTATGGGAAGGCGGCAAGCTGGTGGAGGCAATGTGATCCCCTGGGCAATGTCCTGCTGAACACTGTTTGAGACCAAGTTCACTCCTTCATGGCAACGGGGTTCTCTAAAGGCAGTGGCCTCTTTCAGGAGGATGTGTGCATGGTCTTCAAAGATGCAGGTGATTTCAGACAGTCAATAAATCCAACTGAGGACAAAAATTGCCTGCACCAAAATTTCACTTTGAAAAGCTGTAATAGTGAGCAGCGATGGTGGGGCTGACTGTTTCTGGCAGTCGTTGGGAATAAATGCATAATGGCCCTCTTTGTTGTCTGCTCAAATGACCCTAACCACAAAGGATGTAAAGTGCTTAGATGATACTGAATGCACTCAAACAACTCTTGACAAAGAGCGTACTTTCCGTTTCTGGCTGTGCCAATTATTTTGCAGCAGACGATTTTGTGTATCTGAAATACAGTGTAAAATGAACCCCTATTCATAATAGTTAGAAGCAAAGCTTCCTTCATTCCCTTATAAGTAGAACTGTTTAGTCTAATATGTCTGTGTGATTGCCAAATGTTTCATTACATTCAATATCTTATGCTGTTTATCCCTTTAAACTAAAAATACTCACTGTAAAAATATTCAAATGTTGTCCAGCTTTCTAAGGTGCATAGCGCATGGTCTTGTGTTGTATGGGAGGGGTGATGCAGGTGAGGCCTGCTTGTCCATGCTGCTGCTGCTTTGCTCCTAGCTGGTGATAGAAGGTGAACAGGGGCTATTTTAAGCAGCAGAAAAACACAGCTGATTTGATCTGGTGCAATTTCATGCACAGTTGGAGTCTTATCTCTCTCATCCCTCAATGCACTGAGTGTTAGCACCTCTTAAGGGAGTCAAGGGACACTGCACACCAGGGACAAACCACAGGGAATGACTTTCTTTCACACAAAATACGTTCAGAAGATACAGTGCCATTTATTTGAAAGAAGGATTTCTTAATGCACTTTTTGCCTAATTTAGCATGATGATTTCACTTAAAAGACAGCACTATAAAAGATATGACATGTTTAAGAGGCTTACAGTAGGCTCCATAATTTCTGATGAGTTAAAAAGGTTATGAAAATATCTTTGTGGCTGATTGGCTGACAATATGATTTTTTTTTTTTTCAACAAAACATGTCGCAGTAATTGGCATGTATTACTAGTACTGAGTCTCCTATAAATAATGACTTACGAGAGGCATTAAACAAGCTATCTGAGATACTCAATACAAACTCTGCCCAGGTTCTCCCTTTTTGGACTCCTCTCTTCAGCTCACTCACAGGTTTTCACTGGGTTTTACGTCAGACTGGCATGACCATGTCAAATCTTGACTTTGTGGTCATTGGACCATTTTTGTGTGGGTGTATGTTTTGAATCATTGTCCTGCTGGAAGACCCGACCATAACTGAGTTATAGTGTTTTGGTTGAGGCAGCCACAATTACATCTACAGTCTCCTGGTACGTCACCATAATCTTTACAAGGTTCACTGATCCTCCCTGATGTCTTGAAAAACATCCTCAAAACATAATAGACCATTCACCATGTTTAATAGTGTGCATAATTTATTTCTGTAAAATTATCTGTCTTTTTACGCCAAACACATCGTGAGTGTTTGTTGCTAAAAAGCTCTTCAGAATTGTCTCATCTTACCAAACATTACAGGTCCAGTCAAAATTCCAGTAACATCTACAAACTCGGGGTGCTAACATTTGTGATTAAAGGAAAGGATTTATTCTGGCTTGTCTCCAACATTCTAGCATCTTCTGAAAATCTTGAAAACTTGAACCTTGAAGATATTTTTGTCTCTCTAACCATCCTCCTTACTTTACGAGGGGCAAAAATAAACACACAACCTGTTCCTGACAGGTTCACCACAGCTCTGGGTTCTGTCAACTTCCTATAGGGGATGTAATAATTTTTATGAATGTAATTGTTTTATTTTAACTATTACCTGATTAATGAAGGTTGACACACCTTTACCTCATTTCAATAATGTAATTTCTAATCTTCTCCAAGTTGATGAAGGGCTAAGAGAAATTTGACCTCATATTTATACCCCAAGTTATGACTGACCTCTTCAGAGAATATCTAAATAAAAGTGAAATATAAATAAGCGAATAATATATATATATAGCTACATTTTGTTCATAAAATCAATAAGGGTTTTGTAATTGACTTTTCTTTATATATATTTTTTGTTTTTTCTTTATATTTTTAGAGTGAGATCAATTAAGACCAGAAATATTTTGTCACAACCTTTTCCATCTATTTTTACCAAGGGTGCCAGTCATAATGGGGCATGTATGTTGCTGTAATGTTTAATCCAGTTTTAAATTTCCATAATGACTGTTTTTGATGGAGTTTTGATTAGATTTCAGTTGAGTAAATCTGACAATTTGAGGGGCCCTGACTCACAACAGTATTCAGCTGTCTGTATATATTTGATTTACTAATAGAGCATCATGGACTTGAATAAACAATGCCTAGATGTTATGTGTGGCTTATCAGATGTCAAAGCATACTGTTTCTTAGAACACCAGGTACATCAGGCCTATGATTTGGAAGACCAGTAACAAACATGCTGGGCCACAAATAGTCCAAACTGGTCACCTGGCAATGCAGATATGTTGGTCATTTCAACTTATTCAGCTCATTTCAGCTTGGAAGCTTGTATGTTCAAGCAGAGTAATAAAACTCCTCTGTTCTTGGCTGGTTATGCACTGTACATTTTGATGGCCAGAGAAGTAGCGAGTTTTGAAGTGTAAGTGTGAATTAGTCACATGTGAACACAGCACAGCGCTCAGTGTGAATAGTGTGAAATTCTCTCTGCATTTAACCCATTCACCAAGTGAAGCAGGGGGCAGCCAGGAACACAGCGCCCCATGAGCAGTGTGTGGGGACGGTTCCTTGCTCAAGGGTGCCACTGGCAGTCCTGGGATTCCAGTTATCCACAGATCTGCAGAGGAACATTTTAGTACATTTAACATCTATCCACATAGGAAATTAAGTCTTCTCTTGTTGGATCCCTTTTGTCTGAAACAAAATTCTAAAGCGCTCGGATATTAGAACAGAGATTAATTAAACCTTATAAAGGAATTAACTAAATACGGAAAATGTAAGATAGTAAAAAGTAGATTCCTCTTTTTCTGAGTAAACTGAAAAACATTATTATTTGAAAATACTCAAAAACACATCTGTGTGAGCAGGAACAGGTTTCAGGAGTGTCCTGATATATGGTTGTACTTGTATTTGACTTGTTGCACTGTTAATGTGGCACACGTTGTATGTCTATATCTATGTTAATTGTCTAGGCAGTGAAGAAGCATTAAAGTAAGAATTTCATTGTACCTTGTACACTGTACTCTGTACATACGACAATAAATCTTTGAATCTTAAATCTGTTTTATTCTCCGCTACGATAGATGGCACTGCCTTCTGCACCACATGCATCACACACACTGGAACATGACTCCTCCGTGACGTACCCACCGTGGGCGTGTTTAAGTTCCCACCCGTTTTCCGCCACTCCTGCCCTCTGATTGGCCAGCGTCAGCCCGCATACTTGCCCTGTAATTGGCTTGGAGTTCACACTCCGCCTATTGGAAGCCGAAGAGCCAATCACAACGTGGAGGGGTTTTTTTGATGATGGAAAACAGGTGGGTTAAGAAAACAACGCCAGTATTAGGTCAATATCGGCTGCACAGAGGTGCATGCAGCGTTAAGACTAGAAGACTGAACCTAATATGAGCACAGATGGAAGATAAGCATGTGAAATGTGGTGCGGACCTGTAGATTCTGTTCTGTCACATTTGTTTTTGCTTAGAAATAAGAAGGCAATACCAAAAAACTGTCTGGAAAACAGCACTATACACACATTTTTCGTTTGCTTCTCTTGACTGACTGACTGACTAACTGACTTACTGCTCCTGAAGGCATGACATGCACATAAACCGTCCGGTCATTTTCCATGGGGCTCCTACGGATCATGATGCCGCCCAAGTTTCAGCTGCTGGCTGTGCTTGCGTTCGGAGTGGCCGTGCTCTTCATCGAGAACCAGATTCGGAAGCTGGAGGAGTCTCGGGAGAAGCTGGGTGAGATCTGGGATCCTTTCCTTGTGCATGCACGTTGATCTGGGTGAACAGTATGAATGGAGACTGCAGCAGCAGCAGAGCCAAAATGCACAAATTAACACTGAGCATTTGATGTGCAGTAGTTTAGTGATGAAGCTGCAGGACGAGTACACACATACACATGTACACAAATACACACACACAGCCAACCCCCTTCAGCTCAGTTCTCATCTTCTATCCAGTTCGCTGTTTTCCCCTTTTCATTTTACTTGGTGATTGCAAAACAGCATCTTCTCAGCTCCAGTTTAAGCCTAACTGGACTTAAAAGAGGGACCTGAGATTCATGTGGTCTGCTAAACAGCTAATGCTGGTCTGCTGCTGTAGCCACATAGGCACAGCTAACCTATTTATTCTGCAGAAAAAACACAACAAAACATCACAGAGGCAGATGAGGACAGAGTCAGACAAATGATGAATGAAGGAGTTATCATTATGGGGTTTTCTTTGGTTAGCTGGCTCGTCCAGCCCATGAATGCATGCTAATTATTGAGCCATGCCTTATTCCCATGGAGTGGGAATTGTGTAATAGCTTAGGCAGACATGGCCCCACAGTGATGATCAGGTGAAGATATCTCATACACCTAAAAGAAGGGAAAGTAATGTGTAGGACCTGATCTTTTGCTTTTTAATCTGTAACATGTGGTTCTTATTGTTGTTGCTATCTATCTATCTATCTATCTAACTATCTATCTAACTATCTATCTAACTATCTATCTATCTGTCTATCTATCTGTCTATCTATCTGTCTATCTATCTATCTATCTATCTATCTATCTATCTATCTATCCAGCATAAAAATAATTATGATAAAAATAGTCAATAAAAAAATTGTTCTCAGCCTAGTGATTACCTTGCAATTTAAATGATATGCAATGATATGTTTATAATATAATGTATCTGCAGGACATTGTTTAGATTTTTTTAGACTTCATATTTTTCTTGTCTCCATCTCTCTCTTTGATGTCAGAACATAAGCAATTTCCTTCAGTTTCAGTAAAGTTTTCTGATTCTGATTCAGATGCTCAGTGGTGGTGGCTCTAATAAAGAACACATGTGAAAACATGATATGCAATTTTTAATGATAAATACAGTATCACTACTATGTGTTCAGTATTGGCCCTGTAGTCTGGGTGCTTGTCTTTGAAACTGTTTTTCAAGTCTTTCCATTCTGCTGTGGAATGTGATTAAAAAGCATGGCCAGAAATCAACAGAAATATAATACTGATCCTGCTCATTTTCCACATGACTTCACATTCTGGTGATTGCACACATTATCTAATGACCCATGGCCTGATAGATGGGTTTGCGACGCAGGTGCATGCAGACATGTATAGATGTGGTTGAAGCCAGTGGGATTGTGCTTTCTGACACTGAGCGAGGTGCGGAAGGGACCAGTCTGGTTAGAATGCTCTTGCTGAATTCATTGAGTGCCTAACAAAGTGAAAAATATGGTTTGGAACCGCTGATTTCTTGGAGGGGAAGAACACCAGGAGAGATGGCTCTTTCCTATTAGGGCCAGTTGCCAGGAGAGAGGGACCAGGCTTCAGGACAGTAGCAGCATCTGACTCCGAAATAGACTGAAAGTGGTCTGGTTTCTTCTGAATCTCCTGAAAATAGTGTGTAATTTCCCCTTAAGTTGGCAACAATGCTTTTGTTTGTGCTGAATATGGGCTGTAATTTGCTCTTAAGTACGCAACAACTCTTAGCACGTTCTTTCTGCATTAGCGGTGCTCACTGAAGAGGAACTTGCAAGCTTGCATTATACAACTGCTCTTTCCTCTCTTTTGTGTGGAAAAGAAATCGCACTGGCCATTGCAGTGTCCTGCCTGATGTAGTTTTGCTGCTAATTGTTTAAAATGGCACATTTTGCATCAACATTTTCCCCAACATTGTTCAGTTAGATGATCTCACATTTAGCGTTCCTTTCTGCTGTATGTTTTTGTTGGTAGATGGGCCAAGGTAGGCCAAAAAGGAGCAGAAAAAACACGTTTTAATCTATTAAAAGCTTTTTGCATGGTCATGTGAAAAGGCTGTATGCAAGATTGACCAAATTAGTAACATCATGTAAATTACGATAATGCACAAGGAACTTTTTTTAATTCAAGTAGTTACACAATTGATTAGTAGTCACAGGCTACCAGAACTGTACTTTTCATGACCAGCCTTGTCTACACTCTTTTCAGTGTCTGGATTATGAGACCAACAATATGAATCAGTCCATTAAGATGAGTGTTAATTAAACTGAGTGTAGTGGCTTCTCAGGCTTGTGATGCATGTAATACCACAGATGTGACTTAAACAAAATCTGACTGTTTTTACTCCTTACATCAGCATGTTTTTTGGGGGTTTGTTATGGGTTTGACTTTGGAATTCTCTTGACTTATGAAAAGGCAGAAATAAAAACAACCAAGATTGCATGCAGTGTGATCAGACAACAATCAGATCACTCAGCCACATTTAGAAGTGTTCAGGTTGGGATTTTGACCATGTTTTAACACGACTATGAATGGAACGCATAAAAGACGAAACTTATACATGAAACTCGTATTAATGCATGATACAAACAGCCTTATATACACACTGGACCATGTGTTAGATTGCTATATGTAACTTGCAGTTCATTATAGGATGGAAAACATCTCATTTTGTCTTGCCACAAGTTTGAGCATCAGTCCTGTTATTCACAAAGTAGTCTTGGATCAGATCAAAAACTGATTCTAGATCAGCACTCCTGCTCTTGAGGTGTTGTCTAAAAGGGCTGCCGTTAGTGTCTGGCCATATAGTTATACATTTTGTTATTTTTTTTGTCGCTCACAGTAAATCTAACTTCATCCACAGTTCTGCACTCTTCAGCAAAGAACTGAATGGTTTAAGCTGTTTGGAAGAATATTTAGGGATGTATTTATGGAAAATATTTTGGTGAATATTGACTTGTTGTGTTTGTAAGCCACATTAGTCTTTTTTGCCTCAGGGCTAAAAATTCAGACTCTAAATATGTCTTGGCTAATGAAACGCATTTGTTCTAAGCGGAAAACTTAAATCAGTTGTTCAAAAACCTAAATCTTAAAAACTCTGTTCACGTTTTGTAAGGGGAAATCAATCTTATTAGCTCCCCTGCCTGGCCACCATTTAGTTCCAAGGGTCCTAGCTATACTCATACGGTAACACAGGGAAGGGTTGTAGGGATTGTTTTAGTTTGGAGATGGGATGATCTGAAAAGTTTCTCTCATGATATATCAGTGATTGAAATTATGATTTTTAATAGTATGGCAGTATTAAAATATACTAAAAATTAGGGATGCACCGAAAAATTTTTTCGACCGAAACCGAAAATGAGGAAACACTTGGCCGAAAACAGAAACCGAAAACAGAAATAAATTATTATTAAATTATTAAAAGAATAAATCTGTTACAAAACTATGAAAATATTTATTTAGCATTCAAACA
>JBBIGA010000106.1:9211444-9222401 GCA_037576975.1 Alestes dentex | reverse complement strand
CTCTCTCTCTCTCTCTCTCTCTCTCTCTCTCTCTCTCTCTCTCTCTTTCGTTGGAATAGCAGGCTCTAATTTCATGCTCTGATAGTCCTCCCTCAGTGAAGCCCAACACTGCTGTCACTCACTTGGACTCCACTGCCATCTTTTTGACTCTTTTGACTGTGTGTGTGTGTGTGTGTGTGTGTGTGTGTGTGTACCTGTGTGTGTGTTCAAGCAGCCCAGGACCCCAGGGGATGAGTGAAGCTTTGTCAACAGTGCTTTTTCCACTTTGTGTCAGTTAATTCTCTCTGGATCATTTTGAATGATCTTTATCTTTAACTGAAGTCTTAATTCATTTGGTGGCTTTGTAGTATGTGGAGCTTTAGAGCTTGTATAAATAATTTACATTTTCCCACTGGAAATTTGATTTTCTTGGGGACACAAGACACATTTAGAAAATATGAAGTGAATGCCTTCTGTGGTTTTCATGCATTTTTAAACTTGATTGAAAACAGAATGCCGTGCTCCTGAAATACATTTACCTATGAATTTGCACCATTGCGAGCGTCATTTGGAGCTGCTTTCTTAGAGCAGAAGTACAGTTTGAAATAAATGTGATTTGATAAATGTAAAAGTCCGGTACTACAGGTTGTGTAATAGCTGGTGTGTGTTCCTAGGGGCAAATTTGTTGCACTGTACAGTTGTAAGAAGCATTTGTGAATCCCTTAGAATAAACGTTTTTCCTATATGAATGGTTTTTGAAAAAGATAATTTTTTCTTCATCCAAAGCATAATGACATGAATGGTAAAAACACATGAGACACCCTACCTTGCCATGTATTTTCTGAACACTTCAGGTCTATAAAACGGTTTAAATTGAGGTTGATGGGGCAAACATGAGAACCTCTGAGGTAATGACTTCTCGGGAAGGGGGTAATTGGAATCAGGTGTTCTAATCAATTCAGATGTGGCTTTGACCTGCGTAGAAATATGTTCAGCTGCAGTATGACTCTATCAAAAGAAATTTCACAGAATCTTGGAAGAAGAGTTGGTGGAAACCTACAAAACAATGGATTTATGGGGAAAAAAAATCTGTTCAAGGGTATGCAGCTGAATGTGACAGTGACAATGTGAAAGTGACAAATCACCCTAGAGGGACAGTTAAGATCTGCAGGCATCTTGTGTCGATAAAGTGTGTTTATGCGTCTACCATGTAAAAACAAACCAGAATAAGTTCTACTAAAAAAATCTTTTCTGCAGTTTGTTATTTACTACAGATGATGTACTTGGATGGTCAGTACACAGAAAAGAACATATCTTAGTCAAGTCAAGTATGTGTTTGTCATTTCATCCATATACTCAGTACACAGTAAAATGACGGACTCACTGCTCCTCCAGGACCATGGTGCAACACAAAGAACAAAAACGAACAACACAAGACTTCACAAGTGCAGCAGGACAGGACTGCAAAAGACAGCAACAGTCCAATAATTTACAGGAAAAGACAACACCCGGTGCAGCTGACAGGAGCAATAACAGTAGTAGTTTGAATTAATATAGTTGGTGGATGGAGGATGATGGATAATGCATTCTAACGGTATCTAGAATCTACACTAGTTGTGTGCAACAAAAGCATATTAAGGTAGAGAAATATTTGTGCAAAAGTAGCATCAAAAGCAGCAACAGGACAGAGAATGTGGAGTTTAGAATACATACAGAATATTACAGTAACAGTTGGGGAATAAGTTTGGTTTGTTTGGTTGGTTGGTTGTTGACGACAGAACAGTTTGTGTATATTTACAGTGTGTTTGGAGGAAGGATGCAGTTGAGTTCAGTGTGCGCGAAATACAGTTTGTGTTTCAATTCTGATTGAGGAGTCTGATGGCCTGAGGGAAGAAACTGTTAGCCGTCCTTGCAGTGAAAACCCAGATGCTGCGGAACCTTCTGACAGATGGAAGGAGGGAGAAGAGGGAGTGAGAGGGGTGCTGGTGGCCTTGCAGGTGCAGCATGTGGTGTAAATGTCCATGACAGAAGGGAGAGAGACCCCCACGAGCTGTCATCTCTGTCCTCTGCAGGACCTTGCAGTCTGATGCGGTCTGATGTCCGTACTAAGCCATGATGCGACCATAGTCCCTCAACAGAAAGTAGTGAGAATTGGGGGCGGTGTTCTCTCCTCAGTCTCTGCAGGAATTTGCAATGGTGCTAGGCTTTCTGTGGGATGGAACTGGAATTTGGTGCATTGGACGACCTCCACTGATGATCCACTGATGATCAGCAGAGGGTGTTCATGGCGTGCACTCCAAGTCAGCAACCATCTCTTTTGTTTTGTCCCCATTCAGAGACAGGTTGTTGACTCTGCACCAGTCTGTCAGCCATTGCACCTCCTCTCTGTATGCCTGGTTGTTGTTCCAACTGATCAAACTCACCATGGTTGTGTCATCAGCGAACCTGATGATGTGGCATTGCTGCACAGTTATGAGTCAGCAGCGTGAACAGCAGAGGGCTGAGCACACAGTCCTGGCGGGCCCCTGTGCTCAGCGTGGTGATGCTAGAGATGTTGCTCCTGATCTTGACTGACTGAGGTCTCCTAGTCAGGAAGTCCAGAATACAGTTGGTGTTCAGGCCCAGCTTTCCAATCAGATGCTGAAGAATAATGGTGTTTAGTGCTGAGCTGAAGCATTCTCACAAACGTTTTTTTTTTTTCCAGGCATGTGAGGGCAGGACATTGATGACTGCTTTGGCAAGGTGATGAAAAGGTGTGTTGGAATGACAGTGTTGAAGATGTTTGTGAGAACATGCCAGCTGGTGTGCACATCCTCTGAGCACACGACCAGGAATGTTTGGGTTGACTCTAGTTTTTCTCGCATCAGCCTTGGTCAGGCATTGCACCTGGTTGCTGCCATGTTAGTTTGTGCTTCAAAATGTGCATAGAAGTGATTCAGTGCATCTGGGGAGACCTTACCGTCATAGGCAGATGGAGAGGTCTTGTAGTTGGTGATGGCCTGGATGCACTGCCACATGCACTGTATGTCCTGAGTGTCCTGGAATTGGCTATGGATTTTCTGAGCACTCTTCTGGCACAGTTTGGCCCTTTCTGTAGCCTTATCGCCTGATCTGAGGGCTGTGTCTTGGGTTCTCAGCAGCGGGCATGCCTCCGGAGTCATCCACGTTTTCTGGTTGGTGGTGTGGTGTTGGTCCTGGAGCTGGTAACTTCACTGATACACTTGCTGATGTAGCTAGTTGCTGGCACCAGGTAGTGCTCCAGGTTGGTAGAGCCGCTATAGAAACGGCTGTGCTTTAAGACATCTTCAGAGAGGGCTTGACATATTTGAAGAGCGGTCTGTATGCCGTTAAATAGGTAAATAAAATGGTCTACATTTAACAGTAACAAAATCCATTGTCGATGAGCAGTAACTAGAGACTAGCACAGCATCCATACACCAATCAGTGTTGAAATATACCATAATCACGTATTGGGTAAGTATGATGTCTGGGTAATTTTTTTTATTTTACTGAGAAATTGGCAAAAATACCACCTGAATTGTTTTTGTCTTTTCACTTCAGGTGAGATTTTTAGTGGGCAGAAATCCAGACAAGGGGTTCACAAGAGTCTCTCTGAACTGTATTTATATAATTAGACTCCGTTAACTGCATTGAACCACTCACTCTGCTGTTGACCTGTTATTCATCTACATTAATCAATACTGAGAGAAATGCTGAAAGTGGACTTTACATGAAAAGTTGAAATTTGTCTCCTGTATTTTTATAGCTCTTTGACTCTGGAGCTTATTTTTAGTAGTACAGTTTAAGTTGTCACAGTCTTTCTGCTACTGACTGTGCAGACATGGGAATATTGACAGTAGCTCTTAATGGGCTATTCCATAATGCTATAACTTGAAATGCCATTCATGGTTAAGCAAATTGTTGGTCTTGTTTCTTTAGTTGCATTAGTCTTAATATTATGGTCTTGGAGCCACACTGGTCTGGATTCAGTACTTAGCTTAAAGGTGGCGTTCCGTAACGCTGGCCTTAGTGCAGAGATACTCCAGGGTCCTTGCTGTTGTCTGCTTAACTCTGACTCATATCCCCCAGCATGCAGTGGGCGGCCTGTGGCGACGGCTGCTTTTATTGGTTCTGTGCTGTGGTCTCTCGTGAGCCCAGCCAATCAATAAGCTCAGACAGGGTCTGCTTTAAAGCAAGCCCTCCAAGTGGGCTGCAGCAGAAGGAGACAGATGGGTGCCCCAGGGAGAGTGATTCATGACTGTACTCTATGAGAACATGGAGACTTCTCTCCATCTTTCGTGTGTGTAGGACATAAGATGCTTAACAGGATTTGAAATGAGTTGAAGAAAGGTATTTGGTGAATGTGTTACTGATTAATGCTGGCCTCAGCCTTTGTTGAGGCTCTGTTGTGTGTCTATTAGGGGTGTAACTATTGAGAAGAATTCATAGTTTTCAAGATGACAGTGATGTCTCAATTGAATACTCAGTTTGATGAGGCAAAAGTAAATAGTGCTGAAAAATGAGGCATGTGCTAACGTGTTAATGCTGAAGTGATGGTTCAGTCTGAGAAATTCACGGATTTGTTTCCACTGTGGTCTCTATATTTTTTTAAATGAGCTTTTTAATTGAAGCACTTCACTTAAGAGCATGTACAAGTAGACTGCCACGCTCAAACGACTCGGACACTCTAGTTCTCCAGCTGACGACAGGAAACAGTGTATGCTAATTCAGGATAGATTTATTACAGACTTCTCCCGTCAACATATGATCTAAGTTTTCCAGCTGATATTGGCTCAGCACAGTTACCTGTACAGTTATGCCATCTATAACCTTAATAATTAATATCATAGACTGTCCATAAAAACAGTGCTGTTTATGCCATGCGGGAGTGTTAATGTTATAAGAAAAGGAGAGCAAGTTGTTTTACCTGTCATTTTATGCCACAATGGCATTGGACAGTTCAGAGCTTAGAGGCCACTCATGCAGTAAATATCTCTGCAAGGTAGATATTTGAATATGATACATTGTAGTCATCATTCAATTCCTGCTGTGCCTCTTGTGGTTTAAAGCTGAACCCTTTTGATTCTTATTTTCTTCAACAAGAGTAAGATTTACTCTTTACTGAAGGAAAGGATATTTCTTGACCCACCGGTTCTTTTTTCAGTCAGAAATGTTCTCCTGTTGATGAGGGCATGCGTTTTTTAAAAATGGAAACTGCTTATTTTTTCAGTTATTAGAGCGTTCAGTTAACGTTTATGGGGTCATACTGTTGAAATGCTCCGTCGAACTTGATTAACTGCCATCCCTTACCTGAGCACCTCTTGAAGCAAACAGTTTGGTTGGTCATACACTGGTTCTTGTCTGCCCCCAGGGGTCGCTCTGATAGTTGCTGTGTCTGTAGTCGCATCTCATTATCTCTGCTTTGCAAATCCTACTCACACCAGCACTGACACACACACTCTGGTGGTTTGAGCTGTTTGTATTAGCCCTGAATAATTTGTTTCTCCAGGTTTCAAAGTCTTGAAGAAGTGCCACAGAAAGGAGAAGTGACTACCCCATATATTTCCATGTTGTGAACAGTTCTCAAACTGGGAGTATAATTTAATTGTGGTTTTCAATTTCTCAGCTAAGAATGATTCAAATGTGTTTCATGATATGATGATCAATTTATGAAATCTTCTGAATCAAGTTGTATTGGCTTATCAGTCTGACAGATTCTTGTTTGGTTTGTTTGTTGCCAGATACAATCATTCTCTCTGAGACTCCCTATCATGCTCTCTCACTCATCTGGGGTAGAGACAATATGTATTCCACACAGGTATCTCCCTTCTCACAGTTGTTTTTCAGATAAATCTACTGCACTTCACATCTTGGTCTCTGTCACGTTTAATGACAAGCAATACAGATGTGTGCTCTCCGTAGCTCTCTCCATCTCATGCTTTGTTCGCAGATATATTTGTGCGTTTCTGTGTGTGTGAGTGTGTGTGGACTTGACAGGAGGCTGGCGAATTTCTGAAATATGGTTGACAGGCACAGCAGAGCCAAATCATAGCGTTCCAGTACATTAGACCCCTACCAACAGCAATTAGCTGCATTAATGTAGTGGGTGCTCTCACACTTTCTGCATATTAAGCTCGGGCTGAAGGACAACCTATTTAGCTTCAGGATGACAGCCTGTAGTTCAGTCTTGTGGCCTCCCAGCCTTGTGGCTGAAGGACACATTCCCTGTGTGTCTCATTTAGACATGGCATATCTGTATTGATGGGAATCAGCTAGGGTTGCTCGATTATTCGAATTTTAGTTCAATTTTCGCTTCCGATTATGAAAACAAGATAATAGAAAAAAACATTGTGTGTGTGCTTATCTAAATACATATCACAATATAACCTAAATATATTCTGTTATCTTCAGTTGAAATGAATATTGCAGTAAAAATATAGGCTGAAACTAGTCCCCTAAACAAATGTAACCAGAATTATCACACATTTCACATTCATATCCGATGTGTTTAAGTCATGTATTCCTGCCTGTGGGATGATAGAACTTAGAGTGTTCTGAGCATGATAGTCTAATGATGTTATTTATTCATAAAGTAATACTTCAATTAAAAACAGCTCAAAAGCTTAATAGATTTAAATAAAGAAATATCAGAGTATTGTATTGGCCAATTCTCAGCACTGGTGTTTGTATGCCATCTGTAATCTCTTTGAAGGATACAGGCACACTCGGCTGGGCATTTGAAGCAAAAATATTATTCGATATTAGCTGGGAACTATTGAACTATTCCTCGAAGATCAACCACCCTGGCCTACACCCCCACCCTGCATGCGCACACACACACACACACACACACATTCTGCAAGCCCATTCGGGAACTGTATTTTCCCTGTAATTTGCCAACTCTATATTGCCAGTGCCCCAGCACGCAAATACACTCTTGCAGCGGAGGTGCTCTAATGAATGAGGCTGGGGCTGAGGGAACAGAGGTGAAATAACTGTTGAGTTGCGTTCATATCCCTGTCTTTCATGTAGAAGATGCCATAGCAACAGTGGAATGCCAAAACGATAGTGTCTTAGAGAAGTGTAATGCTCTTCTCCCCAACTAAGCTGTCTGCTAAAACAAAAGAAACAACAGAAAAACAGCTTTGATGGTGTCATTGTCGGCCTTGGCCTAAACCAGCAGCAGTTTTGAAAAGGTGTTGGTTGAGATGAATGTGCTGCTTTTACTGACTGTGATAGTTTTTTGGAAGGAAAAATGGAAGCTTTTAAGAAAATGGCTGCAGCACTTACGGAAAGCTCAGTGACCTGACAGAGGTAGGTAGGGGTGTGTATGTGTGTGTGAGTATGTGTGTGTGTGTATGTGTGTGTGCTAGAGCATTAACAAAAGTCGACTAGTCGACTTCAGAGGCACGAGTCGACGCCACCCTGAGAGAAGTCGACTAGTCTTTTTTCTCTCTCTGCCCTCGCTTGTGTACGCAGTGCAGTCTCTGCCTCTGATTGGCTGACGCTGACACGCGTTCCTTGGTTTAACCAATTATTATAGTCCCTTCATAAAAAGGACGGTACCGTTGGTGCGAGAGGAATCTAAACACAAGACGAGAGACATGCAGCAGAGAACACAGACACACATGTGTGGAGATACTTCACTCTAGACACAGAAACAGCACGGTGACCTGCACAACCTGCAAGTTGGTGTCAAAGACTTGCAGGTTGTGCAGGTGAGTACAGGAGTACAGTAACAGTACTGGCGTTCTGCACGGCATCCGCTAGCTAACATGGCTAACGCTAGCACTGCAGGGAGTTGTCCTGCCGCGGCTTAAATTGTTCCCACTCTCAGTTGGACACTTAAATTTACCAGAAAATTCAAGGTATCAGCCTTCGTTTTGTTTTATTTAATTGTTGTGTTGACTTAATGTTACAGAGAACTTTTGATAAAAAGTTCTCTGTTCCTCCGTTGCGTGTGTGATGACATCATCAAACGACTAGTCGACTCGACTTCGACTTTGCTGACCGACTAGTCGACTTGAAAAAATCAATGCCCTAGTGTGTGCGCAATGTTAATTGATCAGATTATCAGCATTGGTTGATTAAAGACATAAATGTTTGTGGTCGAGTCTCGTCCATTGTGAATGGGAGAGATGGTCAAGCCCTGTTTTAGATCAGTGTGGAGAGATAGCCGGTGACGTGTGCGGAAGCCGAGGAAGGAACAAAACAGACTTCCAGGCTCTAAAGCTTAGGTCAGTTATATAAAAAAAGACACATGTGACTGTTTGTTGTGGTTTAATCAAAAATAATCAGTTAGTGAATGCTGCTACATGCTCAGCCATTCCCATTAATGGCTTGGTAAGAGCCGCCGACACCTCCCAGTGGTGCAACGGGTAGAGCACAGGTTTCTGAACCAAAGTGTCGCGAGTTCATGACTGTCTGGGGAGCAATGTTTTTAGCACAGACATTTTTTGCACATGAAACCAATTTATGACTTCCTCCAAACACTGGCTCTATAGCAACCACACAATCACACTTCACATTTTCTCACAGAGATGCATTTTCTATTTATTTTATTTTGTTTTTTGCTGAGCTTAGGTGTAGCGGCTCCGAATGCATTTTGCTGGAGGCCTCTGGTGACTTATAATAATGCTTCATGGACCTTGATTATGACATACACTAAAAGCATCTCTTTTGAATTCGAAATTAGCCTGTTGTTGCTAGTAGCGCCACATTGGATAGTTAGTAGTACTAGTAATTTTGTGCATGTACACTCAAAATGTTAGCATGCTAGCTTTAATACTTTTGGAGCGGTTATGATTTCAATTACTTTGTTGCATGTCGTTTTATGTTTTGTATCTAACAATGAATGGTTCGGCTTATTCTAACTAGCCAGTTAACCCCTAGCTGTTGCTTAGCAACATGGGGAGGCATAGCCATACAAAGGCAAAAAACGCAGCCATGTGGAGTCCCATGAAAAGAAAAAAAAGCACAGTTTGTCTTGCTTTTTCTGTGTCCGGAAGAATGCGGTGTAAACCTCGCTGAATGGGGCTAAAAGCTATGGAAAAAAATGACGCAAAAATGTTTTTCCTGGGAATATTTTAAGCCTGTTTTCCTAGCTAGCTCTGTACAGAATAAGAAAGCCTTGCTCGACTGGCCACCTCTCCTCTCCTTTAGCAGAAATCTTTGTTGAAAGAAGTGGGCAGGGGCTGCTTAGAGACTGGAGCTGAAAAGCAGGAAGCCTTTAGAGAGCAGTGTGGGAACAGCTCAGTGGATTTTCCAATTGGCTCCCCTTCCTGCTCGCTCCTTGTACACCCTAACAGTAGCCAGCCCCTTGTTCTGGAGTGGATTCTCTACTCCACTTGGGGGGTCTCCTTGGCAAAGCTGGCATTGTAGACGGAAGAAAGGGGGGGAGGTGTGGGGGTGTTGATTGACAGCCGCCTCTCGTACAGGCTAAGTCTTAATGTTCAGAAAGTGCTAGATTTCTTCTCTCAGCGTTATCACAAAGACAGCAGCCTTAAACTGAAACCTGCCAGGCCCAGTGTGACTGAGTGCAAATCTAAACAGGCTCTAATTTTATGGAGCAAGAGCAAGGAGGAGGCTTTCTCTCCCAAACTTTTAATGGGTTTTTGTCACACACGCCTCCAGGAGTGAGGAGAAATGGTGTGGAGAGTTGCCGATATCTGTCTCAGTTATGCGTCATGCTGGCTGTTTTTAGGGGAGGATTTAGTTTGTTTTCTCACTGATGTTGTAAAGTGAGTGGTCTCAGCCCCTGATAGAAAGTGTAAAAGCTCTCCCTAACTGGATCCTCCCTGTACTTTCGATCTTGAGCTGTATTTGACTCTGTGTGTGTGTGTGTGTGTGTGTGTGTGTGTGTGTGTGTGTGCGCGTGTGCGTGTGCGTGTGCGTGTGCATGTGCATGTGCATGTGTATGTGTATGTGTGTGTGTGTGTGTGTGTGTGTGTGTGTGTGTATGTGTTTACAAACGCAAAACAGTGAGATCCTGCTGGTGTGAGTTTCGTCACTTTCAGTGATGCTGAAGATTGCAAGACCTTCCTTTGTAAGAGGATGTTCAGACTGCAAAACTTTATAATGACCTGCAAATACCCAGTTATCATTCAAACTGCAAATTAATTGCTATGCTGAATTATCTGGAACATATGTTAAAATTGTTTATCACCTTTAATTGAATAACGACTTATTTTTGAGCAAATAATTAACAAATAGATAGGATTTATTCAAATGACATTTGTACAGTATATGCATGCTTGTACTTGAAAGGCCTGTCATGATTATAATCAGTTAATATAAATCATACTGATTTAATCCTTTTAAAGCAAGTAATCTACTTTAATTGATAAATAATGACAGGCGTGTTGAGATATATATATATGGAAAGTATTCTGTTGTGATTTTATTGCTGCATATTGTGATGCACCTTGCAGTCTTTTAAAGACATATCTGATTAATTCCCAAAAGAATTAGTTTTGCCTACATTATTTTGGCATAAAATTGCAGTTTGGTGTATGATGTAAGCAACATGACCTTGATTAATCAAAACACAGAACCTCATCTTGAGCATCTGAGACTGAATTCTCACAGCACACGATGAAGAAGTAACGATTTTTAGTGGCTTGTTTTTAAATTGCAGTCTTCAGAGAACAATTCGCAAACAGTACATTGTCCCTAGCTTGTAGTAACTGGCAAAAAAGATTGTTTTTCATATTGCTTTCATCTGCTTTCATCGAAAAGAGCAATTTCTTTTTGGTTGTTTAACCAAATAAATCATTTGTTTGGTCTGTCCTGAAGTGTGCAGTGTTTGTTCTCTTTGTCAAGTCAGCTGTCCAGGCCTGAATGGGGTGGAGAAAAAGACTGGCAGCGTGTCAGTTCTTGTGACTGTTAGTGGAATGATGAATGGATTTGTATGTGTGTGTGTGTGTGTGTGTGTGTGTGTGTGTGTGTGTGTGTGTGTGTGTGTGTGTGTGTGTGTGTG
>JBBIGA010000106.1:9197303-9211344 GCA_037576975.1 Alestes dentex | reverse complement strand
CTTCTTGACTTTTGCTGGATAACAGTAGTGTAGAGTTCGAAAAGTGCACTCGTTCACTATGTAAGGCACGGTAAAAGAAACCCGCAGTGCATGATGTACATGTGTATTCATGTAGTGTACAGTGTCTGGACACTAGATTTTGGCGTCATGCAGTGATTTTGCTGTGCCCTAACTAGTGGGTGAAATTGACGGTTGGACTACAAAATGGCTGATTCACTACATAGTGCCCTACGTAGTGAACAAGTGCACTTTTCGGACACAGCTATGGTGTTCATATCTGTCAGTGTTACTTGTTGGAACAAATGTAAGGCGTTCATCTTTTACACCTGACCCTCTGCACAGGTGACCCATGTAAATTCCCATTTGCTTTCCAAATTGCCTGAATCCATATTGGCTATGTGTAATAAAAAACTAATGAAGAATCAGGTATTGCAGTTTTCGGATAGAGGGACACCATGGAATTCCTTGGAATTCCGATTCTGCCATTTGTTTTGAATTTGGCTGAAACATATTTAGCCCCTTTCATGAACCAATGGGGGAGACAAGCTGGAAATGTGAAAGGGATTGTGTCCAGTTCTTTATTCAGGTGGTGCAGACTTGTGGATGTGGTTTAGGACACAGTATGACTTGTTTATAATTAAAATGAGCAAACCTCACTGTTATACCCATTTAAGACAATACCAGGGCTGAACAGGAGTGGACTAGTTCTTGTTTTTCTACTGCTGTGTAAATAGACACAGTTTGTATAGTCACATTTGTAAAAATTTTTTATTCAGCATTACACAAAAAAACAAGTAGAATTTAAATCTAGAAATATAGATGATACACTGAATAATTTCCTAACAAGTTATAATCAGATTGAATCATTCAAGTCAGAGAGTTACACCCCTGTTATTGATTTATCATGAATCTCATTTTTGCATAGTTTCTTATGGAGTAAAACATGGCTTTTACCAGAGTTTAGCTCAAACATTCTACATTTTTCTCTTTCCCATCTGCTCATGGCTGTTGGGGCTATGGGGTCCTTCTTTTTGGATCTGAAGCTGACGGCTTCACAAAATTATAGAAGGTGTCCAGCGTGATCTTTTAACTTTAGTATTTTAATACAGTGCCCTGACATCATTCTTAATCTGGTCCAGTGTTTTTTTTCTTTTTACTCCTTTGCCACTTTTGCCAAACCTGTTTCAGTGAACCGCTGTGCTGTTGCGGTGAGTGGGAATCGATCCAGCTGCTCTTGAGGTCCTGCCGATTCACAGTAGATCTAAATGGAGAGGAAAGGGTTATCAATTTCCCAAAACTCTTTGTTTAGTTGATTGAGTGATTTCTCAGGGGTAGAAAAGATGGGACTTGCAGAAGTATTCTGCATAAACCTTGGATCACAAACAAGCATGTGAGCCAAAGCTCAAATGACTGTCACGTTGGAGTGTGAGCCAACAGTCTTGGAAAAACACCTCTGAAAATGTTGGTGTGTTTTCTTTTTTCATTTTCATTGAGCGTTTAGCCGCCTTCGTGTTTTAGAACCATTTGGCGACAAAGCTGAGATATACATTATATGAACAAAAGTGTTCGGGCGCCTGACCATTACACCAACAGGGACTTTAATGAGATTGCGTTCAAAAAATGGTCTCCCTTTGGTCTCCCTTTGCAGCTATAACGGCTTCCACTCTTCTTGGAAGGCTTTCCACAAGATTGTGGAGTTCCCACAAATGGGAATTTGTGGCCATTCATTCTATGGATCATTTATGAGGTCAGGCACTGATGTTGGACGAGAAGGCCGGGCTCGCAATTTCAGTCATGCTTCAATAGAAAAGGTTTTTCCCCAAAGTGTGTCCACAAAGTTGGAAGCGTGGCGTTGTCCAAAATGTGTTGGTAAGCAGAAGCATTAAGATTGCCCTTTACAGCAAGTAAGCAGCCTCAACCAAACACTGAAAAACAGGTGTGTCCCAATACTTTTGTTCAAATAGTGTACTAAATATTAAGTTGTGAAATATTCTGACATATTGATATATCAAATTTGTTCCCCCCCCACCCCTAATATTTGTCCTTCTTAAGTGCAGTTTTTAAAAGCCCTCGTGTTTGTTTTTCAGCTACAGTCACTAAAGGCCTTCTCTGTGGCCCAGCCTGCTAATAAAACATTGGAAAAGCTCTTAAGAAGGTAACAGTGGATGGGATTAGCCAGGGCAAGTCGACAAAGGCATATTAAGTATCACAATCCATGGTTCTTTTGTGATGTAGCACTTCTTTTAAAAAGCAAAAACCCTTTAATAATGTCAGCGCACCTTTACTGTAGCAGTATCGTGATTTGCATTTTGATGTTCAGATATGAGCAGCATTATAAACCTCCACTTTACACTTTTTTAAACACAAAGAACATTATGAGGGCCTTGCACCTGTGAGTGAATGAAAGTTAGAAACCACACACACACACACACACACCGAGGCCTGTTTGCTCAATGAGACGTATGGCATGTTTGTTTCCCATCTTCACTTGTAATTACAATCAATCTGTTGTGGTATTATTGATCTTGCTGTGAATGCGATCGTGACTCATGGACGGGAGGTGAATAATCTCCCTGGATGTTTGTTGCCTTCAGAATAATTGCTCAATTAAACAGATAAAATGAGTAGTCCTGTTTAATGTATTCTCTTGGGCTCTTCATGGCCTAACTACATACATACCACAGCAACCATCTACATGAATAATGATCAGATGCACTACTTTAAATTTTGTCTCCAGGGTTCAGGTTGGCTGATTGACTTAGACAGTCCGTTTTTGGGACCTTAAAGAGCATGTTAAGGGTCATCCGCATTTTTTAGGGTTTTGTCAGAATTGATTCAGATCTAACACATGCCCGTGCTATTCTAGATGGTTTGTTTTGGATCGTAGGCAGGTCTTTCTTCTCCACATTTCACTCTTTTCATCCTCGCACTACAGGTTAATCATGGGCTGTTCGTAAGACTTACATGCCAGAACTTCAGAGCCTTCTGATTTATTTTAACAAAACATGCCTTATCTTTTCTTGGAAGTTATCAGTAGTTTGGATGTGCTGACCTGAAGTTTACCATATGGGAAACGTTCTGCAACCATGTTTCTATTATGAAAATCATATATTAGTCTTTTAATGTCTTTAGTGCCTAATCTTTATTACCTACATTCTGATGGCTGTTCCTGGACTGTTTTTATTTCTTTCTTGTAAAGTTTTCTTTAGGTGTCCACTGCTGTGTTATACCAGGGCATTTGTTTTGTAACAATGGACCAAATAGATTTTTTTGCACAGCTGTTTTATCTACCTCTGTTATTTCAGCTGCATGATGGCCTGCTTTACATTTTCAGTGGCGCTTCTTTGCTTCTGTGGTTCTTCTATCAGCAAAAACAGGCGATTTTTAGCATTTGGCATCTCTTTCATATCGAACTGGGCAAATCCACATTTGGGATTTGGACTGTTTTCACTCTACTAATCTGTGAAATTGTGCATGTCTTAAAGTCTTGCTGGTGCTTCCGAAAGCCAGTTGCACCAACAGAGACAGACGCCAGATGAATGAAAGGAAATTCATTGGTCATGAGGTCATTTACGGTTTCGTATAGCTTCAGGTGACATATCCGGCACAAAGTGCCATTTATGACAGCTGAGCGACTATTAACACTTCAGCCATTTATTTGGCAAGAGAACTCTCGCTGAAGTGTTGGCCTCTTCTAATATTTATGAACACTGGCTCTGGTTGTTGGTTCTGTACTTTTCCATTAGTGTAGTATTAGTGAACACCCAGCTGACACAGCGATGCAGAGATTAGAACTTGAGGACTTTAAGAGGATTTGGTACTGACTTACAGTTTGTGGACTCGATGATTAATTTACCAGGGGGTGCCATGGAGGCTGTTGATCAAAGTGCCCTTGTCAGTTGCAGTATAATACACTCTAAGATGCTTCAGTCCCCGAGCATTCAACAAACCCTTGGGGTGAGGAGACTAAGCCTGAGATAATATCACTTACTGGTTGAAATCAGGTCATCTCAGCCAATAAGAAGTGGATGTAAATGACCTACTTGCCTTTTTGCTATTGTAAGTAACTTGGTGACATGTAATTGTATAGGAGAAAAAATAACTCAACTGTTCCTAACTTTAATGTTCATTAATGTGAGGAGTAATTCTGGTTATGGTTATGATGTTTTGATGTGACTGCAGCGATGTGTATATTTACCACCATCCTGATACTGAAAAAGCAGGGACTTAAACAAATTATAGAAAGCCTGTAAAAACAAGTGGATACACACTGTCACATAAAAAATGTTGCAAAAAGGAACCTAGAACTTTGGAATCACACAATGAAAGTGACTGTTTTTACTACACCTTGAAATTCGATGCCACCCTTAGGGAAATTCCTGATGTTTGGTGACCTGTAGTGCATATCTCTTTATAGATTACAGAAGGATACGGAGTGCAGTTGTAGGGTATGGAGCAATGAATACATGCCAAAAAAGTTGCTGTGAGCGTGCTTTCAATCCTGACAGAGATACAGCCTTTGGAAAACCAGTCAAAATTGAAAAGGGACACATGTTCAGAATTTTCTTATCTTAGTGTTGCAAGCTAAATAAACACATTTGGAATTGGGCCCAAAGTGTATTTTTTTCAGATGTCTAGGTGTTACTGCTGCAAAGTTGCAGGCTTCTGAAAATGGCCTACCAAGCACTGTTGCCAATGGAGGAAAACATTCAAGCTAGCGTGACTCCTAAAGTGTATGGTCTAGATCAGAGAAATTTTGGATTTTTCATACTGGCCCAAGGCACAAACAAAATGCCATTAAATGGTTTGTGGATCAGTTGAGCCAGAATGACCCAGGACCCAGTACTCTTTGGATCTGCAGAATTTTCAAAATTTAAAACTATTTGAACATATTGGGTTATATATGGGTTATCATACACAATAGGACAAAACGTTACACAGTGATGCCACTTGGGATACCCTTCTAAACTTTTTTTTTTTTTTTTGTTACCAATTTTCGCCCCCATATCTGGTAACGGGTGGTACCCATCTGCTAGCTAGGTCTCCCCATCACACACGATGGTACCGAGCTGCTAACTGCCAGTTCTGGTATGTCAGCTGTCAGACACCAGCGCTGGCCAGTTACTTGCTAAGTAATGGGGGAAGAGAGAGTGTACAGTGTAGGCAGTGTAACACGCTCTGATGGGGAGCCTCTTAGCTGCAGTGTTGTGGGTTGCTCTTGTTGTTGGCCCGGGAAACCCTGTAACTGCCATGTAGTGTCATTAGCCATGATGTTACACTTGATATGAAACAATTCATTCTTGTAATTCCTTGGAAATGTATAATTTATGTAATTGATTCTGATGATAACCATATTGTACCGCTATTGTCCACCTCAAATGATGATCTGTGTAGTTGGAGGGCATCTTATTGTTCTTGTGATGTGCAGGTGGTTTCACTTTGACTTTCTACCTATTAAATCTTTTTTTAACGACCAGAGAACACTTGAATTTCACAACAAGATAAAGTGCTCACACATCCCGTTCCACTTCCTCTGAAACAGGGAGGTGCAGAAACACCCCCAGAGAACTCTAAAGGACATGAAGAATTAGTGAAAGTGAGAAAGGTAGAGAGGGAGATATATAGAGAGAAAACGCCGCTGGAACATCTCTACGGCCGACAGGAATTAGTAAAGCCGTTTGGTGGGAGTATCCTCTATTGCTTTTAAGAGTATGTCGCTAGAGAATTCATCCTCAAATGATCGCCTGGGGCCTCTTTGTTTCCTGTTTTTATCCTTCTTTCTTTAGCGCTTTCCCTGTGTTCTGAAGTGTGAAGGCTCTGAGATGTTGCGGAATGGTGATGCTAATCCCTCGGCTCGCTCGCTCTCTCCTCCGCATGCTGCTATACCATCTCCAGGATGTTATTTATGTATTCTGGTGCAGTCATCGCTGAAATCAGGTCAACTCAGATGCAGAGATGGAGAGAGTGGGATTGATGGATTTTTCTGGAAATATGACCAGGTTTTTTTTCTGGAAGAATATTCTCACTGAGCAGATGGAGTTCTTTCATCTATGTGAATTACTCTCTTTGATCCTGTTAGCTGTGTCTTGCTTACACTGCACACTGTGGAACAGAGAGATCCAGTGTGTGTACAGTAGCCTTTGAAGTCTGTATTCATCTTGCTGGGTGTGCCCGGAGTCCATTCATTCTCAGTCATATAGGAACCAGCAGTAACTTTCATTTTGCTGTATTAATCACCCTGATCAGAAGGCATTTTTCTTGCTCATGTCTTAATGAGCCCAGAGCTTTGTAAGGGAAGTGTTCAGCCAGTCCTAATGGCCAAATCTGGTTGACATGCATAGGTCAGAAAATGGATAATGGAAATAGAGAATCTGAATACGCTCTTTATGTCTGTGATTGAAAATATGTCTCGAGCCTAAGGGTGCATTCACACCCACCCTGTTCGGTTTGGACCTTCAAACTTTTCTGCTTGGTCTGAACCAAAATAATCTGGACCAAAAGACTAACGTTTGGTCTGACCCAAAGAGGTAATTTTGGTCTGGATCAAACTGAACCATGCTTTCTTTGACATTTCACACTTATTTGGATGATTCAGACTTTCTGACCGATTACGGTAAATTAAGGCAGGCTATTGTCACCCTTTGAACTACAATAAAAAAAAAATGTTGATAGGAGAAGTGAAATGAGCTGCAATAGCTCATGGGGAAATGAAGGATTTAATTGTAATTTGATCTGATGAAGAAATCAAAGCTCATTTTGAAGAATCACACAGTTTAAACCTAAGACTTATTTTCTATTTTCTTATTTTCTAAAGGAGAAGGCATGTGAGAGGACAGCAGAGCAATGGCACCTGAAGATAAAGAAACTGTAGCAGCCGTATGAAAATGTGTGCAATGCTATCAGAAAAAGTAAAAAGTTGAGTTTTCATTTGTTTTTTGTTTTTTTGTTTTGTTTTTTATTCACCCACTACAAACCAATCAGTCTCAGGTATAGGGGCACGCAGCCCACACGGGTGATGACAGGATGTAGGCGTGTCATGCAAAGTTCTTTAGTGCTCATATAAAATTGCAATGTGAAACCAAATGTACCCAGATCAAATGTATTCAGTGTAACAAAAACATGAACCTTGGTTTGGTATGAAAACACCCCAAGTGTCTTAAGTGTTGGTCCTGTCATTGGGAAACTGCAAATTTGATCCTTGATCAGGAATCCAATAGAGCACAACTGGCCTTGCTCTCTTAGACTGAAAATGCTGCTCACACTCCTTAAAAAACACAGTTTATCTCAACCAAAGGTCCTCTAAGTAAGGTTTAATAGAGAGGAGAAATCCAGTGTTAGTATCCTCCAATACTTAAAACATTCTTTGTGTCTTCGATGTGACAGCAAAGCATTGTGGAGCAGTGTGGGTCCACGAACACAAGTGTGGAAAACTTTGAGAGGTGTTTGTGCATCACGCCTGCCATCATCTGGAGACCAGGGGGAAAAAAGCTCAGCTTTGTGATTCTATAGGATGAAATCTCAAATATCGGCACAGTCTGTTATTGTACTTTGCTTATCCTGGATCATTTTTATTCAGCACCTCATAGAACTGATTTCAGACTCACTCACTCACATTTGAAAGGCTGAACATTCTCCACTAGGAGGCGCCAGTAGGGTTCAGCTAGCTTTTGATGTTTCATAAAAGCTTCATAAGAGCGTCATTAGTGACTAAAATGCAGAGTAGTTTCTGGAAAAGACTTGGTGTATGGTTTTCATTTTCTTTCATGTGTATGTTTGATAAAGGCTCAGTCAATAAATGAGCATAAATGTCACTGAATATTATTGTTTAATTATTATAAAATGTTCATAATTCAAAAGAATTATAAATCAGATCCATGCATTAGTGCAGTTTTAGGCTTTCTAGTGACCTGCTATTGTCCGTGTATGGGTCAGGTAATGCTTTCCTAATTGCTCATGTCTTACTGGATGCTCTTTTGGTCTTACTGGCATTGCTAAGGATTCGTCCCAGCCTGATGTGATCACTGTGGGTTAACTCTGCCAAGCAGCTGGATAATTAGACGCCAGCTTGCCACACTCTTTTAAAAAAAAAAAAAAGGTGGCTTTTCTGCCACCGGTAGTTAAGGATGTGACAGTGCCGAACACCCATTACTCTCTCTCTTTCTTTTTCTTTCTCTCTCTCTCTCTCCCTCTCCTTTCTCACTTCATCTGTGGCTTCCTGACAGCCTCGGTGCTGAAGTGACTTCCTTTGGAGTGAAAAAATGAACAGTTATTGGCGTCTCGGCGTATTCTAGGCTGAATTTCTCAGCAAATGCTCTGCAAGGACGTGATCAGCTGTGCTTTTTGGACTGGAAATGGCCATGTATGACTAGTAAACCTGATTAACTCTCGAGGTCGTGAAACTCTGAGGCAGAGCCACAAAAACGAGTTTTGTTGTTGAAAGCTCGAGATGTAGAGTCTGGTTCCATCTCCTTGCGCTGTCTGAAGTAATTCTTCCTATTGTCCGCTTTGCGTGCCGTTGCACATTGTTTTCGCCTTCTGCACCTCCACAATGGAAGGCCCTTCAAAGGTCATTAGCGGAGCTGGCCTCGTTGTGGATATTTTTGGGAAGTTAATGAATTAGTCATGGACGGGCCACTGTAAGACGCTGGGAGACTGAATCAGGATCAGGCTCGTCTGGAGGAGCTGTCACTGCACATTTGGGCTAAAAGGCTGCTTTTCCAGACTGCATTCCAGCACAATGTAGATGAGCTACAGCGACATTGTGGAAATTTCTGATGCCCCAGTACTGGCCCAGCTCTTATTAGTCGCATATTTTTAGGATGTTTCTTCCTCTGCTGGTTTAAAGAAATAAAGGCTGATTCTAGGTTTGCTTGTTGGGGAATAATGCAGTATGGCTGCACAGTATATTATTTACTGCTCCTATGTAGGCTTTCACAGTATTGACATTCCACAATATACAAATGGACTCTTACGTTCTTCACACTATCCTGAGACTTGAATGTGTCCTCAAATTGTTAGTCGCTTTGGATAAAAGCAGCTGCCAAATGATTGTAAAACTCCTTGTAATAAGTAACCCTGTTTTTCTTTACTGTGTCAGATGTTCCTCTTGACCAATGACAATTAGGGCTGTCACTTTCATGAAAAATTAGTTCATGATTAATCATAATCGATAATAAATTAAGTAAAAAACTTAATTGCCTTGTTTTGGTTCATTTTATGAACTAAGTACAAGCCAAAAGTGACCAAACTGGCCAATCTTGCTTCTTACTCTTTTGCCAGTACTATATTGCACTCTATTGATGTGTTTCATTGATATATCGTCAGTGGGACAGAGCTTACATGTTTTTCTTGACCGTATTAAAACATAAGCAAGACATTTCTGTAAGATAAATCCTGACGCCATTAGCATTAGCTACTTAGTTAACAGTACATTGCGTACAAATGTGCATACAAAATAAATACAAAAGCATTATTTCCCTTTGTACATGTTTTAACACCAAGATAAGGACGTATTAAAGTGAATATGTTTTCAGTATGATAATTTCTCTCAGTTGATGAAGTTGCACAATGATGTCAGATGCTGCTTGTTGTGTTGAATCTAATGGCTGTAGAAAATTTCAGATAATTATGTCATTATGTAGTAATTATGGAAGTCCTGATCATAATTCCAGATGAGGGCTTAATATGTCAACAGTAAATACTGCTGAAGGAAATCACAAAATGTAGCGATATAATCACAGTACTGCTGTTTTGTCCTCGTTGTCCAGCCCTATCAGCAGACGTGTTATTACCATAAAGGGATTGTGCAGGAATCGTGTGTGTTCTAGCGTTATGATTTGAGAAGTGAGATGGTGCTGTTTTCCTTTGCGCTTGGCTTTCCCTTTGTTTTTTAGACAGTGATGCCTGGGTAGAGTGTGCCTCAGGTAATGTGTACAGTGAGAAATGGGGAAGGCGAAGCCAGCAGGCTTTAGTTTTCTAGCTGATGTGTTTTGCCCTCAGACCCTTGTAGTAATGAAATGCAAGACTAGACTTTCCATCTGCAAAATACCTGATGCATGCAGGGCAGCTACTACCATTTGCTGGGGGGACACTTTTTGTGTGTTTTACTACAATGTCATGGCCTGTGTTTGTGTGTGTGTGTCTGTGTGTGTGCGGTTTTGCATTTATCTCTTTGTGGGGACTAAATGTCCTTGTAGCGATAGAATTACTGGAAAATAGAAGTTTGGATATTTTTGTGGTCCTCAGAGGAAACATATTGTTTTCACTGCAAACATTTTTTTTTAAATCTCAGATTCTATTAAGGTCAGTATTAGGCTTTGGTGTAAGTATAAGTACATTGTATTTGTACAGCACATATACTTGATGAACAAGCACCGCACAGTTCTCCCCGTTCACAAGACTCATTCATTCAAAAGACACACTATACTACAAAATAAGAATGTGGTTTTGAGCTTGGATTTAAAAACAGCAAAACAAAACCTCCTTTTTACATAAGGTCTCAGAGCAGTGAACAAAAATGTAGAAGATCTTGAAGGAACATAAAGACAGAGCATGTCCATTATGTGTATAGTTTCAAAGCCTTGGAAAGCTGTATACTGGATTGTGTGATGACCTGGGAGCGAGTGTAGAGATGAAAGGACTGGAGTGTCTCTGTCTCTGTGATGTGATGTGATTTGTTTTCCTTGTACCAGATGATAATTGGGTGACAGCCTTTTGAATGTATTGTTCACTGTATAAAATGCAGTGTATTAAAGTGATCCAGCCAGGGTGTAAAAACAAACACAAGAATGACTACGTCTGTGTGAGGTAGAGTGAGAAATTATTCAAGTCTGGAGATTGATCTCAGACAGATTCTGAAAACAGTGCTAATTTGTTCAGTGAAAAGTGTAGGCAGTACTACAAATCAAAGAAATATAGTAATGCAAAAGTATGTGCGTGTGTGTGTGTGTGTGTGTGTGTGTGTGTGTGTGTGTGTGTGTGTGTGCATGTGCGTGTGTGTGTGTGCCTGTTCAGGGGTGCGTGTGATCTGGTTCAGAAGACTTTCATTAAGGCCTAAAGGTCTATTGACCTTTTAAAGTTTTTTTTTTAAGTTTCACTGGAAAGAGACCACCCGTCCTTTTTAGGTGGTGCACCATTCTCAGCACAGCAGTGACACTGACAGTGCGTCAGGCACAGCAGCATTTCTGGGATTATTAACACCATGTACTAGATAATGAAAAGCCAGAACTGAGAGCGAAGTCAGCACAACTGAGGTGAGGGGAGTGTTCAGAAGCAAATATAGCCAGAGTGTCTGGAAGAAAGACCTTTCCTTAGCCGTTCAGCCCACTGATCTGTCTCTTGGCATTCTTTGCTGTTTCTCTGCTCCATTCTGAGGTGTTTGTTGTAGTCTCCATTAGTCTCTAGAGATTTCCAATCTCCACACATCATGATTGATGTAGCCCACAGGAAAATACAGCGCTGAACATTAACGCTTACTGTGTTTCTGCAGTTTACTAGGGCTGGTCGAAACAGCATTTTATAGACCTTTAATACTCATCGGTATTTCTGATACTCATGTTCTCAAAAATAATCATTAAATGCAGTAATACTTAAAATTCATTTTGTTTCTGACTTTTGAGTTGTTTATATTTTTTAGCAAGTCATTTTATTTGGCCAGCTTTACATTTTTGCAGGTCAGGGTTGATGTCTGTCATGAAACTCTCAGTTCGTGGACTTGAAAGACTCTGCTAGCGTGGTTAAAGTGACCCAGCTGGCCTAAAAGTGAGTATTAATTTACCATTAGAATGTATTCTTCTGGATAAGACATGAAAATAATCAAGATAGGAAAAGAGCCATGAGCCACGTTTTCCAAACTGGATGACTAATGGGGGTTTTATTAAAAATAAATGATGATAGATGCACCAATACAGGACCCCTAACATAATGAAAAATGTTTCAGGTAATGATGGGAGGTATGACTGCATATTATTCTTATCATGATACATTTCTCAGTATGTCAGGCCGTCTAAATGGCTGAGCCATATTCATGGCTTAAAATAATTGATGTATGATACACCTATGATTGCCTTAGGACAACTGAATTCTGACACAAAGTCAGTAAAAATGACTTAAGATAAGATCGTTGAATATAAGATCGTTGCATATAAGATCGTTGCATATAAGATCGTTGAATATAAGATCGTTGAATATAAGATCGTTGAATATAAGATTGTTTGACTGTTACACTGTTCAAGTCAACCACAGAGTATATTAGCAGTCAGAACCTAATTTTAAATTGAGAGACTGAAAATATTTTTTTAACTACAACATTGCTGATTATCTAGCAGGGTAAACGGTAACATTAATAACCACTAATAGACTCTTGATTAAGCACTCTGTGTAAACCTGCAGTATTAAAAAGTAAATAATGTCTTTTGTGCCTCTAACAGTATATGGTTGTATTAGTTAGATCTGTTTGAAGTAGCTTTAATCTGAGTCTCAAATTGCTCTGTATTGTGTGCTACAAATGTTTTTAAAAAAATCCTGGCTTCTACTCCTAGTGCACTATTTATGTAGGATGGAAGAGTAGAATGGGAAAAGGAATGTACAGTTTGGAAGACTGTAAATTGCATAGTGGTGCTAATGGACAAGCTTGGTCAGTGCAGCAGTATTTGGTAATTCAAAAAACTACTTAGAAATTGATTATTTCCTGAAGCCGTGCATTACTGTGATTTTTAGCATAGGTGGGTTTAGACATTCTACTTTAGCGCTCTTACCTGCGGTAAAATCACTGTAATGCACAGCCTCTTTTGGTACATTGCTTTATTCAAGAACACTGCAGAAGAACACATCATAAATATAGAAGGCTCCGTTTGCATTTTTTCTTAAGGCCGAGAAAACAAGTAAGTAAAATAATTTGTCATCACAGCCATGTACATAGTACGCAGGGAAATGAAACAACGTACCTCTCGGACCCTGGAGCCACACAAAGAAGAAAAACAGAACATCACAAGACTACATAAGTGTAGACATGACAGGCCAATACAGAGTGCAAAAAGAGGAGGATGCAAGAAAATACGAGTGACAGTAAACTGTTTCAGGACAGGACAACGTACAGTGCACTCGACAAAAGTGTTTACAGAACTAGTGGGAATAAATACAGTATTGTGGCAGACGTCATCTCAGCTTTTGATACACAGCTTCTGAATATGTTTTCCTGCGTTAGACAATGACAAGCCAAAATCAAAAAGTTGTGTTTTGTTTATATTGTGATCATTTTAATAATTGAAATTGTACGGTTCAGGCTACGTAACAACTGCAGCCACCATTCCTACTTTCATGACATGGCATGGGTTCATGACGCTGGCTACTTTACCGGTTAGAGCTTAGCTGTTTTTTTCAACCTAGTGCATCTGGAGCACACCATCAAAACCAACAAACAAAAAACCCCTCACTGCACAAAAATGGAGAGCAAAATGCATCTGTTATTGAAAGCAGTAGAACAGGGGTGCCCAAACCTGTCCAGAAAGGGCCGCTATGGCTGCAGGTTTTCGTTCCTACCAAGAAGAAGCCACACCTGAGTAACTGAAAACCAAGAGCAACTGATTACAGAGGTGGAATCAGGTGTGGCTCCTGCTTGGTTGGAACGAAAACCTGCTCCCACAGCGGACCTTTCTGGACAGGTTTGGGCACCCCTGCAATAGAAGAAACCCACTTTTCCCACTGGTTTGATATTCAAATCGGCTTATTCTTAAGTCATTTATTTTAGCAAACTAAAATTAAAACTAACTTTGAATTTGAAAAAAATTTACCAGTAATTTCCAGTTCTGTTTTGCTAGTGCATGTTGTCCATCTGTGTCACTAAAATGAAATATTATGATACATATTGTGTATCATGATGTTATAGTTTTGCCAAATCATCCATCTTCAGCTGCTGTCTCTTTTTTAATCCATTAAAGGTCCCATGACAAGCTGATTTTTTTATTCTTTTATATAGGTCTTAGTGGTCCCCTAATACTGTATCTGAAGTCTCTTTCTGAAATTCAGCCTTGGTGCAGAATTA
>JBBIGA010000106.1:9186124-9197203 GCA_037576975.1 Alestes dentex | reverse complement strand
CACACACACACACACACACACACACACACACACACACACACACACACACACACACACGCACACTCACACACACACACTCATACACACACACACACTCACATATACAAATATAATGTGTATGCATACATGTTTATTTTTGGAGCAAAAAAGCTGAGGTCTAATTCATAGAAAATAACTGCATTTAAAGTAGTTATAATATTGGTCAGAAAAATCACAATTAGATATTTTCCCCCAAATTTTTCCACCTTACCTGTGCACAGAGCTGTGGGGCCATGAACACAAAACTGCAAGTGTAACCTTTGGGACAGGCCGTTTAAATGGCAGTGCTGTGACAGGACTAAAGGAGAGGACACCATGATTCAAGAGTTGATGGATTCATTGATTATATGAATTGTTTATAGGAATCTTTTGACAAACAACAACCTATTGTCTGTAGTAACGCATCACTAGCAGTAGTACCGGCAGCAAAAACAAGGCATAATATAGTGTAAAGAAGATAGCATTAACTATTCTTTTTTTTTTCATGTAAATAAAAACTTTAAATCAGAATATCAAGAAATTATGACCCATCTCCAAAATCCAGTTAGATTAGCATTTCAGAGAAATATATTGCGGACTTTTAGTACATTATGTCAGCATTGCCCAAACATTTAGCTCCTTCAGAGTTGAAATTTCTGGAAGAATATTCCATTCAAAAAGTAATAGGGGCCGTGTTCCTTTTGCGACAGTCATCATGAGCATAATTACTAACAGTGCAAGAAGCTTGTCTCCCCCTTGCACTTTATTTTGGGACAATGTACAGTGTAATATTTCTACTTAATCTCCAAATCCTGTAAATAATTTACAGTACAGCTAAAAACTCTCCCAGTGCTGGAGAGGAAATCACAATGACTGATTTACGGTCAAATAAAACCTTATTTCTGAGAGGGGGGGGAAGCTTCCAAAGGAAAAACATTCTCCTCATTTCTTCTTCTTGAGGCCCATCGCTTTTTTTTTCTTCATTTTTCTCATCATAACTTGCTGTGCTACTCACAGTGAAGGTGTGAAAAGAAGCTCTAGCGCTGTAATCTGCTGTTCTTGGGAGAAGGCTTACAGTTTAAAGTGAGCAAAGATGGAAAGCAGAGTGATCGATGAAAGAAGAGTGTTGCACTGCAGGAGCAAAGGACCTATTAAATGCACTGTCCTGTAGTTTTTATAGAGGTGGGCTTCATCATTGCCTTCCCCCCCATCACACCTTGATGTTAATTGAGCAATCAAAAACAGGAGCAGTTTTGCTATGTTATTGCATGAAATGAATTCTGGTCTGTTCTGAGCTGCTCTGCTATGCAATTTGATCGAAAACATTCTTAACTGGCAAATCTAAAAAACCTTGTGTTTAGAACCACTGAATATTCTCTCACACCTCAGAGGTTTTAACTGAGTAGCAAAGTCTCTAGCAAAGCATTTAGCTCAGCGGGGCAAAAACTGCATCCACAGGAAGGATGTGCACTATTATGAGCTATTTGCATGTGGTCACCTTCATAAAAATAACCGGACTATTTCCACCCCTTAAAACAAAGGAACATATTCTAGGACTCAGTATAAAATAGCCATTTCAGTTCTGAAGAGCTAACAATTCTGAAAATTGAAAATGTGTAAAAATTATGTGGTCGAAGATTAAACGGATTCCAGCAGTTAAATAGTTCTTCACTGCCTGGGATGATTCATCAGTTCTCCTCACATAACAGTTTTCTGTGTAAAGATTTTCAGCATTTTCTGTGTTATTATCCTAGAAGTCAGTTTTGCCTTTAACATTTTTGATATTTTAACTATGAATCATTTGCTTACTATATGCATGAATGGATATAAACATCTGCACAAGAACATGAAACTATTCAAATTCTCAGGAATGAGAGAATATCAGTTTTGACACAGGACACAGCGTGAACAGCACGAAATTCTTCCTCTGCGTTTAACCCATTCACCAAGTGAAGCAGCGGACAGGCTGGAACACAGTTCATTAGTGAGTTCATTACAGTATGAAACATTTTAATGATACAATAACAATACTAGTATCATTTTTTCTGTAAAATGTTCTTGAATACTGTGAGATCTATGTAGTTTTAATATTAAGCAGTTCTGTTGGCCTAATGATATCTTGGCCGTAACACATTCGCCTGCGTCGTCCTATTATGACAATATACAAGCCAATATTTTCTGCCTGAAATCCTGTGTTTGGCAGGACAGACAGGCTGGCTACTATTGTCCTGACCTGTCTCCTGGCTTCATACTGGAGCTGCTGCACAGCTTAGCAGGCACAGCTGTGGCTTTGGTTTTCAGTTTCACACTAGGAATAGCTGCAGTAGATGCTGGCCTCATTTGTATCAAGCCAAAAAAACATTAAGACAAATAACCACTGAAGATTTCAAAATGAAGAGTCTATGTGTTGATATCAAGGCCTTCTCCGTGGCCTGAATGGCGCCCATTCAGTGTTCCCTGTCTAACCTCAGATTAGAATTCTGAAACTCATTAATAATTATTATAAGCACAAAATGACTCTTCCTTTTTCTTCTCCTCTAAATATGACATGCCTCATAATCAAATGACTGAGGATTTCCGGTGTTCTCTCAGATCTACTTCTGCCTCCTTTATGTGTTCAGTCAATCAGAGATTGTGCGTCAGCCAGGCAGAGACAGAGAGAGGAGGAAAGCAGCACATTTATTCTGTCGAGACTCTGCTTATGAAGGGAGCTCTTCCCAGAGAACTTGTGTAATGTATCCATTAAGGATGGGCAATATGCCAAAAAAAACCAAAAAAAAAATAACCACCATGATACTTTTAGGCCCTTTTCAGGATGTACATGGTGTTTTTTCTTTTTTCAATATATATTTAACATTTGGGTACAAAAAAGTGGTGATTGTAGGGGTCCAAACATAACATAACCCCACAAGGCTAACCTTTAACAGTACGTTCAGGTTTGGATTTGAATTCAGCTCTTTGTATTCTTCAAACATTCGACCACTTAACCGCAGCTAAGCTTGTTGAAGTCCTTTTGTTTCATAAAGATTGCACAGGGAAAAAGCAAAAACGAAAGTTTGCCTGCTTGGTCTGATAAGAGAAAGGTAGTGCTAAAAAAATCAAAATGTTAATGGTAGTTAATAGTAGTGATAGAAAGGTGTCAGAACCCACAGTGCATGTGAGAAGAACATCTTTACCCCTGTCCAAAAGTAGCTACAGTGTGAGCACCAGAACTGGATCCTCCAGCAGTGGAAGAAGGTGGCCCGGTCTCATGAATCGTGTTTTCTTTTACATCATGTGGACAGCCTCTTACTTAGGGAAGATGTGAGATATGCAAGCAGGTAGAGGCAGTGTGATGCTCTGGACAATGTCCTGCTGGGTACTGGCATTCCTTTTGATGTGACTTTGATGCGTACCAACTACCTAAACATTGCTGCAGACCAAATCCACCCTTCATGGCAAGTGTTCCCTAATAACAGTGGCTCTTTTTTTAGCAGGGCAATGCACCCATCCACCCTGCAGAAGTTTGGGGTACAAGTCTAGCTATTCTTGATTTGGCCCCCAAAGTCCTCTGATCTCAATCCGATCGAGCATCTGTGGGATGTACCGGACAGACTAGTCCGATCCATGGAGGCCCCACCTCACAACTTACAAAATATATCGCCGATCGGTGAAAGTATTGTCCAGCTTTGGTTTGTAACAGAAATAATGTAAAAAATAATTGAGCTGCGTTTGACATTACCTGGATATACATTTAGAGGAGACACAAGAGAGAGAGAGAGATCTTCAGCTTTTAGCCTAATTAACTCCCATCAGACTTTTCTTAGAGCAAAACATGCAGACTTCACTTGTAATTAGGGCTCCACTCCTCAATAACATCATCAAGGGCTTAATCACCTGGAACCGTGTTTGTGGCAGAGAGTGAGCAGGTTGTCTTACTAATTATGGAAGCTCGCGCAGCCACCCAAGCTGACCATGCCAGAACACACACGCTCACGCATTTCCTCTCCCTCTTCTGTCTGGTGAGGAAGTGAACTTTGTCTTGTGCTCTAAACAGAGTGAGCAAGACAAAAGTAGGATGAAGTGAGTTTACAGAAAGGCTGAAATACACGAGCATTTCTTAGGTGTAACATTCTCACCTTTTGTGTCTGACAACACTCACCATCACACCATTACCGTCCCTACGTGCTGAGAATCCATCACACACATCATTTCTGGTCTGCGGTGGTCTTGTGGGGAAACTGTGCATAGAAACCAAAGATAAGACATATTAGAGGTTTAGGTATCTTGTGTCGCTATTCTGTACAGTGTCTTATAGTATGAAAGGTTTGTAGACACGGAGACATTTCTGAAATGAAGGGTTGGGGAATGAATGGAGTTATAGTCGCTACTTTTCTGCCAAGTCTTTAGCATAAGCAATTTCCTCCTGGATCAATGAAGTTCTCTGATTCTGATTCTGATTCTCTCCACCACAGAGCATCTCATTCTTTTTAGCACACTTCTACATAGAGATTATACCATCTCCATTTAAACAAGCCTATTCTGCTTTCCCAGCCTCAGAAAATATCTTCTGGAGCCAGCCTTACAATATTAGATGTCAAGCAGGGGTGCACAAAAAAATTGCTTGTTCGTTATCATCAGCTTTTGTAATACGGATATCATAGAAGACTGCAGTAGGAATATGAGACTTTTAATAAATTGAATCTGTTTTCATTCTGGGCATCCTGAACACTATCAGATGTTCCTGATAAGCTTCTGAATTAAGGAATTCAAATGAACCAGCAATAGTGAACAGTCTATTCAGAGTAATGGAGGACAGTCTTTAATCTTGCGTCATTGATGTTGTTAAATACTACAACCGCAGCATGACATCATGTAACGTTTACATATTTACATGTTGTAAGTACAATGCTTGTTAAGTCGAGGTAATGGCTATTAGTAGAACAATAACAGCTTAAACTTATTATCTTCTCGTGTGTGTGTGTGTGTGTGAATGTTGTGTGATTGTATTTTATTGTTGGCACCATATGGGGGAGCAATGCTACCAATTTCGTTGTAAGCTCTGCTTCAATGACAATAAAGGCATTCAAATTCAAATTAAACGTTTGAATGTTTACATTTTTTCGAAAAAAATGCTATGTTTTATTTATATAGCATTGACAATATGCATTAGTAACCTCCACAAGGTTGCAGTGATCTGTAGTTGTTATTATTATTTTTATTTTTATTATTGGTAGTAGTAGTAGTGGTGGTGGTGGCGGTGGTGGTGGTGGTGGTAGCAGCAGCAGCAGGTGTCATAATAGGTGTAGGAGTAGTAAAAGTAGTTGTAGGTGTAGGATGAGTTGTTGAAGTAGAAGTAGTCGTAGAAATATGAGTAGTAGACCACTTATTTAACACTTAATACAGAACACCATCTAATATCATAATCAGGTTAAAAATGGAAAATCAGTTTTCCAAAATAATAACAATGGTTCTTTGCAGATCCTAAAGCTACTTTGCAAAAATGATTTAAAATGATTCTGTATGTCATCACAAATGTTCTACTATCATTAGATTACGGAATCTTGTAATATAATGCAGAAGGCTGATGATGATGACTTGAAGCATATGACCATATGAAACATGATGATATTTTTTTGATCATAATGGTTATTGTGATGAATCACTGTGCTATTCTGAGCCTGTTGTGAGTATCATCAGTAGCTAAATGCTGAACAGCTGCATGTTTCATTACAAACAGCACAATTCATCTTGATTAACTGAGTTGGATTTAATACAGTGGGGTTTTTTTTTTTGGTTTTTTTGGATGGCATCATGATATGCACTAAAGTAACGTGCTATTATATTTTTGCCTTATTGCCCATCCCTAATGTAAAATGGAGCTGAGTGTAAGTGAGCTCTAACAGTCTCTCTGTGTGCGGCGAGTCTGCTGAGCCCGAGGCATTACCTCCACAGAGAGAGCAACCTGAGCCGTCTGCCGTCGCCTCGCCAGGGTAAACGCTGCACTTTTTTCCTGCTGTGTCTCTCTGTGTGCTAGAAGTCTTGCTGACTCGCCCTTTTTTTTTACTGGCTGCAGGGGCTTGGATCTGCAGGCCCTGCCAGGACAAGCCCCTCACAGAACTCAGTACTGTCCAGCTGCAGCTCCACAGACCAAACCCCAGGCTGCGCAAGGCCTCCGTTTGGGGGCAGAAACACCCATATTGGGTGAGGCTTGCCAACAAGCTAGTAACCTTTCCGTTATGAAACTGTCTGAAGTGTTGAAGAAGTGAAGGTAGTTACTCAGCCAGGCTATGGAGTGTAAGCTGCTTCAGAATGATATGTTTTAAGGTAATAAAAAGCTAAACTAAACGCTCAACATTGTTAGGTACTTGCCACAAACTTATCATTTTACATAACTTGCCAATTTTGAGCATAATTATGTAACTACATCATACCTTCTTTAAAATAATGCATTGCCCTAAAAAAAAACATTTTCTTTAACATTTATGTGTTCTAAACTAACACTTGTTGGTTAATTGGCTAACTTCAACCCATGCTGGAGCATCTTGCTGCTTGTTAAAGCCTATGTTGTTAAATGTCGGTGTTTTAAAGTCAGTTATTTTATGCACTGGTGGGTGTGCACTGCCAGACAGATGAGTCCATTACAAGCCAGAGCTCTTGGTAACTGCTGTATCGGGAAGTGCAAAAGAAGAGGCGTTTTTTTTTTCTTCCTAAAATGAATGATTTTTAAAGCAAGGCTGAAACCTGCTTAAGACCGTGTTGTCCTCAGTTTTTAATTTTATGCATTCATTCATTCGTTTATTCGTTTGTTTGTTGAAGATATGGTTCTGGATTATGACCCATATGGAATATGGTCATAAGTGATTGTGCAGCATGCTTGGATGCATTTGGGTTCTTCCTTCCTTGCTTTCATTCTGGCTTTCTTCTTGTCTTTCTGTCTGTTTGTTTATTTTGTCCTTTACGTAATTTTTTTTTCTTTTTCGGTCATTCTGTCTTGGTGTTTTTGCTTTGGGTCATTATAGGCAGTTGTTATGATTCAGCAAGCAGTAAGAAAATGCTGAGTGTCAGTCACAAAACTGTTCTAACAAAACCAGCTGTTTGTCTCTTTTCCTCATCTTTTATCATCACAACTTCCCTGTGGAATGTTTTTAAATGTAGTAATCTTTGTTCATTTAACAAATGACAATGACTTTTATTATATACATGTGCTGCACCCATCTGTCCATTGTTAGATAAGATGAAGAAGGAGGATCTGGTTGGTCCTGCTTGGTTCAAGATTGAGCATTTCAACAGTTTCAGCCAGCAGCTGCCAGAGCTGTCATTGAAACGGAGTTGTATGCACTTGCCATTCTAATTGAGGTGCGGCCTGTGCCTGTGGTGTGTCTGCTGAGAGGCAGCAGCCAGGCCATGTATGGTTTGAAGTGATATGATTTGAGCTTCGATTCTTCGCTGGGCTTAAAGGAGTGGCCTTCACGCACATTTGGGTTTGTTTTGTTAAATCAGCTCTGGTGAGAATGCTGCTCTTCTGAGCTGAGGAAAAAAAAAAAATACTAATCTCTCCAGCTCTCGTCCTAATGATTTCTGGCATCTGGTGGCATAAAAAAAAAAAAAAAAGAAATTGTTCAAAACAAATAAAGCCCAGATGGCTCAAGCGTGTTCATCCTCACTTCAATTGTGTTTTTTTTTTTTGTTTTTTTTTTTCGTTTTTTGGGGGTTTTTTTTGCTCTGCAGTGGAAAAGCACTTTTTTAATTCCAGTGTTTATAGATGTGAGCACAGTTAAATGATACTTTAGCACTCACAGCTGCTCAGTGTCAATCACCACACAAAATGTGGGGCAGGGAGCCCACCAGGTGGGCTTAGAAAAATAAAAAAAATTATTAATTTGGCATTTGTTGGCAGGACAGTGCGGGATTTGCTTGTTTTAAGCTTTAGTCATTTTCACCCCGTATTGATTGTGTTCTGCTTGTGTTCTTAAGACGATATGTAGGATGCTGTTCCCATGCCGCCAAGGATAATGGATTTAAGGAAACGTCGAAGCTGCTGAAATGCTGCAGTTGGTACATTGGCTGTTTTCATTCAGGCTCTGAAAATAGCTGAAAACGGTCATTTCACAGCCATTATGATATTTTATTTCAGCGGTATGGTTTGGTGTCCGATTCGTCACGCTTCATAGCATGTGATTTAGAATATTTTTGATTGCTGTTTCTAAGGGTTTAAATATTACACACTTCAACCTCAGTCTTAGGGATTTTTTTTTTATACACACACACATAAAATACATACTATTCTTTCCACCACCAGTCCGTTCCTGTTACAGATGAGTGAAATCATATTCACGAAGTTCATAGGGTTGTCTAACTGCCAGGTCCGCTGTATGTTTGATGTTTGCTATTCTTAGCCTAGAGTACACTTTTAGATAATAATGTGTACTTGTCGGGGTTGTTTGCTTTTGGAGTGGTGCACACTGTCGTGTCCCTCGTGGGGATCTTCATGCGCTCCTCTAGTCCTTAAAGCCCTCCTGAGACCTGTTGTTTTGTTCTCAAGGTAGCGATCCACTGCGAGGTGATGACATCATTTGAAGTGCTCAGAAGCAGCAGAAAAGCAGTAAGAGCCTCTTCGGTGCACGGGCCTGCATCAATACAGCTCTTTCAGGGACTGTAGCTGTTTACTGTTCACATGCTTGTTTATTCCTTGTATCATGAGTATTCGGGTGTCTAGAAAAACAAATCTACGAATGTTCATGGCTTATCAGTTCAGCATATGATTATAGTATTAGTAAATACTCTGTCAGTGATATATGAGACTATATGGTAGTTAAATTCAGGACTGCACAATACAGGGGGTCCTCAAGTTATGACACAGATCCGTGCCCTCGACAGTGATGTAACCCGAATTTTGATGCAAGTCCAAACACACCCTAACAGTAAGTCACTTACCGATCCTAACACAGTTGTAAAATCATAAAAACACAACTATGCCACAGAAAAAGGAAAAGGAAAACTTACTGCGTATTCTTCCGCCACACGCAACCAAACTAGTTCGCCCACATAGTCCGTACGTACGAGGCTAGCGGTGTCGAGAGGGAGTGGGAGTGAGCGTTGTAAACTCGAAACGTCGTATGTTGAGACTGTCGGAACTTGAGGAGCCCCTGTATAGACGAAATACCATATTGGTATTGTAGTACTACTAGGTGTGTAAAGTTTTATGAAATTAATTATTCCGTTTTATTCAATACAGTACTGTCTCGAATCACTGTTTTTGGATACAGGAAAATTAAAGCGGGTGAACAGGCCGCGCAGTGATATGTTTTCATTAATGATTATATTAGAAAACAAACAATCTGGTGATAATTTTAATGATTGGATGATTATATACATATGATTTATAAAAGCAAACCTTTAATTTTACTTATGCATGAAATTTGTTTGTAGTTTTACATTTATTTGTGAGCTGCTGGTGTGGGTTTCCTCTCTTTCAGTATTGAGGAAAGAGATTTCCTCTCTTTTCACAATAGTGATTTGAGCACTGGTAGCTCCCTGTTGTGGGGAACGTTCAGACTGCGTAGCATGGCTTTCATATAACCTGACCATCTTTTGTTAATAGTTAATGCACCTTTTCACTAAGCCGATTAAATCAATTGGCTAGTTTTTAATCAGTTTAATCCGTTTTGATTAAGCAATCATGACAGCTCTAGTTTCACAACCCTATTTGCCCTAATCGTTAAATATGTTAATTGCAAGTATTTTATTGACCTTTAAACTCTGGAAATCTGGAATAAAAGCTGTTCTTCATAGTGTCCTGATCTAATGCTGTCACAGCAAGCTAACGTGCTGATAATGATACAAAGAAAAGAAATGGTCCAATACATATTGATTATGCTATATTACAGTTTACTGTATGTTGTATCATTATTGCTAAACCCTCATTGCTAAATATTGCTAATGTGATGTGCCTTAAATTTTTAAAACACTTGGTGAACCCTAGTGATGTTAAATAAGGTGTGGTGAGAATGCTTCTCTTCTTTTGCATGCATCTATTTATATACAATAGTAATTACGGGTTGTTGCATTTCCTCAATGTTGTAATTGTATTATTTAACTGAACTTAATGTGTGCTGAACTGAATTGCTTTTGGAATTGAGCACTAAATATTTTCATTCAGTGCCAAATTTCAAAATGAAGTTAGAATTTCAAGTGATGAGTCTAATCAATGTCCAATAAGCATGCTTGTAAATATCAAAATGACGATGCACACATCTAGCCCCTCCCACTGTTTATGCCACAGTTTTTTTGTACTTCAATATTGGTTTGGGCATTGCTATTGGATTCAAGCTATTGATTTTTGACTTTGCTCTCTCTGGGTGGGTGGAATAGTCCTCCCTCTCCCCATATAACTTGATGCTCGCTGACGTGGCCGTCTGTTAGCTTATTAACAGAACTGGCAGTTTGTTCTCCTCCAAAAAGATTTCTGTTTGCATTTCACTTGACTCAGATGAAGCCGTGCTAGCCTTTTAACCCCAGTGTTGGTGGGATCGGGGGCATCCCAGCTAATGGGGGGATTTGGGAATGGGATATTGGGACTAAACTTGGGGGGAAAAAACTAATTCGACCAGTCCCCACCTCTATTGAAGAGCAGCTCAAATTTAAACAGCCACAACACAGACACGAGCCTTGAGGGGACTTTCAGCCGCTCTGCTGCTTCGAGCCAGTGGGAAGGACGGGGAGGGGGCTTTATACCAACACGTGTTGCAAACCTCCTCTGACAACTTAATACAGCCAAAGAGCTTATTATACCTCCGTGTTGAAGTCCATAAAGCAAAGTGCTGGTGTGAGGCCTGCGCCAAAACCCACTCGTGTGGGTGCAAACACCACCTGCTTTATTTCCTCTTGTTCTTTTTCCATTACTGCAGCTTTTCATCCTGCTGCCGTTCTCTGAGTAGGGTTTCATTAAATCAACATGTGGGTGAACAAGCCTGGGGGGAGCCTTTAACACACCTTCAGCCTCACCGGATTTATAGCCTATATTCTCTCTCTCTCTCTCTCTCTCTCTCTCTCTCTCTCTCTCTCTCTCCTTCTCTCCCT
>JBBIGA010000106.1:9172619-9186024 GCA_037576975.1 Alestes dentex | reverse complement strand
TGTGTGTGTGTGTGTGTGTGTGTGTGTGTGTGTGTGTGTGTGTGTGTGTGTGTGTGTGTGTGTGTGTGTGTGTAGGAATGTGGGTAGTCGCTGGGCTCTGGAGCAGGCAAAGTATAACCTTGTGAATGAGTACCTGCTGGTGGGTGTGACGGAGGAGCTGGAGGATTTTATCATGATGCTGGAGGCAGCGTTGCCTCGATTCTTCAGAGGGGCCACTGAGCTCTACCGTACAGGTGCCATACACACAGACCTGCACTCGCCATTCACCCGCAGTAGTTCAATCTCTATAATGGAATATGATGCTTCTAAAACATTACGCAAGACACAAGCGGCCCAGCTGTATATCTCAGTTGGTATTTTGTTCTGTGCACCTTCTATGCATGTATCGTTGCACAATAAGATCACGTTGCGTGTTACTAACATATTCAAATAAATATATAACTAAAAGAAAATCAGCCAGCAAGGTGTCCCACTGGATATCAGGGCTGCAACTAGTGATTTTTTCTGATATTAATTAACTTTCCCTTTATACTCTTATCTACTAATCTAACTATTATCTCTTCTGGCATCTCATACTTTGTCACCACCATCATTTCAAGCTCCGTGTAAATCTTGAGATTTTTTTTTCTTTTGAGTTAAAAAAAAACAAAAAGAAAGAATAAAACATAACCAAAAAACCCTATCATCCGTAATGCCCTCTGCCCTCTGTTGGACTGCAGTTAGGTGAAATCAGCACATTGTGAACATTATAGAGTACTATTGAGCTTTTTTAAATAAATAAGACATTAAGAATGAAATCCATGGTGACATTTTTTTCATAATTGTCATCAACCAATCATTGCAGCCCTTCTGAATACGTGTTATGTATCTGTCACAGGTAAGAAGTCCCATCTGAGGAAGACCAGTGAGAAGAAGCCTCCCACTAAAGAGTCCATCACCAAGCTGCAGCAGTCGGACATATGGAAGATGGAGAACGAATTTTACGAGTTTGCTCTGGAGCAGTTCCAGTTCGTCCGGGCTCACGCCGTCCGAGAAAAGGATGGAGAACTGTATGTGCTGGCTCAGAACTTCTTTTACGAGAAGATCTACCCGAAGGTGAACTAAAGTGGACACACACCGGGACAGCTGAGAGAGCAGCTAGAAGTGTGTCCTTTGCCTTTTGGCCTCTTTATTTTCTGTCTTACACACTGGGAAGAAAGGAGAAAGGCTCAAGGAGAACCCGCAGTGTATGACTGTAAACGTCTAGAGGCCAGCTGTGCTGGGAAACAGGCTCAGTGGTGTGTGAAGAGAAGAGCCTCTAGGGGATGTGTTTTGACCTCTTCTGTCTTACTACAGTGGCTGCCTACTGTATATATGCTGGTTAACGCTAGAGAGATAGAGAGGTTTAAAACTGTCCCCTACGTTTAGCTTGCCTTGGGTCCTAAGGAGCACATTGTCTCCCACAGTGATGACTACAGGAACTCAGTTAGTTTTTAGAGGCCCCGTCAGAGACCGATTTCTTTCTGACTTTATGACAGCTGGGGCCCATTTATCACACACACTTATAAATAAAACAAACCTCTCTGATTTTCACAATTCATTTAGACTTTCAAGAAACGAGATATAGGACACATTGTGAGTTACAATTTTGAAAGGGAAACAACAGGGTGAAATAGGGGACTACTCTTTTTGTACCAGATGGGGGGCATATAAAGCACCTTTCCATTTTACAACTACGTGTTGTTTTGAGCATTCTTGGCTTTTTTCTTCTGCATTGTGTATATTTGTTTTCTTTTTATGGTAGTATGCCATGTACAGTGTTTACAGACTTTAGTAAAAGAAAAACAAAGTATTATAGCCCAGTTGGAAGATGGTCAAATAGAATTCAGATGTACATATTGTATTTACACAAACTTATTTTACGTAATCGGACCAAATGGTTAAAAGGTGAACAAAGCTGTAGAAGCTGACCGTTAGCGTTAGGGTGTATGGAGCCTAAGGTTTGTATCTTTGAGTAAAAAAAAAAAAAAAACATATGGGGAGTATTGCTGTTCATATCCATACGTTGTAGTTTTGTTTTTTGTTCGTTTGTTTTTCATTACGGTTGTAAGGCAGAAGATTCCACTGGACCTAAATGGTAAATGTAGTCCTTTACAAACCAGTGAGATTCCTCATGGGGACATCAAAAACTGCCTTTACTCTTATGGCGAGGAGCTGATGGATTCTGGTAGTGCAGCAGGAGGTTTATTAGACCTGATGATGTTTGGGCTGATGAGCTTATGGAAGCCTACGCCAAGGAAGGACTTATACAGTGGTGATTTTGATGGTCCTATGGTTTTGGATGGACTGTATCCATCCCATCCATTAAAACCCTTTATTTGGGAACGCTGGAAAATGAGAGCGCAAGCTGCCGTGGACAGGATTTACCAGCCAGCGAAAGTCGTCTGGACTCGTCCGTCTCCCTCTAAGCCGACATGCACATTCAAACTGACATTAGCTCCACAATCAATAGTGCCTTCATAACCAAATATTCACAATTCATTATCCAAATGGTGCATAATGTTTCAGACTTTTCTAGCCCGCGTGTTTTTTCAGCTGCCAGCCTTATTTTTCTGATTTCGTTTGTTATTGGTTGTTGTCTCACTTGTTTTCGTGGTCCAAATGGTCTTTAATGCATTTCAAATAAATGCTGAAATGTCATTGATGGCATGTTTGTGAACCCTCCCTTGTTTCAGGAACATTTTGTGTTTGGTCTTCTTATGCGCTGCCAAAAAAAACAGCTCCAAACCACCAAAAGAAGTGAAAAACAAACACATTTCAGATGTTTGGCCATAACCTGCATCATATGAAAGTTATAAGCTTAATTCTGCACTGTTTATCTCTCCTGTAAACTTGTATTGTAAAGTGCGGGGACCAAATTTAAGAGAACCAGGGGCGTCGGCCTCCCTGCTGGATCTGTCGACAAACACCATCTGGCCAACTAATGGATAACAGAGGGCAAAAGAGAATTTTAAAGCAGGGGCCCTGCAGAGTGTTCCCTGATAAACTACACCTGGCTTGACTCATCAGACCGTCATCAAACAATGCGTGTGTTGATTTTAATGTACCATACTGTTCAGGACAAATAGTACATTGAATATACTCGATAGGACATATTTGATGTTTGCTTTAGTTCTATAATGTACTTAGCAAGTAATGAAAGCACAAAGCTCAGATATAGGCTTTGTGCAAACTGCCTTAATCAGCACAAATGCGTCAGGCCGTGTTGAGAAGTTCTGTAATGTAAAAGTGACATGCTGATGTGGTTTCAGGATACTATGACTTGCTGTCATTTATAAAAATAGAATATGAACAAAGAATGCTGCTACTACTGTCTTTAGCTATGCATATAGCTGTGTGTTTGTAGGGGTGAAAGTATGCCACACCAAGTCAGAAACCATATACGCAAGTCTGTTTCGAAAAAGTTCGGCACCCTTGGTTTAAAAAAAAAAACAAAACAAGTTCATAAAGTAATTAGCGTAATATCTCACTGAAAATATGAGAAAATATGACCTTTATTTGAAGTAAATATAGTCTAAAAAACGGTTTGGACAAAACCACGTGTCACTTCTGGCACCCCTTCATTTAGTATATTGTACAACCTGCCCTTGCCAGCGGACCTGCGGTGAATCCTATAATAATGAGACCAAGCAGTCTGAGACCACTCCTCAATTTAGAATCTCTCCAGATGGTTCAGGGTCCTAAGTCTTCTCTTGTGCATCCTCTTTTTCAGCTCACTCCACTGGCATTCAGCAAGGTTTAGGTCAGGGCACTGAGATGGTCATGTCAGAAGCTTGATTTTGTTGTTGTTGAACTGTTTTGTATACTTTTGGATTCATGATTTGAATCATTGTCCTACCGGAAGGTCCAACTATAACTCAGTTTTAGCTTTTTGAGCGAGGCAGCTAGATTTACATTCATGATCTCCTGGTACTTGATTGACCCATTTAAATCAGTTCTACCCAAGATCTATTCTTGTTTTGACCATACCTCCAGGCACTTATATGCAGAGTTAGAAGAAAGAAAAAGTGTTCCCTCTGGCATATCTTGGCATGGAAGTGGCGTCTAATTGTAGTTTTGGAGACTTGGAGACTTCAGCTCCTGGTGGATCACAACAGCTCCGGGTGTTTTAAACTTAATGAAATCTCTAAAAGTGGATGTGGACGTTGTGGTTTTGATAGTCTGATAAATGAATTCTTTCTTGTTTTCTCATGTTGAAGAAAGAATAAGGGAATTTAGCCTCTGTGCCACCTCCTATTCAGACTTGAATGACCACTTGAGTTCCTGAGCACTCAGGGGGTCTTAAAAATAAATGAATAAACGATACATAAGAATACTTGTACAGGAATTTGAGTGCCAACAATTTAAGTAGTTTTGATTAACAATAGTTTGACCCATCTTTGCCAGGGTGATGCTGAACACAACTGGATGCTGTTTTTAAGGTTAGATGTTGGGGCTTAAGCTTTTATTTCTTTCCTACATTAGCCTTCGCCTTGTTGCTCCAGTGCAAGACAAAAACCCCAAAAACATATCGACTGTAGAAAACATTTGGGGGAAGAGCGGAATTAAGTAAATGAAAATTTTCTTTGCAAAGGCAGGCACATCTAAATTAAAGCCTGAACGTAAGTATTGCAGGGATGTACAGTTTACCACAGACAGGATCATGTGTTCGGCCTCCTGTTCTGGACTGCGAGGGAAGGAGCAGCGGAGTAAAGGCACAGTTGCTCTGCTCTGCTCAGCTCTGGAGCCTTGATGGAGCTCACTGACAGTCATAAATTGAATCGGATGACAGATGTCTTTGGGCTGATGCTGGCTGTAAATATAAGTTGACATTTTAAAGCCTCCTCAACTAAACAGCCATATTGTAACTGTCGAGGAGTGGCCTTTCGGACTAACAGGGTCGGGGCAGTTTCTAAGAGAAGAGATGTTGGGTTCAGGACCACAGTTTGTATATAATATTTATTTTTGACCTTGATTTATTCTACTAGAAGCTATACCTCTGTTTCAGATGAGCAAGCCTGATTAACACACTGATCTACTGTAAATGTTTATGTGTCAAATCAAAATCAAAACCATTAATACAATCACCTGGTGAAGGAGTAGCTAAATTTGGAATAGGGACATTTCATGAATGTTCTCCGTTCTTACTGATGGCTACAGTGAAGATTTAGTGAACTGATTGGGAATGTACTTTAACGTTGCCTTCAGAAATGTAGTCTTGACTGTGATGTCATAGCCGTGAACAATGTGCATATCCATGATTAGGTGATAAGGAGTGTTGTTACTTCAAGACAGTAGAAGCTGTCAGGATTATATTGTGCTGTTCCTGGCTGTCTGGAAGCAAACGGATCATTTGCAGACAAAAGAAAGAAGGTGCTAAAAGTTTCCTGATGTCCCTGGTGCGTTCATAATGATTCATAACATGAGCACACGCTGCATTTGTCCCAAGAGTGTTCAGCCTTGGCTGTTATGACAGCGTGCTTTTGTTGGTACAAAAAGGCAGAGCAGCAGTCTCAGAGTCTCAGAGAGCTAACAAAAAACAAAGAAAAGGTTAAGATCAGAGGAAAAGAATTCTTAAAATGAGAATTGCAATTATCGTGTTCATTAAATGTCTAGATTTTTGTTTTCTTTGTTTTGCTTATTTTAAGAGATCCTAGTTAATTCACAATTTTCTTCTTAATACAAGCTTGTTTTTTTTTTTGTTTTTGTATGTCCTTTGTGGTGATTTGTGCAGTGCAGGACTGCAGTTTCTCTGTCAACATTCAGCATTCTTTTGTACGTCTTTGTATTTCGACTAAATAAGTTCATCATTTTGGACTACTTACATTGTGCAGAATTCCTGATTCCCCAGCAGAGACTACATTTTCATATTTAACTGAAGGTTGAATGTCAAGGAGATGCACAAAAGCAAATCCAGTGTCAGAGACAGAAGCTTATGCTGGTTTAAAGGAGAGGGGGTAAGGAAAGCATGTCCACTGAGACCGGCCCACTACATGGCACCAGAGAGCACTGGGACGGCCCTGGATCCGCAGCCAATCAGACGCTCCGAGGTGGCCACAAGGAGAAAACGCTTGTCTCAGAAAATAGAACTCAATTAACTTTTTTCCCTTTGTTTTTAGCTGCAGGCACATTGGAGCATTGTTTCATTAACCAGATGCTTACAGGCTGATAATTACCACTTCTCGATTAAAAAGAGTCTGCACCCTGTATTGATTGTGACTGATGAGCTTGAAGGTTAATTGGGAGCAGAAATTTCCACATCAGCCTCATCGTTCTGCTGTGTTCTGCTGCTGTTTATGTTTAGATTTAGCTCCCAATTAAATGTAATTTTTCTTTTTACTTTATTTTTTCATTCTTAAAGAGAGCGTTCATGTTGTTGCATTGATATTGTGGTGAAGCTCAAACAGTGACATCCCACTTGGGGAACTGTTAAACCTTCATGCTTCAGTGGCTCATTGAGTCTTTGAGGCGGTCGAATTTGTAGAGCTTTATTGTCCTGCGTGCATTTGTCCTGTTAATCCATACCACCTCATTCCATCATACACATATCCTATATTACAATTCCAGCCTCCACACAGCCGTCTAATTGAAACACTTAACTTGTTCAATCCTGTCTTTTTGCAGTCCTTCTCTGTCCTTAGGCCCGATTAAAGGAATGGTTTGGCAAAAGATGCAATTTATACAGTTTTCCCTCTCAGCCTAGATATAGTTGATCAGCCAAGACATGTTTGGTATATTCAGTTTTTGAACCTACAAGGCTAAGGTAGCTAAGAAAGAAAGGTTATAATATATTATGCACTATGCCACCAAATAGCGAAGTGCAAACTGCAGACTTGTGACTTACATTAATTATTTGAATTCTATTTGCCTTAGACCTCATTGAGTGGTTAAGTAATCTCAAATACTGGTGGTTTATGACACTGTGACATTCTGCATAGCTAAAAACAGGAGTCGAATCCATACGTTTTTTACGACTGTCCATTTTATTTAAAAGTTCAACATTTAACGTAACGGGTTTTCTTCGTGGAGATTATTTTTCGGTCAAACCATCACTTTATACGCTTCATGTCTATATCTGAGCTGCAGGTTCTGTCTTTGGCCACTAGAGAGCGTGCCATGCCTGCTGAAGCCAGGGGTGCTTTGTCTGTATCCGCTCAGCTGGATCTGTTCAACAAGGCCCATTAATGCACCTGTACTGAGCCAAATGGAACAAACGAATGGGGCATTACCATTAAGAATACAGATTGCTCTATTAGAGCGGCACCAGCTTTCAGCGGTGGTGGCGACTATAAATAAGGCTCTTTACTCTGTTCTGGGCAATTTGTGTCCCTCTCTCAGTGCTCTTGCATAATGACGCAGTGCTGTTTAATTCACCGTGCGCAAATGGTGGGCCGGCGGTGTGACTTTTTGTTCCAGAGGACAAGCCGAGCTTTTCCAAGAGGCTTTTTCTTTTTTTCCCCCATTGACCTCCACAAGAAAAGGGTCTGACCTGAACCAGCAATTTACACATCAAGCTGCTAAAGGCCCTGCAATGAGCCAAGCGAGCTAATTGGCACGTTTAAGGGTTCCTTATCTGTAAATCAGAAAACATGGCTGTGAAAAAGCTGGTGTTGCGTCTGTCACATTAGGCTCAAATCTTTCAAGTTCACCCTGCTCACAGTTATAGGCTTCGATGTGGTTGTAGGAGTTCTTTCACTGGTCTGTGACCATTTTCTTGAAGGCGCCCATTAAAGCGGCACTGTGTTCTTGCATGTGTGCAGAAATAGCCTTTAAATCAGAGCGAAAATAATGACCTCATTTAACTAATGAAGGCTGGCCGGGTTTGACGTCCATAACCTTCTGGAGGTGGGACAAAAGCAGCTCTTTTGCCCGGGCCGTAGGAGACCTCAGGGCCATGGAGGAAAGCCGAATTCGCTGCTCCACAAAGCAAACAGAGCGGACCGGAGAACCAGTGACCCCCTCCACCCAAACCCCCCCGCACCCAGCAGGACCTCACAGCTTTTGGCCAAAGGGAGTCATTAGGCCTACTATATAAACGCTGGAGCCCTATGGAAACGTGATGATCTAAATCGGAAGGTTGGGAATAAAGCTAAAGTTCAAACGCAAGGGCAAGCCAAGGAAAACTTGCATGTCATTTTCCAAACTCTAGGCCATCCAGCCTCCGTGGACACAGCAGCCGAAAATAGCAGAGGCCTTGCTGAGTGAAAAGAAGCAGAGAAAGCTAAAAGTGGAGGCCTGCTTTACCCCTGGCTCTGTGCCAGATGGAATGAGTGCTGGAATAGTTTGACAACTCCCTGCGAGTAAAAATAAAAAATTAAAGAAGTCCTAGACAAGTAACAGTAATGGAGATTCTGGTTGAACTGTATTACCAGGACCATGATGATTCTCTTTAATAAAGAGTGGTCAAATGTATTAATTTGTACCCATACGCAGTGTAACAGCCAATAACTCAATAAGATCAATAATTACCAAACCTAATAAGGTAAATGTAGACTACTCATCTCAAGTAAGGACACACAGTTAACCATGGATGACAAGGCACAGTCAAAAGATCCCAGGGATGAGGTTGTGGACAAAAATCTATGGGTTTCTAAATCCCTAGAAGCACAGTAAAGTCTACAGTTAATAAGTAGAAAGTGTTTGGTACTACAAGGACCCTCCCTGGATCAGGTCGTCCCATTAAAGCAAATGGCAAAGAATGTTACTGTGCTGTGGTGGGCTGGTGCCCCACCCAAGGTGAGCCCCTGCCTTGTACCCATTGACCCTGGGACAGGCTCCAGGTCCCTGCAACCCTAGTGAGGATTCGGTGGTTACAGAAAGTGAGTGAGTGAGTGTGCATGTGTTACTGTGTACATGTGACAACAATATCTCCACAATTGTGGTTTGTATAGGAGGGCTACAATAAAAAAGCCACTTCTCAAGAAAAGCCACATCAAGTCTTGATTGAGCTTTGCGATAATGCACCCTGATGATTCTGAGGCCACATGGAAAAAGGTGTTATGGTCAGATCTATGTGGCCCTAACACCAAACGATACACCTGGCGGACAGCTAATACAGCTCAACCATCCAAAGAGCACCATACTTACAGCAAAGTATGGTGGTGGTAGCATCCTGTTGTGGGCATGTTTCTCTGCAGCAGGGACTGCGGCACTTGTCAGGGTAGAAGGAAAAATGGACTGAGCAAAATACCATCAAATTCTTGAAGAAAACCTACTGCCTTCTGCCAGGTTCACCTTCCAGCATGACAAAGTGCACTGAATGAGAAAAGGTAAATCTCCTTGCGAGGCCTAGTCAGAGCCCAGACTTTAACCCTATTAAAAAAATGGGGAATTACTTGAAGATTACAGTCCACCAATGGTCACCATCCAATTTGAATGAACATTTCTGTAATGTAATGATCTATTTCTATCATATCGTTCACTTTGATGTTCTAAGTTTCAATGAGTACGTACAGCTGGAAAAATGTTTTTTTTTTTATGAGAGTGTCTTCATTTCAGGCTGCAATGCAACAAAATGTGAACATTTTGATGTGGGTGATTATTTTCTATTCCCACTATATATAGCGGACAAGTATAGAGAGTTCAGGTTTCTACTTTCTTCTATTAGCATTTTTGCTATGCAACATAGTTTCTATAGGCATTTTTATAGACTATTACAGATCAAACCGTATTAGGATCCACATAAACAAGTCTAGTTTGAGATGACTATGAAGCTGTAGTTTAATGCAGGAGTGTGGTGATTTAGGCAGTTTGTTTGATTTTAAAGACTGTACGTAGGCCTCCTTTCCTTTTAGCTTTATTAGCCTCATAGCTCCAATGCAAAACTAAAGGAACACATTTCTGACACTAAGCAGTTTCCTGGGCTATAACTTTTAAGAACAGTCCTCAGCTAAATTAGCATGCTGCTAATAATGTTCCAATCTTTCTCTACCAGGCTTAGTCTATGAATTCAACCTTTTTTCAGAAGGCCGGACCTGTAACAGTTTGACCTTGACAAAAGAAAACACACCTATCTTTCTCTCACTCCATGTCCCTCTTTCTCTTCTGCACCACTGAGAGAGAGAGAGAGAGAGAGAGAGAGAGATAGATGCAATCAGCAATTCAATTGTGGCGGTTGTAGAGGCGCGCTGATGAGCTTTGCGGAGCAGATAATGGAGTGGGCTTACATTATTTATCCACCTTCCCCAGACTCTGCTTTGTTGGCTGTGTTGGCATTGTACTGGTCCCCAGCTCCATGATCACACATCCGAATACTCTCCACATCTCACTATCCTAATTACTGCATTTAAACTAACTCCCTCTCTCAGTTCAGCTCACCTTAAGTAGCTTTATTAGCTACTTCAAGAACAGTGTTGCCAAAACTTAGTCACAGTAAAGCTGAGCATAAAATAAATAAATGAAGAAATAATAATAATAATACAAAATAGTCAGCATCATCATTGTCTTCATCATCAAACAAGATATAAGACGGTTTTATATAGTTTGAGTGGTCTGACTCTCACTGAGGTAGGGGTGTTTTGCGTTTTACCGACTGTCCCCCAGCCGGATACATGTTTTCACACACAATGTAGCAAGAGGTGCTGTGTGGCCTTGAAAAAGAAGAATCTGTCATTTTTTAAATTCAGATTGGGTCAGAATGTCAGACATATTGTATGGAGGAAATGCAGTTCTGTATCAACCTCCAGTGTTCCACACAGGGGTTTTACTTTATCTGATTATTTGGTAACAAGTCAGCAGTGCTAACTTGAAGCTGCTTTGTGTTATTAGTCAGTGGATTAACTAGTCACATGACCAGCTGACAAACTGGGCCCTGAGTGGGTTTAGGGCTGAACTTTTGGCTTTAAACTTTGTATTTTGTGTTTAGAAGATTTGTTCTAAATGGGTACAATATAAATAAATTGAAATCAATTGAAACCAGCCTAATTCTGCCCTTTTACTTTGTTTCTGCAGATTTTCGTATGCAGGGACTCGTGTCATATCTAGTGTAGTGACCGTCTGTTATCCTATTGCAACATTTTGAATTTGTGATATGCCCTGTGGTACATTATGAAGACAACTGTGAACTCATCATTATAAATCTTTATAATAAATCTAATATAATCCATAAACACAGCAGTCAAAAGCGCCTTCCAAACAACAGCAGGGAACAATGAAATGAGCTGTCTAGCAGCTACTGATCACAATATGTTTACATATTTATTTGCATTATTACCCAATGACTACACCAAGTTAACAGATCAATCACACTCTAATTCACAGCAGCACTACAACATGAACAATAGATGACAAAAGATTACTGAAGGACTCGGTAAAACAAAAATATACAAAGTAAAAATATGTTGCCTGAATTAATCACTGGCTGTATTTGTCTCACAGTGTAAATAAAAATGTTCATAGTAACCTGCCCTTGCTAGTACCACCCACAGACCACACAGAGAGGTTGAGCTGGATGTTATGGGCTTAAATGGAGAATGAATCTAGGGAGAGTTTCACAACATGTAATATGTCACAGCACATTTGACACTCAGGTTTGAATTGGCTAAATGAAACTACAGCTTGGGTTAGAAGTATATCAGCCCAATCTTAGCCATTTTTATATTCTCCAGTGATAGCGAAGCTGTTCATAGGAGACCATAGCATCTAGTCATTTAGCATTTAGTCATTTATTTACAGCAAGCCAAAGATTAAACCTTATTTCTCTTTTTAAAAAGGAGAGAACTTAGGCCTAGTAGTCTATTTGTAGGAGTCGGCCCAGAAAATTATATATTGTACAAACATTTTATGTAACTGTTGAATACATAGACAATGACATAAACACACACAAAACCTTGTTTCACTCTCTGTGTAGCACTCATATTTCCCTTGGGAAAGTCATAACTCTTCCTCTGGACCCTGCTAGGATAAAACAGCCCACAGACAAGTCTACCTCTGTGGCCTCAGGCCACCAGTTTGTAGTGCTTTATTTAGATATCTCAACCCATAAGCGCTAGGCCTTCCCTTTGTAGCCATTCAAGTCCGCAATACTCACACCCCCTCGTTGCTGTCTGAGGGAAAATACTTCACTTTAGCTATTTCTGCACTTTTCTCATCGCCCCACACCTCTGTATAATGAGTGTTGACCTTCATGAGACTGTGGACGATTAACTGTAATTTCAAGCCTCCCTCCTTCAAGCAGAACCGCTCCTGGGGGAAAGCTCCTGTGATTTTGATGGCTACTTATCGGCTGTTTCCACATGAAAGTAATTACCAAATTTAATCCGCCGCCCCTCTGTTTACCTCCTGAGTTGCACAAGAACGAGAGGGGCAATTTGTTTGTTTAGAAAAAGCAATAGAGGCACAAAACAACAGAGGCAGCTGCGTCAAGTGAACACAGAATGCTATAGACCTCGGTTTGGGTTGTTATTGTGTCCATGCCACAACGAAACACCACTCCCTGCCTGAATAGTTCAGACCTTTATATGATACAGTAGTTTGGTTTCACAGTGTTTTAGAATCATTATAATCAAACTAGTGCACACTTTCTATGAATATGCACACTTTATATGAAGTGTTAGTAGGCACCTGCTCATCCAACAATTCTTCTGAAATCAAGGGTATTGATAGGGAGTTTATCCCTGCAGTAACAGTCTCGACTCTTCTGGGACGGCTTTTTTAGATGTTGGAACATTGCTGTGAGGATTTGATTACTTCTTGATTCCAAACACCACTCCCGTTCCTCCCAAAGGTACCGGATGGAGCTTAACCACTCTGGAGAACACAGCTCCACTGCTCCATGGCCAGGGGTGAGATGCATTCGAATATCTGTGTTGGTAATGGGGGCCTGAATAGCTGAATTCACAAATTAGAAGAGTTTCTAATTACTTTCAGTCATTGTTATTTTGTCTAGTAAGATTTGTTCCAATTTGTCCTCATCAGTGGACACTGGACAGAGCAGCAGTTATTGATGCTCTAGCTGCTGGCTGAAGCTGTATTGGCTATTTTGCCAAAGCTAAATAATTTTTACCCTGTGGCCTGTATTGCCTGAATTCATTAACACAATAGCTGACAATCAATCCATTTTATTCTGCAAGCTCTACAGTTTCTACAGTATATGTTTCAGTAAAACCAGCTTAATTAGAATGGAAACGAGTGACTGACAGAATAGGTGGATGAATGAATGAACGAATTGATTAAATAATTAATTAATGAACTCTTTTCAATGGTCATTCTCTAACGTTCGAAATCAATTATGGATGCAGTTACTACTTTTAACCACTAGGTTGTGCTGCTTCCACGTTTACCTAAAATATCCCTTCTAGTTTTGGTCCCAAAGACTTCAGTTTTGCAATAGAAGTGGCATTTTAAGTTTCAAGTGCCTTTGAATTTGTCGGCTATTGCGCTAAAGATT
>JBBIGA010000106.1:9157619-9170119 GCA_037576975.1 Alestes dentex | reverse complement strand
ATCTGATGCAGAGGCAAATGGCCAAATCCGTACAGATAAATCATCCAAAAATATAAGCTTCTCGCAAACATAATGCATTACGGCCCGAAAGAGCACGGATCTGGCAACATGTGCCGCACCTCAAAATCACTTACAGATTTTTGAAAACAAGGCTAGGAGCTGGCCTCACTCTTCAGCCGGGCAGGGATTTCCAGTCTGGTGGCAGGCCATTGCTATGTCCACATGACAAGTGAAAAATATGCATGAGCCATACCACAATCATTTCACATGAATTATCTATTTATAAGCTATTGCTGGACATTTGGCCTCTTGGCTCTAGCAGACCACTGAGCAATCACGAGCCCCGAACCGTGGAGAGAAATTCTGGATCTGAATCAAGGTCCAACTTCTTGACACACAGACATACCACGAGAAATGTTCCAGCGCATATTCTGAAGTAGTGGTGAGCAATGTCCTGAAGTTCTGCCCTCAACACCTAGACAGTCAAATATCAACACTTAGTATTTTACAGATTTACTAAACAATGATAAGTGATGATTCTGCAGAGAGTTACTGACGCTGTATAACATGCAGTAAAAAAAAACATGCCGCTGTTTTTAGTTTATACAGTTGTAAGCAAAACGTTGCAGCCAAGGCGCTAATTGGCGTGCATGCAGCATGGTCGCTCCAGTGTTAACTCTTTTTGCCATGTACTTTGTTCTTCTCCATTAATTATGATCTCCCAGCTCTGTTGCTTTTCCTTGTATTTACTTTATATGAAAATAATCTGAATAATGTGAATGATGTAAAAAAGCTGAAAAGTCACTGGTTTTCCTGTAGTTTGTCACAAAGTGTCATTTTGAACAGGAAAACATATGAGCGAGAATTTGATCGTGACTGGTATTGTCAAGACTCAAGATAAATGAGGTCCAAATTGCCCTCTTAATGAGCTCACACACTTGGAAAACTCACTTGGAAAAAAATAACAATACAGTCAACGGAAGGGAAAGCCTCATGCATCATTTATGTACTGATAGAAAACACAAAGCTGTGATTCTTCATGCTGCGTCAGTGTTTCAGTGTGGCCTTGTGCACCCTGCAGCTCATCTGGCTGTAGATTTAAATGAGGACAGTGCCAAACTCCCAGAATGAGTCACAGGCTACGTACATTTCGATACTTTTAAAACTACTACTTTAAAAGTAGACTCTTGCTTTGACACTGAAAATTAAAAAGCAGTTCATGTAGTAATACAGCTACACCAGTTACACTTACATCAATACACTGTGACCTGAGTTCTCCTCAGCGCCCGTCTGGATCCAGTGTATGTTTCCTATTTTCACTCGTGACTCCTAAGCTGAGCATTAGTCGGAGGAATGAAGGTCCTGGATCAGTGGCACACCCTGAGGAACAGGATGGAGGGAGTGTGTGTGTGTGTGTGTGTGTGTGTGTGTGTGTGCTGGGTGGGGGGTGAGTCTGGGGTAGATTAGATCCCGGTGAACAAACTTCTAGCCAAACTGCTCCATCCCCAACTTAAACCTTCACCTGCTCTTCATTTCAGCCCTTAACGATGAATAACTGATACATGTAGTCACACATTCAGCCCAAAGAATGTGTCCATTACTCATAGAGAGGAAACAGAACTGCACTGCATGGTGTTCTCTTTCTTAAATTACTGACGTCAACAAAATGAATTACAAACTTCCTTGTATTAGAGATTAAATGATACCTACAAAGCAAACTTAGTTTGGTTGTTTGCTGAAGCCTCTTTCCCACCAGATAAGACAGAAAGTCAATTTAGACAAAGTGTACACATGAAGGATTTTGTTTCAAAAGGCACAATAAGTTAATTTTATTTTCTTTTTCTTTTTTCATGAAATATATTGTTGTCAGTGAGCTTTACACTATCAGAGTTATATTATGATGGATACCGCCTTTATTAGAAAAAGAAATGGTTTTTATCAGTTTCAGCATTTTAATATGAAACTCTTCATTTATAAGTCTGTTCTGCAGTATAATTGTAGTAATGTTAAATTGTATTTAGATAAACAGAAAAATGATAATATATATATACTGTATATATAAATATATATACTGTACTATACATATGATAAATATATACTGTAGCTGTCTGAGCAAAACTTTTTTTGTTTATGTAAATTTCTACCTTGAAAAAAATGTATGAGGCAGGCAATAGAAATTGTCCTTGAAAATCTTGTTACATTCACTTCTGTTGAACACTGGGAAGATTTATCGTTCTCTCATACAGTTACTTTTTTGTCCAGACGAAAAATGCTTCAAAATATACTCAGTTATCAAACAAAAGCTGTTAAGGAGCTTGTTATAAAACATGGAATGTCTTTTACAAACCTCAGATAATTGTATTCTGTTTTGCAAATGTTGTGAAAAGCTGTTAGCTTAGTGCTAACCTACTACTAGAATCCCACAGGAGTCCTTGTAGTCATGGTTCACCACTGAAAAATGAATTTAGAATTTGCCACTACTTCACAGTAACTAGTGGTATTCCTGTAAAAAGAACTTGAATAAATACATTGACTTTAATATATGTGAATGCATGTATATACATAGGTTTCAGTCCGAAGTTTCTGTTTAACTAGTTAATATGAAGTGAAATAAACTGGTTGAGTATTATATTTTACGAAAAGCCTGTTCATTCCACCTATATGAGCTTGCTGGATATCTCATTCCAAAATCACTGGTTTTAATATGGAGTTGGCGCTTCCTTTGCTGCTATATCAGCCTGCGCTCTTTTGGGAAGGTTCTGAAAAGTGTCTGCAGGAATTAGCACCCATTCAGTCAAAAGATTATGTGTGAGCTCAGGCACTGATGTTAAATATGAAAACCTGGCTCGCAATTGCCATTCCAGTTCATCTCGAAGGTGTTCAGCTGTGTTGAGCTCATGGATCTGTGCAGGCCACTGGAGGCTTTCCACACCGAACGCATCAAACCATGTCTTTCTGGACCTTATTTGTGCACACGGGCACAGTCATGCAGGACCAGGAAAGAGCCCCAAATAGCCACAAAAATTGGAAGCATGTAACTGTCTGTGTTTCCTTCACTGGAACTAAGAGGCCTAGCCCAAACTCTGAAAGACAGCCACAGACCATTATTCTGCCTCCACCAGACTTTACTACTGGCACTATGCTTCCTGTTAGGTAGCATTCTCCTGGCATGCACCAAACTCAGAATTATTTATCAGCCTGCCAGATGGTGAAGCATGATTCATCACTCCATAGAACACCAGAGTCTAAATGTGACATGTCTTACATCACTTCAGCCTAACTTTTCACATGGCACATAGTGATCTTAGGCTTATGTGCAGTTGCTCTGCCATGGCAACCCTTTTTATGAAGCTTCCAATGCACAGTTTTTGTGCCGATGCTGCTTCTAGGGTCAATTTGGAACTCTGTATTGAGTGTTTCAAAGGAAAGTTTTATTTTTTCATCCACTACATTCTTCGGCGTGTGCTGGCCTTGCCCTTTGAGTTTGTGATGTACTGCTTTGTGGCTGAGATGTTGTTACTCCTAAATGGGGCAGATCTAACAGGACAGAAATTCACAAATTGTGTGAATAGTGGCATTCTGGGATGCTGTCGTGTAACTCCCTGGGCTCTTCAGTACAACCCTTTGTACTGGAAGTATTGCATGTCAAGTAAGGTCAAGTAGGTACACAGTGAAATGAAACAATGTTCTTCCAGGTCCATGGTGCAACATGAGAACAAAAAAAACCAGAACACCACAAGACCACAAGTGCAGACAGGACAGAAGAGCGTGCAAGAAAAAACACAAGAGTAACTAAACAACCAGACAAGACAACATTTAGTACAATTGACAATAGCTACAGTACTAGTCTGAGTGAATACAGTATTATGACAGATACTGTATTACAGCAGTGGAGAGTTATGTGTGCAAAAGTTCCGAACAGAGAATTACATGTGCAAAAATGCAGAATCGAAGTAGACAGCAGTAAATATAATGGTACAAATATAGCAGCAGAGAACGTGCAGTGTAATAAATAGAAGGGTTTTTGCAGAGGCAATTAAAGTCTGAGTTGTTTTGCTTGCATTTCCCATAGAAACTGCATGGCTATGTGCTTAATAATGCCTATGGCTGGAACTCTTGAACTCAGAGTAATCAGGCATCCCTTTGGTCCTTATCATGTTTATGTTTAAAAAAAAAAAAAGAAAGAAAGAAAATTGTCTGTATTTTATTTAATAATTTTGGAATGAAATCTTTTGGTAAAAAAAAAAAAATTATTGGATTTGAAAAGACAGTGAGTTAACATTATATTTATTTCTTTGTCCATTTGTCCTTTAGTCTATCAATCCAACAGTGTCAGGATGGAAAGATAAGTGTAGGTCCATCTGCCTGAGTGACATCTCCTCTGTTCTATCTGAACTTAAAGGCATCTCCTGTTATCTCCTTGCATCTAGCCTGAGAGGTGGTATGATCCTAATGCACCCAAGTGCCCAACAATGGTCAAGCTGAGGGGATGGAAGAGGGGTTTTTTTACACTCTAGATGCAGTCCCCTCCGTCCATTAACCTGCCAGTGTCAGACCAGTTGTCTCTTTGATGGAGAGCTGGAATGCTGGTCGTGACTGAAAAGACGGAGAGAGAAAGACATGCTTTTAGAGTGTTTTACTTTCTGTTGTGCCATGACCCTGTCACCATTATCATCATCTAAGAGCTTCAATATCATTATACAAGTCGTTTTATATGTCTTTTTTTTTTTTACATGAGTATAAATACACAGAGTACTGTGCAAAGATCTTGAGCCACTTCTCATTTCTTTATATTTTACTTTGAATCACCTTGTTGGTGCAAAATACGATTTTTATGCCTGTCTTATCTTTGGCATACTGAGTAGTTTAAATTAAAGAAATGGGAACAAATTTTTTACTGACACAGGCTGCCCAGTGCATAAAGATACAAGGTGTCTAGACAAAGGTGTTCCAACGACTCAGCATTCAGCACCACCAGTATACTGATCACCACCTGATCATCTGGAATCATCTACACCTGTTTCTTCACTGGTTCAGGCCAGTCACTGTGTGACTTAACAAACAAAAAAACATTCCTCTGAAACTCCTCAGGTCCAGCAACTGGAATGAAAATGAGAGTCCTTCAGGAAACCTGGAGAGTTATTCCTGGCTCTTTGGAAGCGGAATATGAAGAAATAAAGGGGGGGCTCAAGACTGTTTTGCACTGTATTTCACACAAGTGTTGTAATACTGCAAAAACTGGCAAACGAAAACACATTAAAAACAGATAGACGGTGTAATATTTCTCTTGATTTGGTTCTTGTAATATTTTACAATTATCAACCTAGTTTTAGTAGAGGGACAGTTTGGCAAAAAAAAAAAAAAATCCTATCTAAACAGTTTTCCGTCTATCCCATATGTAGTCAATCAGTAAAGACATGTTTGGCTTCATTATTTGTTAATGGAGTGACAAGGCCAATGTGGTCAAAAGACGCTAGAAGTCAATAGTCAATGGTAAAACTTCTCTCAAACTGCATCCAGCTCTTCCCTGTGGTGGCATAGACTTGTGGATGTAGTTCACTGTGACTTAATTAAAGAATAAGATTGGGATAGCTGTAATTACAGAGAAAATGTAATTAGTCTAGTTGAACTGGATTTAAACTAGACTAATTACATTTTTAATTGTTAATAGCTCAGACTATAAAAAGTGAACAAAAAGTGAATAAAAATCATTCAATCATTAAAAACATGAAATAATAAAAGAAGATTTTTTAAGCTGTAGACTTACTGGTTCTTTTCGTCTGTACCAACTTTTCACATCTCAACATACTGAGAAACATTTCATGCATGTTGATAATATCTATGATATATTTTTGTCCACCCCACCAGTGTAAGCTGATGGTAGGTGGAAGACATTAATACAGTTTATTGGGTCAGAAAAAATGATAGTAAAAGTGATGAACTATCTTCATTTTGTCCAATTACCCTTCATGTGTCATGTCATTGTAATGTCCCCAGCCGGCGGCCGCTAGAGGCCACCATTGGACAGGACTTATGTGGACTTTGACTTTGACACTGGTTGTGGTTTCCCTGGTCGGCTTTAGGAGTAAGGGTTCTCAGCCGGCCAGGGATTAAGAAATTATTATGTTTGAATTGTGCTTAGGTTTTGGTTCATGCACTTTGTGCATAAAGAGTCTTTCTGTTCTTGTTTGAGTTGTCTGTTCACCCTCAAACACCCTGAGCTGGACTCAGCCATGGGATGGACGGACTGGAACGAGTCGGTTTTCCATCACCGAGTTGCTGGGTGGATTCAGTTCTGAGGATGAGGAGGAGGACCAGGACTGCTGGGGCAGCAGGTGTGCGGACGCTCACCCGATTCTGGATCCGGCAGTGTTCGTGGACCCTCTTGTTCTTGGTCCGACCGTGGAAGAGCTCCCACTTAAGCTCGCTATTTGGCGAGGCAGGAGTTCTGCGGTTCGGAGGCGAGGTGGTTTGCGACGCCCCTGTCTCCAGTCCACTGAGTGGCTGCTGAGAGTTACGTGACTTCCTCTGGGACTCTCCTCCCTGGGCTCGTGCCCGCCTTGCCTCGTCAGGTGAATCCCAGGTGGGACCAGCAAGCCTCACTCGCGGCCACCTCGGGCTCCTCGCCCTTAGCCAGTGGCCCAAACCAGTCACACAGCCTAACCAGCCTCTAACCTGAGTGATGGCTACAAAGACCCTGGTCAAGCTGGCGCTCCAGGCACTGCCCAAACCACCGTCGTGGCCCAGGCAGCTGCCTACAGAGGTTGTGCGGCCTAGCCAGCCACTAACTGAGGCCCTGCAGCCTAGCCATCCACTCCCTGAGGCTAAGCGGCCTAGCCAGCCGCTCCCTGAAGCTAAGCGGCCTAGCTAGCCACTCCCTGAAGCTAAGCAGCCTAGCCAGCGGCTCCCTGAAGCTGAGCAGCCTACCCAGCTGCTCCCTGAAGCTGAGCTGCCTACCCAGCTGCTCCCTGAAGCTAAGCAGTCTAGCCAGCAGCTCCCAGAAGCTCTGCGGCCTAGCCAGCTGAGCCCAGAGTCTACGCGGCCTAATCAGCCGCTCCCTGAAGCTCTGCTGCCAAGCAAGCCACCCGCGGAAGCTATGCGGCCTAGCCAGCCGCTATCCAAGGTGATGCAGCCTAGCCAGCTCCTGTTCCGGTGGCTCCTGTTCCTGAGGCTCCTGTTCCGGTGGCTCTGGCTCCTGTTCCGGTGGCTCCTGTTCCTGAAGCTCCTGTTCCGGTGGCTCCAGCTCCTGTTCCTGAAGCTCCTGTTCCGGTGGCTCCGGCTCCTGTTCCTGAAGCTCCTGTTCCGGTGGCTCAGGCTCCTGTTCCTGAGGCTCCTGTTCCGGTGGCTCCGGCTCCTGTTCCTGAGGCTCCTGTTCCAGTGGCTCCGGCTCCTGTTCTTGTGGCTTCTGATCCTGTGGCTTCAGTTCCTGAGGCTCCTTTTCCTGAGGGCCCAATTCCTGTGGCTCTTGTTCCTGAGGTCCTAGTTCCTGAGGCTCCTGTTCCAGAAGCCGTGGCTCCTGTCCTGGCCCCTGTTCCTGAAGCCGGGGGGGAGGTGTTCTGTAATGTCCCAGCCGGCGGCTGCTAGAGGCCGATATTAGACAGGACTTATGGGGACTCTGACTTTGACACTGAGTGTGGTTTCCGTGGTTGGCTTTAGGAGTAAAGGTCCTCAGCCAGCCAGGGATTAAGAAATGATTATGCTTGAATTGTGATTGGGTTTTGGTTCGTGCACTTCACGCACAAAGAGTCTTTCTGTTCTTGTTTGAGTTGTCCGTTCACCCTCACAGTATTCTTAGGTTTATGTTTTGCTCGAGTTCACCTTTGTTTGAGTTTTAGCCCTCGTACCATCCTTTGTTATAACCATAAATGAAGAGAAAGAAAAAGAATGGAAGTCTGCGACTGCGCCTCTTCCCTGGGCGGGCATGGCCCGTATGTGACAGTCATTTAGAAAATAACAGTTAACAATACCCTGGCTATATATCAAGTAGATGTAAATGTAAATGTAATGTAAATGTAGCCCACTAAAATGTATGTTTGTTTTTTTTTTTTTTAACACAATTAAAATACCTCAATCAAAAAGTTCTTTAGGGAACCAAAAGCAGTTCTTCTATGGCATCACTCTAAAGGATCCTTTATTTTTAGAAGTGTGAAAGTGGGCTGTAAGATATATAAATCTATTCATTCATTCATTCATTCATTCATTATCTGTAACCGCTTATTCCTTACTAGGTTTGCAGGTACTTACCCTGGGCACACATACACACACCATTCACTCACGGTCAATTTAGAATCCCCAATTCACCTAACACACGTTTTTGGACCGTGGGAGAAACCAGAGATGCTGGAGGAGACCCGCGCCACCACAAGTAGAACAAGCAAACTCCACATACAAGACCAGGACCCTGATTCGAACCCTGGAGGTGTGAGGCATCAGTGCTTAATATTAATCTAAAAATCTATGATGTTCTTACAGTGCTTCCGCACTTTGTCAGCTTTTGCAGATAGAATTGTAAAGTGTTTGTTTTTGTATCTCACTCCATTACAAACAGAAACTGACTTGCTTGTATTAGTTTTGCCGATGAGTAAACCAGAGCAAACCACATTCATTTTATTTGTTAGGCGCAACCCCTCTCCCACCAGACTGTCTTAGCAAAGAAAATCAATTTAGCTCACTCAGCCTGAGAGTTTACAAGTGCTCATCCAAAATCAGCTGAAATGAAGAGAGAGGGAGAGCGTGTGTTTGTGTGTGTCACATGAATGGAAATCCAGAAAGAAAAGCCACAAAGACAGTGTGAGGAGAAGAAACACACATGGAGTGGCCTCGGAGTGTTTAAAGCGTTTGTTGCAGCTAATGCTTTCACTGCACTTCAGAATTGAGCTAAACCCACACACCACTTTGTTCTTTCCTGAGAAATGTCAAATCATAATACTTTACCATCTACACAGGTATGATTGTGAGGAAAGGCATCCATGTATTATTGCGTTAAAATGAACATTTTATGGCAAAATACGTGGATTAATGAAATGGATAATGAAATGAACATTTCCTTGCAAAGTCCTTTTTTCAGTTTCATTGAACTTTGTTGTGTTGGATACAGTTCCTGCTTTTTTAAAACATTAGTGTTTTATTTTATTTTAAAATGAGTCATAAAGGAGGCATTTTTCATTGCTGATGGATGCTGGATGCACTGAGAAGTTCCACTGTGGTCGTATATGTCAACGTCCACTCAAGATTACAGTTTCTTAGGAGGCACTTTTCCTTAAGTCACTATGAAATAAGTTCCAGCACTTCACTTACTGCATATTTTTACTCAACCAACAGAGCAAAAGTATTAAGCCCTAAAAAAAGAGAATCAGCTACTGAATGCTGTAAAATGGGACTCAAAAGGATCTGATGAAAAGTAGATCACTTCTCTCACATGCATTGTTTTGTGGTGTTTTACATATAAAATTAAAAATGGGGTACCATGTAACTAGTTACCTCCCACATCTTCTCACTGTAAGGATGTAGAACATTATTATCTTTCTCTCTCTCTCTCTCTCTCTCTCTCGCTCTCTCTCTCTCTCTCTCTCTCTGTCTCTCTCTCTCCGTCTCTCACTCTCTCTCTCTTTCACTTTCTCTCTCTATTTCTTTTCTCTCTCTGTTATGGTAAAAAGTTTAAAAAGACAAGGAAAATCAAACAAGCAAAACAAAACAAAACATCCTCACACTAACACAAGGATTCTTTAAATGATAGTACAGAAAAAAACACATTTGTTTATAAATAAGATTGAGTTTAAACAAGCTTTTAAAGGATTCACACTTTTTTTTACCAATTAATTTTATTAAATGGTTCTTCCCTTGAGCGGTTCTTAAGGAACCAGAACTAGTTCTTCCATGGCACATTTTTAATTGAGTGACTTCAGTATGAATTTCTTTAGGGATGTTTTACGGACACATCTGTAACTAATCGTTGGTCTGCTGGGATTTGTAAATAGGGTACAGAGACCAGTTTGTTCCACTAATGCATTATAAACATAAAGGCGGTCTCGGGGGATTTGAGTCTGGTGTTAGTTTCAGCGCGGACGCTGCGCTGGTCTGACCCACAGCTCAGCTCAGGAGTTTGGAATCCATCATCGTGATTCTGCTGAAACACGACTGTCCTTGTGCTGTCGGTGGACGGCTCTGATTCTGGGACACAGTCGGCTGGTCGTCACATCATAACACGCACTCACTGATTTCAGAAATGAGAGGAAAAAGAAACCTGACAGCGACATAAATTCTTCCTTTACTGAGGAGGATCTCTCTCTCTCTCTCTCTCTCTCTCTCTCTCTCTCTCTCTCACACACACACACACACACACATTCTGTTCTCTCTCTTTCTCTCTCTCACTGTCTTTCTCTCTCATATACGCACCCATATATTTTCCCTCTCTCTCTGTCTCTCTCTCTCTGTCTCTTTCTCTGTCTCTTTCTCTTTGACTTTTGCTCTCTCTCTCTCTCTCTCTGTCTCTCGCTCTCACATTCTGTTCTCTCTCTTGCTCTCTCACTGTCTGTCTCTCATACACACCCCTATATTTTCCATCTCTCTTTCTCTCTCTCTGTCTCTCTGTCTCTCTGTCTCTGTTTCTCTCTCTCTCTGTCTGTCTTTCTCTCACTGTCTCTCTCTCATATACACAGCCATATATTTCCCTCTATCTTGTTTTTTCTCTTTCATTCTCTCTCTCTCTCTGTCTCTTTCTCTCTCTCTCTCTCTCTCTGTCTCTTTCTCTTTCTCTTTCTCTCTCTCTCTCTGTCTGTCTTTCTCCTTCTTTCTCTCTGCCTCTCTCTCTCCCTCTCCCTCTGTCTCTAACTCTCACATTCTGTTCCCTCTCTTTCTCTCTCACCCTGTCTGTCTCTCACATACACACCCCTATATTTTCCATCTCTCTCTCTCTTTCTCTCTCTCTTTCTCTCTCTCGCTCTCTCTCGCTCTCTCTCTCTCCCTGTCTGTCTGTCTGTCTGTCTGTCTGTCTGTCTCTCTCCCTCTCTCTCTCTCTCTCGCTCTCGTCTCTCTCTCATATACACACCCTTTATTTCACTCTATCTTGCTTTTTCTCTTTCATTCTTCTTTCTTTGTCTCACTCTCACTGTCTCTCTCTCATACACACCCCTATATATTTTCTCACTCTTGCTTTTTCTCTCCCTTTTCTCTTTCATTCTTCTTTCTCTCACACTCACTCTCTCTCACTCCACCCCACCCACACACGCACACACACTTCCTCTCTCTCTCTCGTTTTCCACTCTTCCACTCTGCTTTTCCCGAAGGTCCTGGCCGAATGTGGACAGCGTGAGCATTAATCACAGCCTCAGCTCTTCCAGACAAACAAGGAAACTCACTCTGCCCTCTGCTCCGGCCTTAATGAAAGCTTTATCTTGTTTAACAAGCAGAAAAAAACACCCTCCTCCAGTCAATCAGCCTGCATTCTGCCCCTGAAAGCTCCAACAGCTCGCTATACTCAAAGGAAACATTCTGCAGCGCTACTGTGAAAATAGTCTTCTTTTTCACTTACTCACTCACTCACTCAAAAAAAAAAATGCTACAAAAAAACAAAAGCTGAAGAATCCTAATAAAGCAAAATTATTTGGTGCTCGGACCCAGACTGAATTCTGGCCTTGTTGTCCTGCTCGCTCTGTGGTCGAGAACCGGGGTTAGAGGCCACTTTTCCAGGCCAGCCCAAAAGTCAGCATGAAAGAGGCACGCGGCGTGGAGAGAAGAAAAGGACATCAGAATTGGCCCTGTTTTCAACAAGCGCTCGTCTGATCCCAATTTGCCTTTCCCCAGCTGATCCATCAGCGAGCGCTGATCAAAAAGGGATACTACGTCTCTCGGCATTCCTCCCTGCAGGAGATGAGTGTCCCTCTCCGTCCCTCTGCCACCACTTCCTGTCAGCCAAACCCCTGAAAACAAAGACCCTCTCTTTCCCACATTCTCCTCCCAAACCTCCATAAACTCACCCCAGCAAACCATAAAACACAGCACATGGGACTTTATCTGCTCACTCATGTTTCACTGGGAGCTAAGGATGTGCACTCTTACAAAACAGGGCTCTTCAAGCACTCTTTAGTAAAGGTAGTGGTCGTAGCATTACCATTCAAGAGATCAATATTTTCAATAATATAAAAATAATCTACAACATAGATACATGCAGAAAATGATTCTAATGTGGAATCCTGTTCAAATTCATTTTTTGAAGAACTACTAGGAAGCTAGGAGAAAAGAAGAGAAATTTTAGATGTGTTTGGAATGATGAGTACTGAACAGTACACATGCACGATACTAAAATGACTGGGAAAGCCGTATATCATCAAGAATTACATGCTATTTGTTTTAAGGAATATCTAGAATATCAAGTGACAAATCAATGTTGTTTATGTTTTAATAAAACCATTAAACTTTATAGTAACTACAGTTTTTGAACTCACACTTCGGATTAAAAAAACAATAAAACAAAATGCGACAAGATGTAATGTCATTGGACA
>JBBIGA010000106.1:9137765-9157034 GCA_037576975.1 Alestes dentex | reverse complement strand
ACTACAGTTTTTGAACTCACACTTCGGATTAAAAAAACAATAAAACAAAATGCGACAAGATGTAATGTCATTGGACAAAATGTAATTCTTCAACATGATAGTAATCCTGAGTGTTCTTTAAAATTGTGCCAAAATTCAATCCAGTCCAAAGAAAAGCAAAAAGGTTTGAAAACGATGCCTTAGCCTTCCCAGTCTCCAGATCTGGGCTGAGCTGGACCGACAAGTTCAAAATGACTGTCCAGCAAAGGAGACAGAACTGTTTGCATGCTTGAAAAGGTGCTGGAAGGGTTTGGACACAGGTTTTTTTTCCCCTGAAACCTGCTAAAAGGATGCCACGAATCTGTGCTGCTGTGAAAAACACAAGGTGTGGTTACTTTGATGAAACTTGGACATAAGCTTTCACATCCATGAAACTTCACTTGCAGTCTTTATTGTTACATTACACCTCAAAAACAGTCAGTTACATTTGTTTTAAGTATTAAATTTTATTTTGTAATAACATTTTGAAAGAGCAGTGTATATTTAAGAAAAGAAATTGGGCCCAAATGTCTGCTCTTTTGTACCGTATATATATATTTATTAGAAATGCTTTGTAATCATGTACTGATGACATATAGTGCATGTGCTATTAGTTCATGGCTAGTAATGGTTGGTTATAATGAAGTATTTATGAAAGAGTAAATAGAACCATGACAACTCAAAGAACTGAATACCATTATCTATTGCAGTGGTTCATTTATGTGCCATTCTAATGCTGCTAACATGACCATTACCATTACCTCCATACAAACTAATGATTGTCAGTTGTAGTATGTGCTATCACATCTATTATAATTATTATTATTATTACTGTTATTATTATTATTATTGTTGTTATTATCATTATCTACCAAGACAGCTAGTGACACCACTGAGGTACCCTGAGCGATGTACCGTCCCCACACACTGCTCCCCAGGCGCTGTGCTCCTGGCTGCCCGCTGCTTCACTTGGTGAATGGGTTTAAATGCAGAGGAAGAATTTCATGCTGTTCACACTGTGTGCTGTGGTGTGTTCATGTATGACAGAATGGTCACTTTCACTTTTCACTTTCATTATTATTATTCAGTTTAGTGCTCTATAATCCAAAGAATATGAAAGAATGGTTCCTGGGTGTCACTGTAAAAGCACATCATTATCCTGATGTTTTTTATTGTCTTTATGATTCTGTTTCAGTGCGGATTTGCAAGGCTTTGCTCAAAAGGAGAGATCCTGGCCAAAACCAATACCTCCATCCCTCACATGTGGGATATGTTTTGTGGAGATCATCTCAAAGCAATTGGATCAAAATCTAAATCAGATTTTACAATGATTCTTATTCTGGTCAGCAGAAATCTTCACATGTAACAAAATCAAAAACCTCTTTGTCCTTGACACTTCAACACGCGAGAGAGAGAGAGAGAGAAAGAGAGAGAGACAGTTGCCCTGGAGCTGGATAAGAACACAGGGGCATGTAGGGGAATGTGTGTTAGCGGAGTTTAAACCATGTAATTTCTCCTGGCTCTACATGGCCAGACGCATGTGGCTCAGAACTATCGGAGAAAACAATGGCCAGCATTCATGAACGTCTCTCCTCTTCTCTGCAGCAGCAGGCCATTTGCTGATGGCTTTAGAGTGGACTGTACTATTTTAAAAAATGGAAGGCAAATATGAGTGGAAGCGGGATGTTTCAAAGTGCATTCGTCTGTCTGTTGGAGCCTGTGTGTAGTGAGACTCAGTGATTGAGTTCTTGTCAAATATAATATGTTAGATTGCGTGGCCTAACAGGTTCAAGGGCAATTCCAAATAATTTCTCCACAAACATTTTTGCCATTGTTTACTGGATTTTAAAGGAACATTAATTGCTCTTTTGATGCGGTGCAAAGACTACATCCCACAGGTCTGCATCCAGATTAAAGTCTATAACTTCAGTCGTATACAACTGCAAACATTAAATGCCTAAACTATCACATGAACTATGAATTACATATTTTAACATTTATTAACATATTTACTAAAATAGTTTATTAGCAATTAGTTATTCAGCTATTACCTAGTTCACTGAGATGGGAAAATATAATAATAACAACAACAACAACAACAACAATAATAATAATAATAATAATAATAATAATAATAAAACTCATGATTATTATTGTTATTGTTGTTGTTTGTTGTTGTTGTTGTTGTTGTTGTTGTTGTTGTTGTTATTAACCTTTATTTACATTGAACGTATATTTCACATTGTACCATTTTAAACACAAAATAACAAACTATAGGGAAAAAGTCAATATGTACTTGGCATATACAAGACTAACCAAAAGTGTTATTAATAAAGCAATGAGCCATGAGAGGTTGTGCATTACAGTGTTTTATCACATGTATGGGTGTTATTCCCATTATAACCCATACTAAAATATGCGGCCTCCATGGCCTTTTAAAAATGCAGAAAACATAAAACATGATAACCTGAACTATTTATATGGTTTATTAGATTTTAATAGTAAAAGCTATTAATAATTCTTCCATCGAGAAAAGTAGTTTTCTGGAGTTTCTTTTTATTCTTTTTATTTAATAGTTTGTTACTGTTGCAAAGCAGCCAAGAACCTTCAGTTGCCCATCACTGTATATATTTCTGTCATTTCACAAACGTAATTATTTGTCATATAATAATATAAAGCTATAAAGTATCGAAATGCAGCAGTCCAAAACAATTCACTTTATAAGTATTTTTGTCTTATCAAATTACCACCATAACAACACCACTAATTTCCGTTCGCTCTTCTGTGTGATTTCCTATAATGTCGTCACCAGCACCAAACCTACCTGGGTTGTACATTAGGACTTAATCATAAATGACTCTCTACTCCCTTCTCCGTACACTGTATGTTATGTCTAACAATTAGCCATTTGGGATTTATCCACATTTGGGTAATTACTGGACAGATATCAAATGCGATGGTGGGCAGTGAAGCCTTTACATTCTAACCAGAACAGAGCAATAAAATAGTCTCTAAATTAAAATCTGACCATAAGAACAACATAACTAGAAAAGAACACTGTTAGTAATATATCAGAGTTTCCAAAAGCAATTATGCTTTATTTTTGGACCATATCTTAGATTAAAAGCGGTCATTTTGCAAAAACAACAAGGTAGAGTGGTCTGTCCCATGAAGTTAAAGCGCCGATGTAGATCAGTTCTGGCAATCTGTTGCTGGACGTTATGGGCAATAAAGCTTCCAGAGGGTGATTGCAGAGCTAATAAAGGAAACATATTTTCTCTAGTTAGAGTTCATACTAATGATCATAACAGCCCAGAATGGCACTGCTGAAAATAGAGTGAACTCATGGTGGCCTCATCAGAAGGAGGAGATAATGTTAGATTGGTTTCTGGGTTAGTTTTGTTTGAGAGCCAGTGTTAGCACTGTGTCTAACGTCACTGACCAGGAAACTCTGCCTTGATAAATGGCAACTTGCATTGAAATCTGGGGAAGAGGGGAGAGTGTTTGAAATGCCAGACAGCCTTTTTGTTCCAGTATATTCCAAAGAGATGGCAAGGTGGGTGATGGATGAAACCAATCAGAAAAATCACTTACGTTTTCCAAAAAAATTTCAAGGCAAACGAACAAACAGAAATGATACGAAAGCGATTTGAATAAAATCTTGCCAAATCGACATTCATTACAGAACTTTTCCTGTAAAGTTACTATTTCTGAGATTCATGTTGTGAAAGTTTCAGACATCTAAAATGTTCATGTTATGATTTTTGCCTTGAATGTATTATTGCATACATGACTTCACTTTCTTGTAGCATGTTTTCAGACCACCCGGAAGCCATTCTGCCAGTGTAATGAACAATGACTGTGACATTTTTAATTCAGGGAGTTCTTTAGTAAAGGCAGTGATGATATGTAGAACTATGACAACTCAAAGAAGCACTTCAATGATAAAAGTGTTCTTTGCATGGTTAAATAGTTCCTCTGAGTTCCACTGTTTTAGTACTATAATAGAATCATTTTTGCTAAGAATGTTGGACATGTAATGTTGGGACTCTGTATTGAGCTGCTAGTGCGCATTGCGCTTTATGGCTCCTTTGAAAACTGCTACTTTTATATATGGCTGTGTGAAGAACCTACTGAAATGGTACCAGATCTAAAGATTATTTAGTTCTTTGTTGCTACATTATGCCACTCTAAGCTTTATGAATTACATTTACACCAATCAGCCATAACATTAAAACCAACAGCCTAATACTGTGTATGTCTCCCTTGTGCCACCAAAACAGGTCTGACCCGTTGAAGTACAGACTCCACAAGAAGGTGTGCTGTGGTATTTGGCACCAAGACGTTAGAAACAAACCTTTTATTTCCTATAAGTTATGAGATGGGGTATCTATGGATCAGACTAGTTTGTCCAGCATTTCCCACAGATACTTGCAGTGTGGCAAGTACATTATCCTGCTGAAAGAGGCGGTGGTGACCTAGTGGGTAGGATACTTGCCTCTAGACCAAGAGGTCATGGGTTCAAATCCTACCTTCAGCAGACAACCACTGGGTCCCTGAGCAAGACCCTTAACCCCAAGTTGCTCCAGGGACACTGTCCTCTGTAGTCAGGGAACAGAAGTCGCTTTGGATAAAAGTGTCTGCTGAATGCCGCAAATGTAAATGATTATGGTTACACTAGTGCCAAAGCCGGATGAGGTGCTTGTGTAGGAATTTAACAGACACTGACATCGAATGGTTATCATACCCACAGAGATGCTGATTTAAAAATAAATTGCAGTGATCTCTTATTTTTTCCAGAGCTGTACATTGAAGGATTCCCAGCAAAACATTTCCCAGAGAATCACACTTCCTCCTCCCAAAGTGCATGCTGACGCCATCTCTTCACCCAGGTAAGGTAGGAAAGAAAAAATATGATTCTTCAGACCAGGCCACCTTCTTCCATTACTCCATGGTCCAGTTCTGATGCTCACGTGCCTATTTTAAGTGCTTATGACACTCAGTATGCTCTGACCCAGTCTAGACATCGTCTTACCCCTTTCAAAGTCCCTTGGATCCTTAGGCCTGTCCATTTTTCCTGCTGCTAACACATCAACTTCAAAAACTGACTGTTCACCTGCTGCCTAATATATCCCACCCCTTGACCCTGTGCCAGTGTATTGTGGTAATCAATCTTATTCACGTCATCTTTTAGTGGTTTTAATTTTGTGGCTGGTCAGTTTATAATGCATTTGCATGTTCCATGAAATAACACCATAATATGTGCAGAATGGAATGGGTACACATATGCAAAAGACTAATCTATTTTGCTCGAAAGGCAGAATATAGGCACCATTGTTGAATAATCCAGATTACAAAGGACAGGCTTTCGCCACGCTAATGCAACAGATAAGATCACCATTTCCTGCAATCAATAGTTCCCTCTCCCTCTGCATAAGCCATTATGAAAAGGCACTTACACTCCTATTTTCAGTCTCTCATCCTATTAGACATATAAGGCCTATTTATTTCCATTATCTAATTGTACCAGGAAGCAGGCCTCCTGGAAATTGCTCCAAGTCGTTTTGAATGGGAAAAGAAGAGAATGTTTTTAAAAAGTTTGAAATAATGGAGTGTAATTGGCATGTAATAGTTGCAATTTTAGTCAAAGCATTGTGCCTTGAGATTATGTGAGTTTTCTCAGTAAACTGTTCCCAGGATTCTAGTGTGGTTCTTTGTGTGTTTTTGACATTACTTAATTTCATTTGATTGAATTTATTTATTTTGTAACACCAAAGAGCAAAAATGTGAGTGAGCTCTCCCACAGGAGGCTCATGTTGTTGTCTGCAGAAGGAGAGAAATACCCACTGGGACCTACATGTTTATCCTGTGAATGCATACATGTGTATGTGAAATTGAGTTTGTGACAGAGTTCAGACTTGTTTACAGTCGAGGCACTGGCACTTTCCATATTTGATATCAGTCTGAATTTGTCGTTAATTAATTGCACATTAATCAGAGAGTGTATCATCTGCAGACAAATTAAAAATGCAAATTGAATATGAGGCAAATATCAAAACATGTTAAAACGGTGATGACAAATGATCTGCACACTTCTCCACACTGGTTCTTCTTCTTTTCCAAGCAAGTGTTTCCTCGGTGTATCTCCTTTTGTTGCGATTAAAGACAAGTTTGCTTCTGCAATATGTTTTGTGAATAAACGATAATGCTTCGGCTTTGGGTTTCACTGCAGCTTTCAGCCAGTTCTTAAGAGAATCGCACCACCTGGGCAAACAATGATCCAGCTCTCGTCTTACACAGAGATGAAGATGAGTTATTAGCCTGAATGCTGCGGATGTTTGCAGGCATTCAGCTCAAAATTCTGGTCGGGAGGCTGCCATTGGCGAGTGATGCCGGGCAGTGGTGCTTTGCAGGGGTAAATAAGGTGGCTGATTGAAAGATTGGCTCGGAGTGGCAGACCAGCACCGTGGAGCCTCATATGAAGTCAAGCATCCAAAAAGGCTTTAGCCTCCTCTGACCATCCAAATGACCAAGGATAGGCCCATATCCAAGGGCGACTGCCTTTGGAATGTTCAAGCATGGGAGAGGGCTATAGAGAGAGAGAGAGAGAGAGGAGAGAGCGAGAGAGAGAGAGAGAGAGAGAGAGAGAGAGAGAGAGACGAGTGAGCAAGCACTTATCTCTGGGCAATTACCCTCCCGCACACAATGAATAAAATGAAAGATAGCCCAACGATCTGAGGTCTGGCAAATTGTAGATAAGAGCCAGGGGATCAGATATTACTCGCTCAGATAGATCCATCTGCAAATATGATGCATTAGGTGTGCAATATTCGACCAGACTTTAGGCTTGTCAAGATCAAGGCTCAGCTGTCTGGGTATAGCCTGAGTTTAATTAAGTCCTATAACCACCCAGGGAACTATTGGCACCGGCCCGCAGTGTTTCATATGAGTAATCAGACTCGCGCTAAACATAGCTCTCCCTCCTCAAGCTTTCCCTTTACTCTTAGTTTATGCCTCCTCTTTTCCATATGCACTGCGGCTGCTAATGGTCAATGGACATTTTTGAGCTGGGAGTGGCTTGCTCTCAACTGTTGTGCATTGTTATCAGCTGTAGGGCCCACATAAAGCCCCAGATGAGACATTGGTGTGACCTGAGGGTTCGGTTTCAGGAAGGGCTTAATTAGAATCACGGCGGAGTTCCCCAAGGGCCAAGGCGAGGCCCCATTTCTTTTCATTCTGCCGTTGTTGTCTTTGTTACGTTCACATTGTCTTGCCTCATTATTTTCAGAGCCGGTTTAAAGCCGTGATAATGACAGTGTGTGTCCGCTGAGAGAAATCATAGTTTGGTTCAAAATACCATCCACTCAGTTTGAAAAGGGCACCTAAAAGACACATTCTTTTTAATAGGTTGACTGTGGGTTTTTAACTTGAAAACGCAAAGGAAAAAGCTGAGCTGGAAATTACCTGCGAACGCACTCCTGGGAACACACCGATACTCATTTGACACAGTATTGTTTTTTATGCAGCGTGTGTGTTGGGTTTGGAATAATTATGTTTACACTGAGTTGATGGACTTGGGACCTAGTGGGCATTCGTATTCAAACTGTTAGGTGAGAACACTGACACTCTAACTAACAGTGACTAACAGTGTACATATTATATCTCAGATGTTGCTGTTAAACCATGGTGTTCTATCAGCCAATAATGACTAAATAATAAATCTACTTTCATGTACTTTTATTTGATCCCATTCAGACCCCACTCAGTAGAGTATAATTTCTTTACTAGCAGGTATAGTATGATCTACATTTTATTTAATGAGCCAATGCTAGATAAACAATAAAACTCAGCAGAAACACAGAAACCCTAAGCCCAAAGCTGACCATATTTAAATGGAATACATTGCGTGTATGTATACATTTCAAGACATTGTATGTTCACAACATCTTGCAATCTCCAAATACAATATATCATGGCATGTATTTTAACATATTACACTTTTGTGTGTGCATAAGCAGCAGCTGAAGCAAATACAGTGGCATTTCACCATCTCTAAGAGGGAGGGGGGCCTTCTCCATGGGAAGTTCCTACAAACAGAGTGCACCCACTTTTTAAACCCCATTTGTCTTGTTAATGTGCCCCACTGATTACCTGATTGCACTGGATGACTGTGGAGAAATCTGATTGCGTGAAATTATACAGAGCAAAAACTTTTGATTGTGGGGAATGAATCTGGGATGCTCATTGCCACCGTTTGACAGGGCCCCTGTGAAATTTGGCCTCATTGATTTCAAATCAGCGAAGTGCCGCACGTAATTGTAATCAGAGTCAGCGTTCCACGAGCAGCTCTATTTTAAAACCCAACTTCCTTGCTGTGCAAACTTTAGAGCTTTAACAATGTAGCAATGTTCTTACACTGCCTAGTGATCGCATTTTTTAAGAGCTGTGGTGAAATCTTCATACATTCTTCATGTGAGAACATGTTAACATCTAAAAGCTGCTGCCTTTCCTAATGCCCCCTATTTAGGAGTCAATCAAACACACACTTGAAATGCTTTTTTACCAAAGACCTAATCAGACCAGTGCACTGGTCAAGTCCTTTTAAAAAGACTAATGTGTAAAATTTTCACATTTAAATCTCAAGGCCTTTATAAATTGCTTGCACATTATTAGAGCTTGAATTATTAACTACAGCAGAATGGCATTCATCAGTAGAAAGATACCAATTTGACTGCTTTATGTCAATGCTGTGCACGGCTTGTATAGAGTATGGCCCATTTCGTGCTTCTTTATTTCAGTTAACTCTTTCTTTACGCGCCACTTTTTCCACATATGAAGTTTGGCCCAAAACCCCATAAAAACAGATTTATTGGCCAAGTAAGTTAACACACACAAGAAACCTTGTTGTGTGTGTGTGTGTGTGTGTGTGTGTGTGTGTGTGTGTGTGTGTCTAAAAGCCATCAGCTCTATAGGACTCTGATTTTCACTGTTAGCATCTAAAATGTCCTTCATATACATGAGGTTTGTTAAATGTCCCCATCTATTTTAGATTTACTTCACATTTTTGAGAGATTTCCAGATATATTTCTATTACATAGTCTTTGTCTAGTGTCCTAAAGGATAGTTTAAGAAAGCTTGAACCATTCAGTTCAGGTTTTATGTTTGGGGAGCAAGAACGACAGGCATTTTCTTAGCATATGAGAGGTGCTAAGAAAAAAAGTCCTGTGTGATGTGAGCTGCAGTGGTGGCATTTGTGTGCTGGGAGCTCTATCAGGAACATGGGCCCCACAGAAATCTATTGCAGCCAGTGGTCCTGCTCACTTCATTAATTAACTTTCTATTGATCAGACGCTCTGTGCTTTCAAATCATTGTTTTTGAGCTCACAAGCTTCAGTCTTTTTCCTGGCCGTGGTACTTCCACTACAAGGACTACTGCTGTACAATTGCAGTGGACATGTATATTTGTAAAAGGACTAATGTTTAGTTAGTAGCACAATATCCTGGTTTTCTTTAAAAAAACAGTCTAGAATTGTTATCTGTGAACACTTGGGCAGGTTGTCTCTGTTTAATCCACAACAGACAATAAACATTCATGTGAAATGCCTAAAGCTTAGTGCTGCTAATATGCTGCTAAAAACACAGTGGGATGCTTGCAGAAACACACATTAATTATATATCAGAACACAGTCTAATACTCATGGTAGACTATGATTATTAGAGCTATGCCTACAGTCTAGCTCTTGATATATAAAGTGTATACATACTGCACATACCATATTAACAGTTATACTATGAGTATTCTGGAAATAAATGAGGGGAAGACCAATGCATGGATTTACAGATCCAAAGTGGATGAATGACTTATCTTAAGCAAGAAAATGTCTGAAAATATTATGCAGCATTAAATAAATACAGTAACTAGAAATAGATATCCAACTCTGAATATGGGACAGTCCTTAACATCCAATCAGCCATAACAATAAAAAACACCAGTCTAATATTGCATAGGTCCCCCTTGTGACACCAAAATAGGTCTGATCTATCAAGGCATCAGCTCCCAGGCGCACCTGACCATCCACACAATGTAAAAGAAGATTCCTCAGACCAGGCCAGATTTTTTTCCAGTGTTCCATGGTTCAGTTCTGATGCTCTCATGTTTGCACTTTTGGTGGTAAACAGGTGTCAGTATGGGTAAAGGGGGTATTTGGCTGATGCTCTTATCCAGAGTGACTGGTACAGGGACAGTCCCCCTGGAACAACTGAAGGTTAAGTGTCTTGCTCAAGACACCATGGTAGAAAGTAGGGGTTCGAATGTGCGACTTTTGTGGTCATCAGGTTCTCAGGTAAGTGTTTTACCCACTAGACTACTACCGTCCTTCCATGGACACTCCGACCAGTCAGTTCTCTGAAAGCCAGCTTGAACTTTTTCAGCAGTTTGCTTTCCATCATATCTTCTGTGGGATTGGACCAGACAGGCTAGCTTTTGACCTTGGTTGTCCATGACCCTGTCGTATGTTCACCATTTGTCCTTCGTTGGGTCACTTTTCGTAGGTCCTAATCACTGCATACCAGGAACATTTTAGAGATGTTCTGACCTAGCTGTCTAGTTGTTACAATTCGACCCTAGCCAAAGTCACTCAGATCGTTATGCCTGCATAATTCAAGAACCGACTGTTCACTTTCTAAGCCGTTGTAACAAAATAGTCAGTGTTATTTACTTCACCTGTCTGAGGTTTTACTGCTGTGGCTGATTGGTATCCATTGTGAAGGGTAAAAAGCAAGAGGCATAAGTTTTCTCTGTTAAGTGTTCCTATGTGTTCTGTTAGCTGGTATTATGTGTTATACTGGTTCAAAGGGTTAATATTAGCAAAGTAGATTCATAAAAATGAATCAACATTTGAACCCATTCGCAGAAATGTATCAAGAGTGTATAATTTTCGATAAAAATAAGAGATTATAGGCTATGAAAGATGATGTCATTATAAAAACTTCGCACATCAGAAGAGGATGAGGTAGAAATTGGGGTTGTAAAACTATCATGCGATGCAAACAAATTTAAAATGATCAGGTGTGGACTGATCCTGTTCTCAGATCAACACCCATCTGTCCATTCAGCTGTGTACGTCAGCAGCACAAACTGAGCCTAGATCAGCCCTTTTCTCAGCAGTGCTTAATAAACAGGCCTGTGGGCCTAGATTTTCCTGTATGAGGAACACTGCAGGCCCAATGAACTTCTGAGCCTCCAGCCACCTGCAACAACTTCTAATAAAACCATCACCAACGAGGGAAACTTTGGCGGTAGGGTGGGGGTGGGGGGGGTGCGGAAAAGAAGGGGGAAAAAAGTTAACACAGATGTCCAAATAAGAGTGTGAATGATTCATTCTGCCGAGATTAGCGCCCGTCTCCAACGGCAACTTTCCCAGGCCCGTGGAACTCGGCGCCTTTCATTACAGCGCACAGGATTGTCATCAGAAATTGATTTTCTCTCTGAAAGACAAATTGAATCGCATATGAAATACAACAGGACAGACAAGAAAATGCCTGTCTTTGCACCCCCCCCCCTCCTTCCCCCCCTTCTCTTTCTCTCCTTCTCCATCCCTCATTCCCACTACTGCGAGCCTCCTCCAGCTCTTTTCTGTCCATCCCCCTCCCCTTGTCTCTTGTATCTGAGGGATCTGGAGTGTTCAAACTTAAATTAAGATTTGTGGCAAGATACACGCTTAAGACCGGTTCCCATAGCTACCTCTCACACACTGTTGTGATTGCATTATAATCCGACAGTAATCAAATCTAAATGAAACAGGGATGATAAGGATGCCATTTTCAGACTTTGTGTGTGTGTGTGTGTGAGTGAGCAAGAGAGAGTGTATGCATGTGTGTGTGTGTGTGTGTGTGTGTGAGTGTGTGTGTGTGTGTGTGTGATGCCATTTCCACTCTGTCCTGATTTTTTATTACCTTCCAATCAGCTCAGGCTCCCAGCAGCCTTTTTCATTACTTTGGGCCATTGTTTTGGACAAACACAGTTGTAATGAGCTGTAAGAAGAGGAGATTAGCCTGGTCAAATGACACGGTCTGATTGAAGAGATTTCACACTCACACTCACACTCACACACACACACACACACACACTCACACACACACACGAACACACACACACACACACACACACACACACACACTCACACATATAGCACAGTGCGGCACAACTAGGCCTTGCTCCTCAGACTTCTCAGCTCCTCACCAATAATAATAACACTCATTAAACATTCGGTGTTTGCTGGAAATTACAGGGCAATAAAGCAAGAGAAATCTGATGAATAAATATTTGGATCGTTTGTGGACTTGACTTTAATGTAATGCCATCATTCAGCTGACTGGAAATTGCTTCTGTTGAGATCAGAAAATATGTTTTTGTCAGTTTAGTCAATACCTGATTGAAATTAATAATTGTTGTATGAATCCCTTAAAGTCTTATAGTCAGCATTTAGACCTACACTACACTGTCAGGAACAAAAAAAAGGTACAAACACTGTCATTGGGGCTGTCTCCTCAAGGTTATGACGCCAGTATTCTTCATAAGGTACATGATTGTTCCATATTCCTTTGAAGTTACATTTCTGAAGCTGAACTGACGTTACACACCCAGTCTTGACTGCAAACCTGCGCACAACTTGATATTTTGTTGGGTTCTCATCATACTCATGTTGGGTCGCAAACACATTTTAATTTATTAAATAAACCTGCATATTAAACTTACATATTCTTCAGTATTTACAATATATAGTCATTATTGTATATTAAGTCTTATGCCTAGTAAATATATACAATGCATTATAATAAGGGATCAAATGTGTTTGTATTCAACAATAAGCATCGATCAAAAAGAGACTAGGGTGAGATGAGGTAGCACCTTAGTTCATGCTCATGAGCTGTTTTCTATCTTTGTGGCATATCAAGAGTATCAAGTTCATAGTCTCTGGCCTTGATTGAGCTGCTTTGTAATTGGAGACCACTGTGCTTCGGCTGCATTGTTTCTTATGAAGTCACTTGTCCAAACCATTTGCCTCGTGAGCTCTATCTTGTCTTGTTTCTTTTTGTCCTCAGAGAGATGAAAAACAATCTTGAAAGGAAAAAGCAAAAAAGTGTATACATTTTCCTATATACCATACATTACTGTCCAGTATGAAAACAGTGGCCTTGGAGAGCTTTAGGGTTCTAGAAAAAAGAACAAGATGGTGAGCTGGAAAACATGGAGTGGCCAGAAGTCTCCAGACTTAAACCCCACCAAGCTGCTTTAGGATGAACTGGACAGAGGAGTGAAAGCAAAGCAGCCTATAAGTGCCGCACACCTACAGGAACTTCTGCAGCATAGTTGGGAATAACTTTCTGCAGAATGAACCATGAGACATTGAACTGCTTGAATTTCAATAAAAATTGGGGTGTTCTAAAACTTTTGACTGGTAGTGCATATATGTTATTTTATTTTATTTGTTTGTTTGTTTGATTGATTAATTAATTCATTTATTTAAAAAATATTTTTGATTATTATTCTGTTGACTTAATATTAAATTTAAAGTCACCCGGATTACTTACTGTAACTATTTTCTTTATACTGCTTGAATGGTCCTTGTAAACTTGGAAACTGCACAGTCCCAAGTGGTAAACTTGAAAATTTGTGAGGTTACCACGCAAATGAACATTGCACATGATGAAGGAAGACCTGCCGCTTTCTCCTCAGTGAGGCCTCGTCCACACGGACGTCAGAATCAGGCGTTTTTCGGGCGTTTGTGGCGGCAGGTGAGCGCGGACTGAGCAGCGACCGTTTTTCTGCTCATTGGAACAAATCACAGCGTTCACACACGGGCATTCAGCACCGGCGCTCGGCCGCCTGCACGTTTGTGTGGCGTCAAAAAACGTTACATGCAACGTCTTCTTGGCGTCGATTTTTGCCAACATCCTCTCCTGCCTACGGCGCCGTACCAGGATTTTTAAAACAATAATGTCGATTGTAATTTTAACAAAGAATAAAAGTTTGTTTTCAATGTAGAACTACAATGTTTTCAATGCAGAACTACAAATCAAGCTGTCCAACATGTGAACAATCTGGAGACAATAATTACTGCCCCCACAGGTGAATACACAAAACTACACATTGGGCTGCAGGCTGTGCACAACGCCAGTGTAACGCCTCACTGAAGTCAATCAAGCGCAAATACAAAACGCATATGGCTTTCAGAGTGCGTTCATTTATCCAAGATTCAAACGTCTGTGTGGACGAGGCCTAAGGTAGTTCTGGAATAGCTTTGACTTATGTTTTGGGTCACTATCTTGCTGTAGGACGAACCCGACCAACTAGGCATATGCCAGAGGTACTGCATGGAGCTACAGAATTATTTCCCACTTCTGGGTAACCTTACCATTTTTAAACCTCTCGCAGTTCAGTACTGTCCTTTGTACCATTTTATGATATTCATTGGACTTGAACTGTTTGAATTTCAATAAAAAGAACCTTGAAACACTGGGGTGTATATTTTTAATAGTATATATATATATATATATATATATATATATACTGCCAGGTTTTTACTGTCTTGAGTTAAAATCTTGGATCTTGGATGGTCCTTTGAGACATGAACCTGCCTTTAAACAGTGTGTGCCTGTGAAAGGTTGTCTCTGCAAACATTTAAAGAGGTATTATATTTATCAACTGTGAATATTTTACAATATTTTTAGTTTAAACTGCATTTTTTTTTTTTTACAATAAATGGCCTTTAAATATAATGAGTGAAATTTTTGTCCCACCTACTTCTTTTGCTAGGTTTGTAGTGACCTTTGTCAAGAAGTCTAATTCCATTGATCTGTCTTGTCCACAGGTCGTATGAGAGTTGTAGAGAGACAGTGAGTACACCCCGGAGGCGCTCATGGGACAAACAAGGACTGTGTCTGTGTTTGTGTGTGTGTGTGTGTGGACGCGTGTGTGTTTGAGGGGCACCTAACGTCCGTCATCCTGCTGAAATGATCTTCTCTGCCCTTAGCTCCTGATCTACAGACACAGTCACACTCAGAGAACCCCCCCCCCCTCTCCCCCGTCCTGACTGGACAATACCGGTCTTTCATACGTCTCCTCATTTAGTGGGCATTAAGGAGTTGAGGAAGTCATATTTGTCTCATCTTTTCCTGCTGTAGGGGCTCTCAGTGACAGAGCGAAGTGAAAGAGATGATGAAAGGAGATGAGAGGAGATGTTTAACATGGAGACTCACAGGCCAGGAGGACATTTCCCACATATCCTGCAGGCTTTAGGCCTTGGTTAACAAAAGGCTTAAGCTAGATCAAAGGTTTCCATACATATAGTCTTGCTAACCTGGATCTTTCAGTTATGTGTGGACACAATTGTCATGAAAACTTCTTCAGTTTCTCAAAATCACTGGAACACATTAGGCCAACTCACACGAGGGTTTTTAAAAGTGATTTGTTGCAATGCAGTAGCTAAGACAAGTTTGATGTGTAAAATACAAAGCTACAGTAGTTAACAAGTAATAAATGCTGACATCCCGGTAATTACCATTGTGAGAACTGCATGTGTACATTTATATTACATTCATGCATTTGGTTGAAGCTCTTATCCAGAGAAACCTTCAAGTAAATCATGAGGCTGATGTTGGTGAATATAGACTTAAACGTCTTGTCCAAGGACTCTTATTGGTGTAGCATGGTGTTACTGTCCAGTTGGGAGATCAAACACCTATTTTTTTTTAGAGAGAAGTATGGTCTCCAGGGTCTGAAAACACAAGGGGGAATCTGATTTAGATTCTTAAATGACGTCATGCAGTTTGAGGCCAGCTACATTATTCTTGTAGTTCCAATTCAGAACTAAAGAAGGAGACACGGTACATTCACTACATGGAGAAGATCTGTGGTCTGTATTTTCACCTTTATCTTTACTGATACTTTATTGACACTTACAAAGAAATAACATTATATAATACGCCAAATTGCTAGCATCCGTTTTCTGTTTAAAGTGTAAGTATTTACGGTGTGTGTCTGTGAAATGCTGTATTGCTGCCACTTTCTGTGAAGTGCATTCTGGGAACTTGACAACCCCTATGCATCGTTGATGAAACTCGCAAATCGAGGACGCATCATCTGTACTTGGCCAGATGCGAACTTTGAATTGGAACTGTACTTGGGCTGTGACTCTGACATGGTGTTCATAAATTTGATTTTTTTTGTGAGAGAAGTAATAGGTTGAGGAATTGCATTCTAGCGAGTGCTTTTTTTTTATTTTGAAAAATATTGCACACAGCACACCAAATACCACAAAGACACTTTATTTATGTGTTCTCATAAAAAATCCTGGAAGGAATTAAGATTGCTTTTCTGTGGATAAGTGTCCTTAAAATGAATGGTATTGTAAAGCCCCCTGATATTGAAGCGCATGGCTCCACGTACAAACGTGCGCTGATCCGCAATCATTTCAATTTCGTTTCTGTCAATAATCTGTAGAGAAAATCACATTTTGTCCTTCGGCGCTGTCCTCAAAAACTGTTCTGCACTTTTTGTCTCGTTTCTCTGCTGCGGGTCGGCGCAGCAGAGCACCCTGTAAGGTGTCAGGGTAAATAAAAAAGATAAAAGCAGTCCTTGAATGAAGTGGGGCCTCCGCCAAGTGAAATATGCCCCCAATTACTGCAATGGGTGTACAGGCCTAATAAAGTGAGCGTCCTTGCAAGATGCCGCTGCTCTATAATGGAGCTGGGCTAATTTGCTTTGACTGATGAATTTTTGTCTCCCGTCGCGCTGGGTTGAATAATTATGAAATTTATCACAAGACATAGTGACTCATTAAGGATTAGCGAGCTTTCATTAGAGTGATGTTGTTCTGAAGGCCGCGCCTGCTCTGATCAACATAATTACGGGCCCTACAGAGAGAGGGCTCAGCAAGGTGTGTGGGTGCATGTGGGTGTGTGTGTGTGTGTGGGTGTGTGTTTAAGGTGACACCAAAGCTGAGTATAAATAAAAGTGCATTGCCGATAATAAGAACACTTTCTGTTAATATCTTTCCTGACCGATAGTAAGAGTTTCATTAACTTTGTGCTCCACACAGTAGGCCCTGCTTGTGCGTAGCTGGAGTAGGGCCTTGCAGGAATTATCATTCATGTACAATTACAGTAATGATTCAGCCCACATACTTTTATTACCCTCTATCAAGTGGAAACTCATTTTTCTGTCACAAAGCAACAAAGGCAGGTATTAGATTCCGGCCTGAATGAAGGCAGGCCACTGACAGTATCAAACAAATTACGCTTTTTGTGGATGAAATGGGATTTGTTTCAAGTATCGATTACCCATGGCAGGAAACTGGGAGTTAATAATCTTAACAGTGATGAAAACAGTTACAGAGTCTTTCAGTACCATTGACCCCTGTGTCTGCCAGTGCCAACCAGTGCCCTCTGACAAATGCAGTGAGGCCAGTATTTCATTATAATATAGATACTTTCAATGACATATTCAACAATTCATTACTGAACGATGAGTTTCCAGGTCTACCCGGTTGGACTGGGTTACTGTAACTAACCAGGGAGGCTAGAAACAATGCAAAATTGATAACATTTGCTTGATTAATATCATTTTAAACGAGTAACATACTACATTAAAAGTGATTTAAATAAACAAAATACATATTTAAAAAAAGCAACCACATCCCTCCCTTTCCACAATTGCAGTGGATTAGCCCAGACTTTGCTTCTTTATGAGTCTATATGTAGCGAACAATTATATATGCTGATATCCCATGAATTAGCACTGTGGTGACAGCAGGCCTGCATCTCACACATACCTGAAACCATCAGAAGTAATCTCATACAGGCCTATGGTGTATTTTTATAGCCTGCAGTATGTTGTGCAAGGTAAGAAAACATAGACCTTAGCAAGTTAGATTAAGATCACTTAACAGTGCGATGCAGTTCGAGGCAAGTTACGTGAGCAGCACCAGCACACGGCTAAAGAAGCTAAACTGTAGATGTCAAATATTTTATGAGTGGCTGTAAGTAGTGTAGAGGAAAACTGTACAAATAAAAAGGACGCACTAGCTAACTGAAAATGCATTGGTGGGCAGAGCATGAGGAAGTCAACTGGCTGTGAGCTAACAGAATTATAGAACAAGTCGAATTCATTTTACTGGCCATAAATATGTTATTGTCATTAAACAAAAACGTGTTTAACCAGAAAATAAATGCCTCACACACCCTTGAGGATCTGCGCACTGCAGTTTGGAAACCGCTGAATAGTTTCACTCTAATCTAACAAATTAGTCCTCAACGCTGTGAGTAGCCAATTACCCAACTGCACGCATGACATCACAGTTTTATCATTGTTTACAACAATGTAATTACAAACAAGCTTCGCCAAACAAATGATCTGAGAAACTAACATATGAGGGCCTCTAATCGTCTTTTAATGACATACATAATGTATAATTGCACACTAAAGACGAGAGCGGACGGAGCTTCTCCTGAATGTTTAGCTCTGTTAGAACCCCTTTGCCCGAGTCACTCTGTTGTTTTGTCTGCTTCCTTCAGGACCACTCCTGCCATTTATTAAGGAATTATCTATTTGTATTTAATTAAGCTCACTTATTTGCTCTCAGTGACACGGGATTGATCAGAGCGATCGATTACAGCATATTAAAGGAATGACTTCAGGCTTTTTTTTCAGCCTGGAGAGCTGGGAAACAACTGATCCATCTTGTAATATGCTGTTCAATACTTCTGCACCACACCGCCCGTCCCGACAGCAGAGACGGACGGGTTTACCTGAACAAAGCAGGTCATACATTACAGTTCATAATGAAAAGAAAATAACTCACAAAAACTAAAAGGTTAATGTCAAGTAATCTCAGGGTAAGCTCAATAATAGACCACAAATATCACCGAATTCATCTATGATAAATAAGTCCCAAATTTAAAGGTCTCCAGTGGCTGAACTGGAGGTACTGTTACCTAGAAATATTGGTAACAAAGAGTGTATTGAAACTCATTAAAGTTATATTATGATCTGGGTTTGGTTTGGGGTTTAATGTTGTTTGGGGTGAAGGGTAAATGCAGGTTTTGGGTTGGGATTAGGTTAGGGTTAGAGGGAGCGTTAGGCTTAGGGTTAGAGGAGAACTCCACAGATTTCTGCATAATTCAGTTATGCAGAGTGGTTTGATGTGAAATGATTCATTGTAGAGAAACCTACAGGCTTGTATTTAAAAC
>JBBIGA010000106.1:9079748-9107248 GCA_037576975.1 Alestes dentex | reverse complement strand
TCACCCACAAGAGTTGCCCTGACCAATTATGACCTTTAATGTAACAGTGTTGGTACCATTAATAGTAACTGTCAAGACAGTCATGACATTCACTAGTATTTGAAATAAACTGTCATGACATTGACCCTGTCATAACATTTAATCATAATGGTAATATGACAACAAATTCCTGCCATGGCGACTCACGACAGCATATGGTATCTTCTTCTGCGGCATGGTTATGTCAGTGTTATGTAGCGGAGCTTAGAAATATTGCATAATGTTGAGTTTCCAGTTGCAATGCTACTGAGCTGAACCGTGTTGCTAATAGAAAATAGGCAGCTAGGAAACCATCCATCCTAACAGTGTGAATGTCTACATGCATGTGCAGTATACTGTTAAATCCTCATATTTTAACAAAAACTGTACATTTCTCATTCTACTAAATGAGAATGTTGTCTTCATCCTGTAAAGCTCTAACATAGCAACAGTTGGGCAGAGTGTAGATAGGTCAGTAGCAGTGTGGCATTACACACAGGGGTTAATGAATTCAGTGTGTTAGAAGAGGATGAGGGGCGCCAATACACGTGTGCATTGTGCCCTGAGTAAGTGCCAGCGAAAGCCAGGCTAAGATGCCCACAGTGAAGACCTCAGCAGCAGGGCTGGCACGCGCTCCATTTGCACAGGATCACACCATCAGCTGCCTCCTCACTAGCCCCTCTGCCACACCAGACCGCGCAGGAAATTAAGACATCATGCAACCACGAGAAACACATGACAGTTGAATAACTTTGTACAGCTAATCCAACTTCAAAGTCCACGGAGGAACAAAGTAATGCTGGTTTCATACAGTAGTTTCTCAGGACTTTTGTGGATATGTTGGGGAAGGGGGTGGTTTGAAAAGAGATATGTGGTAAAGCGTTCAAAAAAACGATAAGTTTTGAAGGGTTAAGTAGTGACTGAAGGCTTAACTAGTGAGGGTTAATTTTTGGATTTTAGAAAACAGTGTCAACGCTTTACAGTCAACTAGGTTTTTAAAGAGACAGAACGGTTCATTAAGAGCTACAAAGAAAAAAAACTCATAAGTTAGTGTGAATACAGCAGTACTGTTGCATTGAGGCCTGCTCTGCTCTGACACTGAAATATCTTTGTGCATGTAATTCAAATTGAAATCTATGGAAGCACACTTTTTAAAAAGTCTTCGTAAAACATGAGAACATGCCCAGTCTGACTTCACCCGCAGCTTCAAAACAATAGCTTGCACACATCCCACACACACACACCGCTGAATGTTTCATCTTATTGTCTCCTGCCCTTTATGTGTTTTTGGACTGATGTCTTGGAATGTTTGAATATGTGTAATTAAGTATCTATCTGTCTGTCTGTCTGTCTGTCTATTCTAATTAGTGGCATTTCAGCTGGCTAGCATGCTTATCACATGTTAGTGTACAATAAGAACAGCCTGTTATATAGATACTTGAATAATTTTGTACAGCTAATACAATGGGAAGCCTATAGTGGAGAGAAATAGTGGCATTTAAATAAATGGCTCCTGTGTTTTGGGAGGTTTCTGAATAAAATTAAGGAGGAACTGGCTGATTTTGAAAGATAAGACTTTTCTTTCTTTTAAGAAAAGTGTTCACAAAATAAAGAAAGACCATTTCATAAAAGTTTCTGTTCATTAGCAGTAATGCATTAGTGTGGACGGCCTGCTCTCATTCTGAGCTCAGAGTGGGGTGGGAGAGGGCCAGGCTCCGGAGCAGAGGGCTGAACACTCCATAAGAACGGCAAAAGGTCACCAAATGCTTTCATTAATCAGCCAAACCCGGGCGAGACGTTGAGAGGAGAGCTCATTAAAAAATCTGAAAATCTCTCTCTATGTGCCGGAGAGGAACCACATGAAGAGCGAGAGAACATGCCAATTTTACCATTGTTTGATTTTCAGTGATTTCCTTAATGATATAAGCACTGAATAATGTACTGCCAATCTCCAGGTGGATTTATCGGATACGGCGTGGATTACGACTGCTCGTGCAAATATATTTCTGTTTCTTCATGTTTTTTGTATTTTTTCCAGAAAGAAAAAAAAAAAAGAATGTGAAAAGCAACCAGTGACAGAATGGAATGCATAGCTATGAATGCTTTAAAACTCTGAATGAATAAAAAACCCAAGACATTTAAACACAACCTAATGAACTTCTGTGTTCTACAAGATATCATTTAAGCCAAGCTTCTTCTCTTTAGAGAGAGAGAGAGAGAGAGAGAGAGAGAAAGAAAGAGAGAAGACGAAGAAGAAGAAGAAGAAGAGTTCTCATTACCTATTAATAAAGCGTTTGAAATCGTTTTTTAAGGCTCTCTCTTGCTCTCAAGCGCTGTTGCGGAGAGAATGTGTTGGCAATGACTAATGTTTCACATTGTTAAATATATCTATTAATGATTTTTTCGCGAGGCTTTGAAGTCGGCAGCATTAGAGAGTTGTAAATCACAAAGTTGCCTGCTGTCTCCCTGAGCAGCAGCATGAGTTCCCCTTATCTGAGCAATTACATAGAGGGGAGTGGGATCTGCTTAGGATCTATCTGTTCATTCTCAACCCATCCCACACACACACACACACACACACACACACACACACACTTACTTCAGCTGCCATGACTTACACTCCTTTCTCTTTGGATACCAGAAACTTGACCTCGCCCAAATTCCGTAACCCATAATGGTTTTTTTTCCCCCCAGCGATTAGCGATAAAACAGTTCACTGTGTGATGCCCTAGCTCCTGCTAGCTGTGATATAGGCGGGATAAAATTCACTTTTCACACTATTGGAGGTTCAGATGTGTTTTGAGCTATGTGAAACCCAATAGTAAGGCACGGGATACTCAGAATGCAGCTAAGTGCTAAGTGTTAACACGCTGAAGCGCTAAAGTGTTAAAGTTTTTATGAGCATATGTACAGGTCAAAAGTCAGGTATCAGAGGGCCTGAGCAGGCACTGGCCTAAAACGCTGACCATTCCTGCAGCGAGGGAAAACAGGAAAGGGAATTCTGCAACCACATATGGACAAAAGTATTAGGATGCCTGACCATTACACCAGCAGGGATTTTTATTACATTGCATTCAAAAACATAGACTTTAATATGGAGTCGGTCCCTCTTCGCAGCTATAACAGCTTCCAGTCTTTACACAAGATTTTGGAGTGTTTCTGTGGGAATTTGTGCCCATTCATTTTGTAGAGCATTTAAAATGTCAAACACTGATGTTGGACGAGAAGGCCTGGCTCGCAATCTGCTCCAGTTCATCCCAAAGGTGTTGGATGGGGTTGAGGTCAGGACTCTGTGCGAGCCAGTCAAGTTCTTCCACACCTAACTTATCAAACCATGTCTTTAAAGGACCTAGCCCAAACCCTGAAAAACAGGTGTGTCCCAATACTTTTGTCTATATAGTGTAAAAGCAAAAGGTATCGGGCTAGCTCGGCCTTCTAGAATGCTCTTAAATGACAGTAAGTTCATCTTTTTCCACTCTTTAAACATTGTATAGACTAAATAATTCCTATGTACATTCTTGGACAGAGGTACTTGCTCACTTGGGCCAGTCTTATCTAGCATGACGGGCGGTGTGTATTAGCCGACACTTAGTATTGCAGGATGGGTCCATGCGTGATGGATGGAGGCCGTGCATATGCTAAAGGTAGAATATGCCATTAAGCAGAAAAGAGAGCCTTAACCAACGACCCTCTTCCTGGCATTTCATCCCTCTCTCTTCCACTGACCTTTACATATAATTAAACAAGTAGTTCAAGCAGCCCCAAATGGACCCCAAAGAGCTTCCTCTTTTTGCCTGTAGTTTACCCCCCCCTTAGTGCTCAAGCTTATATATTTATTTTCCGGTGCCTGAGTTGGGATTTTATTTCCAGTATTTGTGCAACTGCATCACAGAGATCGTGGTAATTTGGAAGCTGCAATGAAGGAATGAAGGGTCTACCTTGTGGGCTCAGGCTTGCCGAGGCGGTGTTTTTTTTGTTTTTTTTTTCTTCTTCTTTTTTTTGCTGTGACGGCAGACTGCAGCCTCTCCCTCTTAATGAGCGCAGTCATAAATAAATGCATGGCTCTAATTAGCCGCCGTGCCGCGGAGGTGCTGGCTCTGCTGCAGCTGCTGGGAGATGAGGAGAGGGAGTGGAATTAGCGAGCAGCCCAGGACGGAGGCTCCATGCCTGGGTTTCTGTGGTGACGCTGGCCCTCGGTAGAGGGAGATGGCCTTTGAGCAGATGCCACTCCTGGTGTCAACTAGCTGGGGCCTCTGTGATGGCCTTCTGTTAGTTAATCTATTAAGCTCCGTCTCACTGGGGCGTGCAGGGCACATGGAGTGCAGGGTGAGAATTGAAGCCTTTTCAAAAATTGGGATTAACTGAGGGGTGACACAACGGCCCCTTCCACAGGACCTCATCATGAAAAGGACAGACAGAGAGGACGAAGTTGAAACTTTTGTAGCTAATTTAGGATGCCATGTTCAGTCATTTGCTGTTATTTAGAGGCATATATAACAGAATAAATCTACTCAGGCCACATTTTATTAGAAACACCTACCTTGCCACTAGATGGCCATTACGTAGACTCCACCTAAATCACTATGTAGTTGAACAACCGTACTACAGTCCATTTGTTGTCATGAGCAATTTGTCAGCATCACCCTTCCCAAATCCATGAATCACTGGTCGCCTTCTGATCATGGGTCCTCTATTGACTAGACACTATTTGGGTGACAGTATTGCTGGAGTTTTAACACACGGCACGGTCACTCCCAGGCCAAGAGAGGTCCATCACCCTAAAATATTCGTCCAAGACCGGCTCTGTGGCCATAAACTGACCAAAAAGGCTGGAGGGTAACAAGATTACAACAGGTGGGTTGCAGTCTTTAATTGTACCCCAAAAAAGCAGACCTACAAGGTCGGTGTTTCCAATAAAGTGGATGGGGAGTGTATTCTTAAGTGACACACGACTGATTTGAATAGATTCTGCCAAACGTTTGATGTTTGATTGCATGTAAAGTACCATATGTAATGACATCAGAACATTGTTGTCTATCATTACAAATGTAGAAATGAAACAGACAGAAATCTGACACACATTCATAATATTTACAACATTCAAGCCACAGAAAACTGTCTCTTTACATCCATACACTTCTTCTAACAGTTCATGCTAATTCTGAACATATTTTGCTGCTGTTTGGTGCTCATATATGGTCACAAGTGAAATAAGTAAGTTGTAACATGTGTAGAATGTAGATTCATGGTTGGTATCTTCCTTCATCCCACACATACACACACATAATGGCATGTGTTCGGGTAACATAAGGTGAATAATATGAGTATCTCAGCATTGTCAATTTTACCATAAGGCATTAGTGGGCAATTGCCTGGGCCTCATCTGCTCAAGGGTCTTGTGAATGAACAAAATGAAACCTACTTAACCAACAGAGGTTCAGTCCAACCCTGTATCTCAGCGATCTCTGAGGCATTAGTGTTCGGGCCTCCATGTTAAGGCCCAGGGCACTATCCATGCCCAGGCTGGCCATAATCTTCCCTAGAGAACTCTGCGCACTGACATCCATCTGAAACATCTACAAAACCAAACCACATACAGGGTTCATTTACAGCTTAGTACTGAAACCTTATGCATTTTGTGGCAGACTGAGCCGTTTTTGGACATTTGGGCTTCATGAGTGTCATCTCATTTGGTGGTCTAAATCCTTTGGTATGGAAGAATAATACATAATTTATATTTAAACAAAAAGAGTTTGATGTGTTATGTAAACATTATTCAAGTTTTTAAATGCTCTGTTCACACCACAGTCTGTAGATCCCAACTAAGGTCCAAAAAGAGTTTATTGTTTATGTGGTGTCGCAGTTTACATTGAAGTTGAAATAAGGAGTGTTTCAGATCAGGATTATTTTTTGAATGAGGCCCAATACAGGGCAGCCAGTCATAAGTGAGGTCATTTAAATATGTCAGTCCTGAAGGCAGAATAACAAAGAAATCCTGTTTAAAGATAAAAATTTGTTCCAATGACCCCAAGAAAATGAATGAATGAGTAGTTCAGGGACCATGTAAAACTCATTATTTTTGGTACAAAAACCTGGACAAACAGCAAAGCAAGAAAAGACATGACCCCCTTTTATTGCTCTCTCTGTGCTCTTGTAAATAATATTACCACAGGAATGCAATGAACGGCATATTTATCTGAATACTGAATAGTGAATTTTTGTGAATTTGGATCAGATTTGTTTTTTGTAAATCCACATGATTTCATCCATGTAGAGATGATTTTGAGGCCTACTGCATAAAAATGTGTTTGTTTAGAAGCTCATGGCAGAATTACATGAGGAATCGCAGGGGATGGATTTGAATGAGATAGGGAATGCATTAACAACAGACATTAGCTACTTTAGCCATTAGCCTGGGCCAGCTGGTGGGAGGCAGACCCAGTGAGGTCACCTGGCAATGAAGGTCACCTTTTTCCAGATGAAATTATGAAGTGCTTCCCCTTTAATCAAATGAGACACACCACATACTTGCCCATGCCTCATGGCAACTGGCTTTATTTATAGTCCTCCAAATCCAAATGACCAGTTGGTTTAATTTAATAGTGGCCAATAGGATTATATGCGGAAACAAATTACCTAAGTGGGGCTACTCTGGCTACCAAAATCTTTAACGATGATACAAACCACCGACATGATGTCTGGGTGTGTGATTTCATTACACTGCTCTGCCTCTGCATCTGTTATTTTGCCCAAATGCTCATGGATCATGCCGCCATTGCAGGGAGCCTCACAGCTGCTGCTTCTGAGCGGGTTCAGAGGGACAGAGCCTCTTTTTCTGTATGCACATACACACTGACCAGCCAAAACATTAAAACCACTGACAGGTGAAGTAAATAACATTGATTATCTCATTATAGTGGCCACGGTCAAGGGGCAGGGTGCATTATTTAGCAAATGAACAGTGAGTTACTGAAAGGTGATGTGTTGCAAGCAGGAAACATGGGCAAGTGTAAGGATCCGAGTGACTTTGACAAGGGCCAAATTGTGATGGCTAGAGGACTAGAGCATCTCCAAAATGGCAGGACCTGTGGGGTGTACCCGGTAAACAGTGATCGTTCCAAAAGTGATCCAAGGATAGACAACTGGTGAAATGGATACAGGGTTCACTGATGTGTGTTCACTGAAGGATAGCCCATCTTGTATAATCCCACAGATGATCTCCTGTAAAACTGCTGAAAAAGTTAATGCTGGCTATAATAGAAGGGTGTCGGAACACACAGTATGTCACAGCTTGCTGTGTCTGAGGTGCTGTGGCCGCAGACTGGTCAGAGCAAAAGAATATCAAAATATCAAGAATTAAACACCTCAACCATGTTTGTACATTCAATTAAGAAGATTTATCGTGAAACATTTCAGCCTCAAATGACCGACGATGTAAATGGCTTGTGTTTCCAAATAGTGAAAATATCAAAAATGGTTATGAGATAATATCAGTGACGATTGTTTCATGGTAGTTACCACATAGATAATAGTGATTATGCAGTTTTAAGAATACTAACTTAGTAATACAACTCCAGTTTAAGGAGTGTAATAATAATAATAATAATAATAATAATAATAATAGAAAACTAATATAAAAAAGAGAGTCCATGCTGACCTCTGTCCACCACAAAAAGCATCTACAATATGGGTATGGGAGCATCAGAACTGGACCCTCTAGCAATAGAAGAAAGTGGACAGGTCTGATGCATAATATTTTCTTCTACATCATGTGGATGGCCATATGTGTGTATGTGTGCATTGCTTATCTGGTTAAGAGGTGTCACCAGGATGTACTATGCACTGAAGGCAAGCTGGCGGAGGCAGTGTGATGCTCTGAGCAATGTTCTGCTTGGGTCCTGGTGTTCATGTGGATATTACTTTGACATGTAGCACCTACCTAAATGTTACTGCAGACCACTTCACCCCTTCATGGTAACACTACTCCTTAATGCCCGAATTGTTGGCGCCTGAAATGGTTTCAGAAATATTTGTTGATTTGTCTTCCAAATTCCACATTTCTCAGTCCGATCAAGCATCTGTGGGATGTGCTAGACAAACTATCCATCTGAGAACTTACAGGATCTGTTGCTAATGTCTTGGTGCCAAATCCCACAGCACGCCCTCAGGGGTCTTGCACAAAAGTGTACATGAATTGGAAAACATACAATACAATTATACTGAGCTGTAGTCCTCGAGACCAAACTAGAGACATTTTTCTATTGCCTCACACTTGTGTTGGTATTTGCTTATGTTGGTAATTGCACTCAGACTGGTCTCAGTCATGGCCACTGGTCTCAGCTGCCTTTAAAATATACAGTACTGTGCAAATGTTTGAGCCATCCCTCATTTCTCTATATTTTGCTTCCAAAGACCAGACCTTTTTGTATTTTTTAATGTAGTCTTTAGGAATAGTTCTCCAGGCTCCCTGGAGGACTTTCAAAGATTCTTATTTTCAGTCAAGTCCCTGAACCTGACCAGTTTCAGAGGGATGTTTTTTATTTGTTAAGCCACACAGTGACCTACGTATGAATCATTCAAGTGTAACAAAGCACATCTAACTGAAGTCCTGAACCAGTGAAGAAACAGGAGCAGATGATTCCAGATGATCAGGTGGTGATCAGTATACTGGTGGTGCTGAATGCTGAGTGGTTGGAACTCATTTATCCAGACACCTTGTGTCTTTAGGCACTTGGCATGCTGTCACAATAAAACATGGTCCCCAGTTCTTTAATTGTATCTACTCAGTATGCCAAAGATAAGACAAAATATTACTTTGCACCAACATGGTGATTCAGAGCAATGTATAAAGAAATGACGGGTGGCTCAAGACCTTTAGACAGCCACAGAAACAATATCAGTGGAATCATGTGTTGTAAAATGAGGTTTTACCAACCAGACAGTCTCTCAGCAGTGCACTGAATAGGAAACACAAGGGCACCTGAGAAATTTGCAGCACAACCACAGAAACAACCACAGAAACCTATGGAACAGAGTTAACTTTCGTAGGACACCCACGAAGGCATGACAAAGAGAGATTGTTCGATAGATAACCTGATAAACCGATGGAAAATTAGGTTTCATTTAACTTCTGAACGCTACTTATTTTCACATTGTCACTCTTAACACTTGTGACAAGCTTAGGAGTGCCACAGCATTCAGGGGTCTGAAGTACACAACACACACATGAGCAAATTTAACTAAGTTTTATTTAAAAGCCCTCTGTGTGTCATTACATGAGCAATATCACAGGTTGAGAGACCACAAGGCCAGCGGCGGGGTGGGGGGGGTGGGGGGGTGGAAGAAGTGTCCTCTCTCACTTGACTGAATCTGCCGCACCGTTTAATCAGATAGGCCGAAGAGCCCTCAACCATCTCACACACACACACACACTCACAGGCCTGCAGAATGCTAATAGGCGTAGCTCTAAATTATTTTCCTCTTTAAAAGAGTTGTGCTTGTGACATGTTGTTTTTATCAAGGAACGCAATTATACTTCATCCTTAATATCTCCGAGCCTGTCAGCGCTGTGCGACGCTTGCCAACTGCAATCAGAAATAACTGTCCCTTCAACTTAATGAAAAACAAGTACCAGGCCATAAACTTGTAGTCATCCTATATCCAATCACATTGTCTTGAGTAATTAAAATGATTAGCTTAATTAGCTTAATTAACTAAATTTGACTACAGGACATGGCCATATGGTGGAGCAAAACAAAGATGGGAGCTAATTAAAGTTAAAATAATGCAGGTTTTAATTAACTCAACCCTCAGGCATCAACATTTTCAAATTTATCCAAGCTGATAATTAAAAAGTCCTCTTGCCCAAGCAACATTTCTTCTCGGAGCTAATTAAATCTGGAAATGAATTAGCAACATGACGCTCCAAATATTAATTCCTGCTAGAAGATGACTTCACTTTCTAATGAAATTAATTAGGTGCACTGGACTCTCAATCAGACTCAGGCTGTGTCCGTGAGCGCAGACCTCATGTAATCTAGCACTGGGCTACGGGCTGCAGGGCAGAAATTTACAATTGTAATGAACACTCTTTAACTGTGTGCCTCTCTTAATATACCAAATGAACATGTAGATCTTTTTGTGCCAAGGGCATCCTCGTCCTTAGCCTGAACGTTCGGAGTGAGCTGGTTAAAATATATGTGCTTTTTCCTTTCATTTTTTTTTCTCTCCTGTTTTTTTTTTCACTCTCTCAGTGTGTGAAACATATTAACCACTTTTCTTCTAGAAGCCATGATTACAGACTTACAGTGGTGGTGGTGTGAACAGCATTCCCGTATTAGAAAAGTTTTGATGGTTTGAAAAGCTAAATGAACACCTCCGTATCCTCAATGTAATCAATGAACCAAAGTACATTCAGTGTCTGAAATGTTTCTGTGTAGATTCGCACTGGAGCGACTGGGCTAATGTAGCTACAAGCAATAAACTAGGCACCAGGTTAGCATTGCGCTAAGGTCATCACAAAATCATCATACGCGCCTCAAACTGTGTGTATGATGATTTTGTGAAATGTTAAATACATTTGGAAGCTGTTTTTGAACACCATACCGACTTTTCCATTTTCGTTAGCTGGGCCAAAGGTTGGGTAATAGCTCTTGTGTTTTTGTTAACGCTCTGCTGACCTGGCCAACCTGCTCTAATAACACTGGAATAAAGTCCGGTTGTGAAAAACATGGATTCTAGCCCACTTAAAAATATGGCTGTTAGCACTGTGAAATTAAAGATGGCATTTTTTTTTTTTTGCAGGGGTTACTGTTTAGCTTGTAAATAGATGGCTAAACAGAGCTATGCGCACTGTTTTAAAGAATTAATTGTGTTCCTTTGTGTCATCAAATTCAAACTTCAAGATCGCTACTGCTGTTTGTAGCCATGCAGTGTACTTTTGACTGTACATTTAGCTTAGTTTTTGTACATTTTTTGTCATCTGCCCAGCTATAAGCACCACCAGCGCCATGTGTACTCAGACATGTCTGCAAAGCAAACTTCATTAGTCCATCATTAGAGGAGAAAGCATAACAAAGGCTTGTTGCTTTGTGGTCTTTCTGTCTCAGAAGCTGGATCGCAGCGAGCCTTCGCACTTGAGATGTCTCCTTTGGAAGGGCATCATCAAATGCAAATGCCTGTAGACTAGCACAAGTGAAGGGGTGACTTTTACAAGGGTTGGCGTGAATAAACTATTCGATGGCACTGTTTCCGCGGCAGCTCAAGACAACAGCTCCTCCATTCCGCGCCGCTTCTGTTGCCACAGACTACGGATTTGCATAGATAGCATCTCCAGATACAAATTACAATTTAGACTCATTCCGGAGGGCCGGCTGCTGTATCTGCCAGAGATTATCTCTCTGCCGAGCCTCAGAGAGGACAAAGTGGACGTCTCTCAAGGATTCCTTTGAATTTATCACCATTTTGAGTGTTGTTTTATAACGTTTAACATCAGCTGCCCCGTGAATCAGTTTAGTGACACAATACCAACACGCACACCCAGCTGCTAAGCAAACAGATGGATGACAAGACAATATTTACTCAAGATTGCACTTGATGCATTGAAGGCCTTTGTGTGCTCACCTAAGCTTATGGCTAATAATTGTCTGCATTCTTGGCCAGTTGTGAGTTGGCTAGTCACAGTTCAGCGCAATCCATCAACATGGCAGACACACAATTGCGGCAAGCAACACAAAGAGCTTGACCCGGCTAATGTGCTCCATCAAAGCAATCAGCCTCAGTCTAATAGCGAAGTTTCTTAACGTTTTGTGAAACCTTGCAAAATGACAACCTACTGCAAGTAGAACTTATTCTTACATCGAAATGGCCAGTGGTGTTATCAGAACTGTATGGAGCCCAGAGCAAAAAAACAATGGGCCCTTTTATTGCTAAGTCTCAGCCAAGTGGTACTCTAACGTAGGCTTATGCTTGAAGTACCTTATACACCCTTTAAAGTAAACACAAATCAGCAATCATAACCATAAGAGAATATGGGATCAGGCAAGGTCTCTGAGCTAAGAGACTGGGGTGGTCGGAAGGGAGATATTATTTTCGATGAAGAAGATTTTAGTCTTTTAAATTGTATGATGGATTGTGTAAACAGAAAGAGGCATTCCTCCCTTTCAGTTCTCTTCCCATTAATTATGAGATTTCTCAGTGTTGTTGTTGCATTTATTTGGAAATGAACACTCAAAAATGAATAAACAAATTCAGTGCTGCCACTGATTTTCATTCACTCCAGCAAAACAGAGTCAGAAAACTTCAACATAAAATTTAACTGGGACAGAATTGAAACTTTGCAGAGCAATTTATTTGTATTTAAATGAAATGGAATATAAATGGAACAAAATCAATCATATAATAATAATAATAATAATAATAATAATAGTAATATTAATAATAATAATCATCATCATCATCATCATCATCATCAAGAGTCTAATCTCTGATTAGTTTGAACATACTTTGCCATCCAAGTGACCTGAGTAAAATCACATGATCCAAAGAGTGCTATAGCCACGACTTTGCTACTGTTGCTCTGTTGCTCTGGTGTTAACAAGAAACCTTTCATTGGTTAGCCAGACTTAGAAAGCTAATTTTGCCAAATTTGGATTTTGATGGGTTTAATAACTGATGTGGTTTCCCACAATGTTTAAACCAGATCTTACATCTTTCCTCTTGTTTTGAGTTTGGAGTTCCTCCCGTTGTAAGATAAGTTAGGATTGGGCGATTTTTAGTTACACAGCCTGAACAGAAACAGAGACAGTACCTTGTGCGTGCAATGAAATCAAGTGGTCCACACAGTTAGACATTTTATTCAGCTAGCCATAAGGAAGGCATGATGAGGGATTACTATATAATGATACAACCTAACCACTGACAGAGAAAAAGCATTAAAAAATGTTTAGGAGCTCTAGCTGTTTCTAACCGGACAATTTAAAAAATCCTGTTAAAGTATACAAAGCCCTCCTTTGTCCCCTTGTGCTGCAAGCACTAATGTATTCCATACTTCAGTTGTCTTCTACCATTACCGTCCATTACTTAATAATAAACCTTTAGTGATATGAATTCACTTCTAAATGCATCTCCACCCTTTCTATCACAGTGCATCCATGAAACCACAGTAGCATGCAGAAGCCCCAGTTCCACATACTGATCTGCTCTAAATGGACAAAAGTTTTGGGACACACCTCTTATTTATTGAATTCAGGTGGCCCCGAAGTGAAAATCAACCTTAATGCTTCAGCATACCAAGACATTCTAGACAACGCTATGCTTCCCACTTTGTGGACACAGTTTGGGGAAGAACCTTTTCTATTCCAGCATGACTGTGATCCAGTGCACAAAGCAAGCTCCATAAAGACATGGTTGGACGAGTTTGGTGCGGAAGAACTGACCTCAACCCCATCCCACACCTTTGGGATGAACTGGAGCGGAGATTGTGAGCCAGGCCTTCTTGTCCAACATCAGTGTCTGACCTCATAAATGCTCTACAGTATGAATTGGCAAAAATTCCCACAGAAACACTTCAAAATCTTGTGTAAAGTCTTCCAAGAAGAGTGGAAGCTGTTATAGCAGCAAAACGTGACCAACTCCATATTAAAGTCTATGGTGTAATGGTCAGCCATCCCAATACTTTTGTCCACTTAGTGTATTTTACTTTGGGTAAAGTAGACATGCATGCATCAAAACCACTCTGTGGCACATTTTAATAAGTGAATGTCACCGACTACATCGCTCACAATAGGTAATAGGTAAGTCAGAGGTCTAGCAATAAGTCATTAAGTCTCAGTGTTAGGAATCCAAGTCCTACAAAGGAGCCATGGACCACTGTGCAGAGGGCCCTCGTGCAATGCTGGTTGTTAAGACACTGCTACTGACTGTAAGCTGGGAAGTTTGTCTCTGATTAGACTCTTGACAATGTAAACACAGGGCTTTTTGTGGCTGAGGCAGGAATACATGACCAGTTTTTTTACAAATGCTTCAGTGAAGGGACCCCTTCTGCATCCTAACCCCCCCACCCCTCCACCACCACCACTGTTTTGTGACATTATGTGTCCTCTGTTCTTATTTGTGGTGCTTCGTTCTGCACAATATTTCCAGAATTGAAATAATTGTGTTTATGGAGCCCTCCAATGCCTCTCCGTCAACACAGACATCAAACCCTGGTCACAAAAAAGCCTCCATCCTTTTGATTTTGTGCCATTTTAATTATTAATGCCCTGGTGGCAAATTTGATCCCAGTATGTAAATAGTTTCTGATCCCATTATGTTGTGCACTGATAAATATGACAACACTTAAAGAGCTGATGGTCAAGCAGAGCTCGGCGAGCTCCAGAACAAATAAGTATGAAAAAAAGGGAAAAAGCCAGCGATCTACAACAAACTAATGGGGCCCTTTTTAATGGCGTCTGCACTGAGACATTAGAGAATATCAAATTAAAGGTATAGCTGGCACAACTACAAGAGGGGTGCACACAAATGGAATACTCTTATCAGTCAGGCTGTGTGCGATGTGCCATGGAGCCGAGCGTGGAGCTAGTTAGGGCTCACATCAAAGCCACGTCAACATGGCCAACAGCCACACATGCCATTTATGTCCCAGTGAAGTCGGGCCTTTCTGCATCTCTCCGCCACTCTTTCATGTAGCTTCGCTCACTTAAAGACCATTAAAATTGGAAGTATAATGTGTTTTCCCTCTCATTTCATTATTTAAGAGGCTCTCCCTCTCTCTGGAAGAGAAGGATGGTTTTTGCTACCTCTGAGCTGGGTAAACAAGTGCCTCAGAGTTCCCATGCTTACCCCTTTCACATGTCAAGAAAAGAGTAATTAGCGGGGCATCCATATCAACATGGTGCTTTTCAGGTGACAGAGAACGTGCAAGTAATGGAAAATACACTGAATATACTTGATTCAAGCATGTACGTCATTTCCACAGGAATAAAATATAAAGTTGAATGTAAACGTTTGGGCACGCCTGGTCGAAGGAGATGTTCTGTTGATTATTCTGAGTGGATATTAGTGCACAAGAACACACTTCTACACATTTGAATGCACAGTTACTGTTTATGCTCTCATATTGAATTATCATGCGTAAATGTGGCCCGTGCAAAGGTTTGGCACATTTTATATTACGTTTTGTGCCTTATCAAATGTGTTAAACTCAAATAATGACACGTGATGCAGGAAACTTTTGCCATATTTAATTGTTTTCTTTGCAGAGGATGTATTTTTCACTTAGAAAATCAACAAAACGTGGCATTCAACCTTTGCATATAAGTGCATTACATCAGTGCAAAAATAGCCTGAATGAAGTAAAATAAAAGACATAATTGTGTTGACGTGATATATATTTTATTCATTATATACACCACTGAAACGCATGCAGCGCATTTTTTCAGTGCGAGATTTTTTTTGTGTGTTTAGCATCTTGTCCAGTGATGAGAATGCGTGGCTTGTGAAAGTTCAGCCATTCTGCGTCAAACCCACAAAAGCACAAAAGCTAATCAGAAAGAATGCGAGTGTGAGGGGGCTTCCTGCAGCGAGAGAGCGGCAGCAACTCTCGCATTAATGCAACAAGAGAAAGAAATATAGATTAGAGGCATCAAAAGTCCGGCTCATTCAATCAAATATTTAGCTCGGCTTGAAGTTCGAGAGGCATCAAGAAACAGTTCTGGGATTGCGGAGTCAAAATTGTGACTCAGAATCATCTCTGGCATTTTCAGCAGGCGCTAGCTGCTCACATCACCATGTTCATGTGCAGGTTTGGCGTAGGCGCCCCTTGTGTCTGGTGTCTGTGGTAGCTCTGGTCAAGCGAGCAGTGCCGATATTGTCTGCTTCTGCAGTTATTCCTTTTAAGACAGTTCAATAGAGCATGCTTGCACTGAACTTTAAAAGGGCATTTTAAATATGGGGTGGGTGGGTTGGGGGTGGGGGGGGGGCTGTCCTATGGTGAGGCCTTGTTGAATATTTCTAAGTGATGCTCTCAAAGACGTATGAGCCATGGCAGCCTTGTTCAGTGACCCCGAGAATCCATTCTGTGCTTTAATAAGACCGGATGGCACAAAGCACTCATCCTACAGAGTGCCTCATCACATTTACCTGAAAAGACAGAGGAATAGAGAGAGAGAGAGAGACAGAGAGAGAGAGACAGAGAGAGAGAGAACGAGAGAGAGTAGGGGGTGGGCTTCTCAACAGTGGTTCTTCAACCTTTATTCTACGTGTAAATGAGAATTAGAATTTGTCTTCCAGTGGCACTTTGCCCACCCACTGGCAGTAAAGGTCAGCACATGACAGGGTTAAAACCCCTATCAGTTCATTTTGACTACACAGCCCTCCTAATTACTATAGTAGCAGCATCTGTAGGGAGGGAATGAGGAGGAGAGGAGAGAGAGAGAGAAAAAATACAACACGTAGAAGACTGTCTCAAAGCAGAAGATAAGTTCTTATCTTAATCTACTGACTCCGCCGGCTTCATTTGTCAGACTGGACTAGCTGAGGAGGGGAGGAAAAACAGGTTTCTGGTTGCCAGTGTTAATAGGAACATCTTTCAAGTCTTGGAGTGGGCTTGTGGGAGAAGGAGGGGGGGGCGGCTATGATCGTCCTCCGAACATTCGGTGACAACGCCAACGTGAGCTGCGTTCCTCGCAAGTGGTATTCCTGCTAAGAGCCACTAATTAGCGCCTTATCACCCGCCAAATGGCGGCATGCTGCAGACAGAGCCGCCCAGTTTGGAGTATTTATAGAGCTGGGTCCTGTGACTGGGCACAGAGAGCGTGCTGAAGGAGTCCAGCCCGAGCCCTCAAATGCAGAGTAATGAGAGGTAGGCCTGAGCCATGAGCGCACAGTCGAAATATTTCACGCCCCCTGCCAACCCTGAGAAACAGGAAAGTGCCCCCCTTTGAGTGAAGAAAGCAAAACATTTGACATAACTTTGCAGCATTCGCGCCGCATAACAGCAGGACCGACTGCACTGCTTCTGGAGCGCAGATGTACACAGAGAAGGATTTGATGGAGGAAATGTAAACGTGTTTACACCGTTTTCTCGCAAGCGAACAGCAATGCTCCTCAAGCCGCCTGCAAAATCCCTCCATGTTTTGTGTCAGCCTTCCGTTAGCGTTGCACTTTCTGCCGAGAACAAGAGAAGGGTTTTTTTTTTTTTGCTTTGTTTTGACCCTCCTCACCTCTCAAGATTTGCTTCATGACGCAGCCAATTATAATCACGCTTAAAACGCCCTTTTCTGTTGGCACACTTCCTCCGTCTCAGCAATTTCACCCGTAAAGTAAATAATACAACATTACAACCCCGTGTGGGCCCCAAAGGCCAGACTCACCAACGTCGCACTGTCTGTCAAGCCTCTGCTCTCGCTATAAAAAATTCTCCCTTAACAGAGTAAAGGCACACGCAGGCTCCTTTATTCACAATGAATCACAGCACACTGGCGACGCGACCAGACCAGCTGTGTTTCAGTGAGTTAAGGGGAAAGAAAACGTTGCAGTCAAGCCCGTAGCCACGCCAGAACTCCAGAAATAGAGCCAAAGAATAACTGGAGACGAGGAAAAAAGAAAGAAGAAGAACTGCTATAATTTCCACCATGCCTTGGGTGAGAAGAGAGAGAGAGAGGGAAGGGGAAAGGAGAGAGAGAGAGAGAGAGAGAGAGAGAGACTGTCAAATGTGTGAGAGCAAATCTCCGAAGATTAATTTGAAGCGCTCACTGAATTGTGATTCCTTTTCTTTAATTAATTATAGAATTAACTGCTTTGTTAAAACATTCCTGGTGGAAATTGGCTGTTGGCATTTTTTCTTTCCTCCATCCCCCTTTCACTTTTTTTTTTTTTGTGAACAAAAGAATTACACATCCTGACTTTCACACAACTCTAGCCTCGCCGGTGTCGGCTCGCAATTGTTCATGTCGGGTGAAATTTGTCTCGCTAGAACACTGTGTTACTTGGAGATGATTTCTGTGTTCGGGCGAGACAACTTGACAGAAAATCTTTGAGATTTCTGGAATAGTAATGATGGAAGTGGAATTAAGTGCGTGCGTCGGAGGCTACATCGTGGCACTCCGAGATACTTTTAACATATAAATTGCTCTTCATCCATCCACTCACTTGAAGCCAATCCATCAGAGCCACCTGCGAAATGACACGGAGAGTTGCAGGAAGTGAAATGCCACTATTTTTGCAATCATCTCCACTTTTTTCCAGAATTCATGCCAGAGATGCAGCATTTGTGCATTGATCTTGGCCTCTGTGCTATATAACAGCACATGTGAAATCTCTTCAGCGAACATCAGTGTAAAAGCTTTTTTTTTTTTTTCCTCCTTCAGCCTATAGCGACCATGTTTCAATGTCAGTGGGAATGCAGAGGAAAGAGACGCATGAACAAAGCCTCCTTACTTCGCCTAATGTGTTTCCAAAGGGCAGGCGAGGTCCATGCTGGAGTGACATTTAGCTTCGGCCCTTCACACACACATTTTCAGGTTTCTCTGTGATTGTATACAGAAGCGTCTGGTCTTCTGGGAGGGCAGTGCGCCTTCCAAAAGTGCTCCAGAAAGCAAAAGGAAGAGTTGTCACCTTCCAAGACATGAATAAATGAATAAATACATTTAAAAACCACTCTCTTATACCATTCTGTGTTGTTCAGTCAAATCTCACTCGCAGCTAATGAGCGGATATATTCAACGCCACAAATATCAAACTTACAATCCCGAATGTTTGTTGTTAGAAGAGGAAGTGTTTTATTATGGGTTTTAATTTGAGGAAATTATTTTGAGAAATTGAGAAAAATGTAAGTGATGAGTGATGACAAAAATGGAAAAAAAAAAAGAGAGAGAATATAGACTGAATGCAAATGGTTCCCTGCCTAGGTGAATTGTTCTTTTCGATGATAGAAAACCAGTTAGATATGATCATTTCAAACAACCATTAGAAATTGGCACTGAAAGAGTTCTGCTATTGTTTAAGAACCCCTTTGAGTACTGTATAGAACCCTTGGTTTAGAATGTACTGGTTCAAAATGCTGAATTAATATAAAATTAATTGATGTAAAATTCATATGTTGCAGATACTTGTATCGCTGATTTTATCATGATGCTACTGCTCTATAACTTGAAGCTGCAGGAGATGCTGGATGTGTCCAGAATGATGAGCAGACCTATAGATGATTCTACAATGACTGAGAATGCTCTGTAACACTGAGAGTGAAGTTATAATAAAATAAACATCAAGAATGCCTCATATTTGAAAAAGCAGTTTGATCACGTCTCAAGCAGATAACAAGGAATTACTGTAAATAAATAATTACATTATATTATTTATCACGGAATAACTTCTTACTGTCTCCGAAAACTTGACATGTTGGATGAAACACTTTTTTGGCCTTTTTTATCTATACTGAATGAAATAATAGTAATTAGATTTATAAAAAGAGAGAGCCAACTTTTGATCAGTAGTGGAAAACATTGTATAAATTGGATGTAGAGCAGAATGACAACAATGCTTCTAGCTGTTATGGGTTAAAAAAGACCAGAGGACAGGCATGGGGACAGGTGTCCTATTTCCATTGCCCTGGCGCATCCCAGGCTCAGCCTGTCCTGCATGATGTACGTAACGCCCCGGTATCTTCTCCCAGCAGAGCTCCGATTGTTTTGATATTTTTATGAACATGTCCTCAATCATAAATCACTGGTGGAAGCTCCAGCCTCCAGCCCTCGCTCTCCGTTCAGCCCCGCATCAGATTACAGGTGAAAGACGAAGCTCCTCACTGAGGCTCCAGAGCAACACTCTGAACACACGCTGTCCCAGAGGTCACTTGCACGTGGGCTCAAGCACAAATCTGTTCTGCATGTTTGCAAGGTTGGATTAAGCAGGAGCGTGGAGGTACGGTTTGAAGTGCACACATTTACATCAGTTCATGAAAACATAGTAACAAAAGGAATTTGCTCTACATATCGTCAAGATTATAATAAAACACTTCTGTTTCGTTAATAACAGCAAAAATATGGCAAGATAGTAGACTGCACACAAAACAATAACTTTTCATCCAAGTCAGATTGTTGTAAACATCTCCTCCCCTGCATACTAACACAGGAATGGTTTTGAAAGATTAGAAACCGGACTTTTGGAGGAATTTCTAGGCTTGTTTTAATGAACTATGAGTGAGAAATGATTAATATCAAATTACAGCCTGCTTTATCTAAGACCTGACTTCATCAACATCTTCAAAAGTGCTGTATTTAGACACGAGCGTGCCGGCATGGATGTTTATGCCCGGTGTTTGTGATGACTCAATGGCACGGCTGCCACCCTCCAAGTCCAGCTAATCTGTTTTTATCAAGCTGGAAGACAAAGCAGAGGGGACAGGCAGCGGAGGAGTTTCTGCAACGTCAGGTCCCCGTGTCGCATCGCTTTAAATAAGCGCTGCAGACACAAGCCCCTATTATTTTACATCTCCCCAATGGTATCTGACCAAGCAGCATGTTGTCATTGTATTGTTTAGAAACAATAACTCGGGCCGTTTGGATCAGAACAAGCCTGCCTCTCTTGGGTCCCTTGGGTTTTATCGTGCCGCTGGTTGCAGTGAGGGTTGGGTCAGGTGAGCCAGGCCCATAAGTAGCTACACACAGGCTTTTGTCATGACAAGCCAGCGCAGAGCGGCGAACTGTCAGCCCGTCTCAAAGGCCACGGATGCTATGCATAATTCCTTTAACTCAAGGTCAGACACGTATCTCTCTCATTGCAGTAATAATGTGACTACGCCACCTCATATACACAGCATCTCACGCCGCCTAAGTGTAATTTATTTAATTAACCTCTTGCTGGGAGTGGGTTTGTGAAAATTTGTTGTTGTTTTGCCATTTGCATATATCACTCGCTAATATGCCATGTTTGTCAGGCAAAAGGTCACTAATGATGATCTGGCAGCCACTTGAACATGCATATATTTGGAATATGAGCAGACACGTATTAATGTATTAATGTAAAGTATATTAAAGGAAGAGACTCTGCTGGCGATCTAAAGTAAATAAATGCAGTGAATGATTCTCCTCCGGTGTAATAGCAGAAAGAAGCTGCAGCTTAAAGCAGAAGCAGTGAGTGCTAGAAGCAATGATTTGAATGAGGGCAACGGGGCTTACAAAGTCAGATATGACTTTAAATATAAAAACCCATTGAACAATCAGTAAATTATTTTAAATATGTGTTGTTTCCCCAAACATCATGCAAATCCCTTTTCTCTAATTTCCATAATAATCTAAAAATAAATACATTTGAATGTCAGTTTTACAAATTTATCTATAGATGTTGCACTTGTTATTGCCTGTGAAAACAACAGCGTGCTGTAACTCAATGTGACTTATTTTAATTACACTTCAGTATAACGCCCTTGTAAAGCCAGAGGTTGTTAATTAACTGGCTGCTTATTACTACATTATTAAGCAACACCTAGAGTAAATTAAGCAACAAATTAAGCTGTAATTTTATTTTATTTTATTTCACATGATAATCTTTTGAACAACCTTTTAGACATTTTATTATGCCCTTGTTGAACCTTAACAAGGCAGCAGTCAGTAATTATCTGGCTGTTCATTACTCCTGCACTATCTGCAGTTGCTTCATCAGCAATCAATGTGATCCTTGATACAGTACGTAACTCATAAGACAGAATTTGGGTTTTAAACTTTGAGTCTACTTTAAGCTATTTGCATCTACAGGTAAGTACATATTGCACCCCTGCAACATTTGACCCCTGAGCAACTGATATAAAAAACATCAGAGAGACATTCCTCTTTGTCACTTTGCTTCTGGCTTTAAACAAACTTGGACTAATCTAGTTTTGTATTTAATTTTCAGTGATCTCACAGTGCATAGCCAAAGTTTACGAAAATTTGATGAATGCAAAGGGTTTAACACGCTGCAGGAAACAAAATGTTTTTCAACTTTAAACCTACATTTTTGCTTTACCCCTCATGCTAATGTCAGCAACAAACTACTAATTGTGGAATAAAACATGCAAAAGCATGTTCTCTATGGTGAATGCGAATGTAATGATAGAGCCGAGACTTACAGGATGTAAACATGTGATCCCTAAAAGTTTAATACAGAACAAATAAAATAAAACCATAAATGAAGGGTTAACAAGGAACACAGCAAAACACTAAAGGTATAACTAAAGAGCAACATGAAAGAATATTAACAAGATGAACAAAAACACAAGCAAAACAGCACAGCAAGAGATAACCGTGACGGAGTTCTAATGCGAGATTTTACAAGAAATGTCCAAAGATTACACAAACACAGACTGAAACACAGGGGGTATAAATACTGACACAGCTCAAACCACATCATCACGTTTGCTGATGACATGACTGAGGTGGGTTTGATCTGTGGGAACGATGAGGCAGCGTACAGAGAGGAGGTGCGACAGCTAATGGGCTGGTGCAGAGCCAACAACCTGTCTCTGAATGTGGATAAAACAAAAGAGATGGTCCTTGACTTCAGGAGGGCAAGTCATGATCACTCTCCACTGAACATCAATGGCTCCTCACTGGAGACTGTCAAGAGCACCAATTTCCTTGGTGTTCACACACAGATAACCTCACCTGGACCCTCAACACCAGCTCCATTGCCATGAAGGCCCAGCGAACGTCTACAGAGACTGAGGAGAGTGCAACTACCCCCCTCAATCCTCACCATGTTCAACAGCGGGACTGTAGAGAGCATCCTCTGTAGCTACAACACAGCTTGGTATGGAAATGATTTCGTAATGGATTGCAAGATCCTGTAGAGGATAATGAGGACAGCTGAGAAGATCATTGGGATCTCTCTCCCCTCTGTCGCAGACACCAGCATTGTGGATGACCCCACACACCCCTAAGACACTCTCCTCTCCCTCCTCCTGTCTGGTAGAAGCTTCCATAGCATATGGGCCTCCACTGACAGAATCTGAAACAGTTTCTTCCTTCAGACCATTAGACACCTCTTTCAGAACTGAAACACAAACTGGTCTGCCCCCCACACCCACCCACACCCACACACACACAATGCATACACACTCTGATGTTTTCTGCCCTTAACAAACAACTCACACTCCAAATGCCTCTATCTATTATACTGCACATTCTCTGTCCTGTTGCAGCAATATTTGCACAATTTTATTTATTGCTGTTCTACCTCCATTCTGCATTTTTGCCCATGTAACTCTCTGCTGCTAGAATACAGTTGTATAATGCTGCACTCATTCAGACTAGTACTGCAGCTGTTTACTGCACTAAATGTTGTCTTGTCATGTTGTTTGGTTGCTCTTGCACTTGTCTTGCACTCTCTTTTGCCCTGTCTGCACTTGTGGCATTCTATTTCTCTTCTTGTGCTGCACCATGGACCTGGAGGCACATTGTTTCGTTTCTCTGTGTTCTGTGTATATGGTTGGAGTGACAGAAAACCAAGTTGACTTGACAAGAGAAATGAGAACACCTGGACTGAGGCGGAGACAGGAATGAGACACAGGTGGAAACGCTAAGGAGGAGGCAGGACTGGGGCAGAGACTGAAAACAACAAACTCACATGGCAGACGGACATATGGCTGGGGTAAACAAAAAAAAAAAAGCACACGGAATGGGACATAAGGACATAAACAATGACACAGGCAGGAAAACAGGGAAAGGCAGGAGAGCTTTCCAAAAAAGCCGAGAAACAGAGATAGGACTAAGATAGAATGTTATAGTGAACTTAATTTTACGTAGGAAATCAACCACAAGTTCAAGTCTCTGTGATCCATCCAGGATTTCAAGAGAGCACAGTGGTTTTGCTTTTCTCTGGGGGGTGTACGGGGGGGTACGATGGGCCTTCCTCTTGCTCCATCTGTCTGTGTTATGCAAGTTAGTGCAGGTGTCTGTAAGCTGATGCTAACTTGTTAAGGGCGGTTCATGAAAGAGTCTTTGACCGTCATCAGATCAGTCTCTGTTTTTCCCCATTTACGCTGACTGCATATGTTAGCGTGTCCCGTCCTTTAGCAGGTACTGGAGTTTGGCTATATATAACCTATTTAGAGCCCTGACTGATGTCGTATGAAAACTTACAGTCCTAATAGCATGATGTGATTTCAGGGACTACCAATTTAGAGTCTGCAATCCTGAGCAACACATGCCATGGGTCACATCCCTCTAACATCATACAAGCTATGTATAACTCTATTATATTTCTAAAAATGAACGAAACCTTCATGCATCAATGAAGGGGTAATGAACATGGCTGTCATGGCAAGTGCATAAGTGAACTCTTTTCATACAGGGACAATTCATGTATCATAGATTCTAAAAACTGTGCTTTTGAAACTGTGCTACATGAAAAAGACACAGTATGAATAACTCTCTTAAATGCTGTTAAATAATAGAATAATACTGCTGAAAAGAGAGTGTTTAGAGCAAATATTTTATTAATATTATGCCTAATACAGTGGCATGAAAACGTATTGAGTTACTTTGAAAGTCATCGTAAGTTTCTGGATTATAAAACATACAAACACAATTTTCCTAACACAGCCTTTATATTGGGAAAAGCTTTGCTCCATTTTCAATGCCAGAATAAGTTATTTGTCTAATTTAATTTAAAAGAGAAGTAAATGAAGAAAATATGCTCAAATATTCAAAGCCCTGTGCTTTGGAAAGTTTATACAAATGACAAATTAGTCACAAATTACATAAAGGCTTCACTTATTTGACCCTAATTAAACATAATTAGGTCCTTAAGTTAGGCACCCTTTGAAAGGGCCACGTTCTTTGTTAGAAATTCACTGTGAAAATTAAGGCATTTGCCGATGTGAGTAACAAAACCATTAAATGCACAAGGCAGGAAATGGCTACAAAAAATATCAGAGTTTGGATCTGTCATCAGAAAGTGAAAGGTTCATGAGAGCCCAGAGACCCTTCCTAGAACAGGCCGTCTCTCAAAACTAAGCATTAGAGCAAGACGTCGACTGGTAAGAGAGGCTACTAATAAAGATCCAACCATCACTCTCAGAAGTTTGCAATGCTCTCTTGCTGAAACTGGAGTAAAAGTGCATGGATCCACAATTTTAAGAGCTCTCTATAACAGAGGCCTTCATGAAAGGGTAGCAAGAAAGAAGCCATTCCTTAAGAAGGTCAACATAAAAAAAGACCCAGTTAAGATTTAATGGTCAAAAGACACCAAAACAGAACTTTCTGGCCAGACTTCAAAGAGGGATGTGTGGCGTAAAACACTGCCCATGCCTCAAGAAACACCATATCTAGAGTGAAATAAGGTGGTGGCAGCATCATGCCATGGGGATGCTTTTCATCTGCAGAGACTGGAAATCTTTTAGAGTTGAAGGAAAATGAATGGAAAATGAATTCTGCACAAAATTGCAGAAGAGTTTGTTCCAGTCTGCTGTCAACCCTCGGCTTGGGAGAAGATTCATCTTCCAACTAGACAATGACTCTAAGCATAAGGCCAAAGAAACACTGGGATGGTTCAAAAACAGAAAGGTGAATGTTTTGGAATGGCCAAATCGAAGTCCTAATCTTGAAAAGTGCTGTCCAGAGGCATCATCCCACCAACCTAGAAGATTTCCATAATTTCTGATGAGAAGAATAGGGAACAAATCAGTCTAGAAAAATGTGTGAAACTGATACATACTTACCCCAAAAGAATTGTAGCAGTTATTGCAGCAAAAGTGCGAAGTATTGTGCGAAGTATTAATGTGTAGAGGTTGAATACTTATGCAAATCCTATATTTTAATTTTTCTTTTTTCAGTTAAATAAACAGAAAAAAGTTTTATTTTGACTTTGGAAATGTGTTGTTACAGCAGAAGAGTTCACATTAAAATGCTACATGTACAAATATGTGTAAAAATCCAGTAATCCAGAAAATTATGATGACTTTCGAGGAAGCATTTGTAAGCCACTGTATGTCTTTTATGTTAGGGTTTGTATTTGTTTGTATATTTTGACCAGGTCATGCTCTTTGCAGGGTTCTGCGTATCATTTACAAATGCTTTATGGGTTTTGTTAATCTGTGCCATCAGGTAACAGCATGGCGTACAGATCAAATCCAACCCCCCACCCCCCACTGCAGTGGACATTTGGCACCTGCGCTGCCAAACCCGTTCAGATGCTTCAAAGTAATGTGTTAGTCCACCTGCAGCTAAAGCACAGTGCACATGCACACCTGAGGAACAAGATACTGACTCTTAAAACATTAACACTGGAGTTTACTACCAAAGACTTCAGATAGATCTTCATTAACTGTACATTGTGTATGCTCTCACTTTATTAGAGTACACTACCCGTCAAAGGTTTGGACACACCTTCTCATTCAGTGTTCTTTCTTTGTTTTTATCATTTTCTACATTGTAGATTCATGTTGAAAACAAACAAAATGATGAAGGAACACATGGAATTATGCAGTAAACAAAAAAAGAGTTAAACAAACCAGAATATGTTTTGTAATAAGATAACGATGGACTGTTGTTTCTTTTTACTTAGTTAAGTTGTTCTTGCCATAATGTGGAGTAGAACCGTAGTGGAACAGGATCACTACTGATGGTCCCAAACACGTTAAGAAGGCAAGAAACTCCAGTAATGAACTCTCGATGAAGAACACCTGTTAATTAAATACCATTCCAAGTCAATACCTCATGTGCAAAGCTGTCATCAGAGCAACAGGTGATGTTTTCAGTACTAATCTACAATGTAATAAATACAAAGGAAATCGTTGAATGAGAAGGTGTGTCCAAACATTTGATTGGTACTTTATGCCACTTTATTAGGAACTCCCAGCTTGATGATGTAGCCCATGGCTTTGATGCACAGCATGGGCTATGTATTTATGTATTTGACTTTCAAGTAAATTATGTAACAGTCACGCCCATGGTCTCTTGATGTAGTTTAGTAAGACTGCCAAAACAGGGAACCCCAGTTTGCTGTGTGAAGGACAGCAGTAATACCCACCTGCCTAACATTCTCTACTCTCTCAGTTTCTGACCCAGAGCTTCTCTTGGCTGGATATTTTGTTTGGTTGGACTGCTCTCAACCTCACAGTTTTAAAAATCACGCAAGACTGCCACTGTGTCACCACTATGTCAGAGTCACTGCTGTGCTGAGAATGACCCCTCGCCCAGATTATACCTTGGCAAGCAGTAGTCCTGCAGTCAAAATAACCAATATTCAGTGAGGCGGAGGGTGCTGATAAATCGAGCGGTTTAACTCATTTATTCATTTATTTATCTTTCGGTCTACATTTATACTTTAACAGCACCGAAGAACACCACAGTAATGATGAACAAAAAGACAAAATTAATTAACTGGAACATGACAATGTTAAATAAATACTTACATTCATTAAGAGACGGTGGTTTAGTGGCTGCCAAGTAACAAAAAGGTAAAAAATATAATATCATGCATTTGTATTTATATATGTCAGTATG
>JBBIGA010000106.1:9067537-9079648 GCA_037576975.1 Alestes dentex | reverse complement strand
ATTTTGCGTACCACTTATGTCAACCCCTGTATATATAATGTATACACACACACACACACACACATTAGACCTTGAGTATACATCTGCTTCACAATCACTATTAAAATGAGTGCCTTGTTGAGTTCATGTCAGGTGTGTGTCAGTAAGTTGGAGGCAGTGATGAAGAGCTACAGAGTGTTACCTTAAGCCACAATCAGGCGTCACAGTTTATCATCTCACTCCACGGCACTCAAACCACATTATAGGCAACCATCAATTAATTCACTGCAACGTAATAAGGTCATCCTAGAATCTATATATTTAAAATCCCAACCAAAGCATTCAAAAGGCACTTTAGAAGGAAGTGAAAAAATGTCTTTTTGCCTCCACAAAGCCAGGCTGATTAGTTTCATTTGCAGAATGGGGGGGGACAGTGTGTGTGTGTGTGTGTGTGTGTGTGTACACGTGAATGAGGGGGTTGGGGGCAGAGAAAGGACAAAAACAAGAGCTGTTCTGTTTTTCGCTAGATTGTCATCTGTGGGTTAACAGCTAGTTATGATGTCCAGGCCAGTCTGAGCCAAAGCTGATTACTTATCTGACCCGCAGTTAAACGATGAGAGCATTTTTGTTACGTTTCCAGGATGGAAAATGAGAGCCTGCACTCCATGTAAATTGAAAAGCACTTTAGCCACATGACCAGTCTACCTCATCAGTAATGGAGCGGAATGACAATGCAGGTCATGCAATGGAGAGGGCAGCCCCACAATTCTCATTAAACACGCACCTACTTGAAGACAAACAACCAGAAAAACACACTTTTCCTTTTTTTTTATATTGCAAACTCTGCTTTTCTGAATTGCTGTTTCCGTGCTTGGGAAAAGTTGTGGGCTGCGTAAATTGGAAAATGGATGCAGGGTGAGAGATTACTGTACAGAAAATATTTCTCAAGAGAATAAATCATGAAATCAAACAAATTAAGCTGCTCATTTTAGTAATATGCAGATGCCTTTCTTAACCTTCACATTTTCATGTATTCGTTTACATCTGGGTCTGTTTTTCCTTTTGTTTTCAGTTTACTGCGGATTTGTAGCGAATAAGTAAGATAAGCTCATATCACACAAATGAACACTGTGCATGTCTCAGTACACACTTGCTTCAAAACCTATCTAGTTGTTAAAGGACTCATATCATGGAAAAAAAATAAAGGTTTAATGCATGTTGAAGTTAAAAAGAGTGTTTCAGCTTGAAAGGCTTTTTGAATGAGGCCCATTATAAAATAGCCGATCAGAACAATGTGTATTTACATGTATTAGTTTTAAGGGCACAGTAACAAAAAGAGTCTGTTTAATATTAAGGCATAGACAGATTTTGGTAAATGTCAGCATTAACTATTTACAGAAACACGTATACATGGAAAACAAGACAATGCAAAAAAAAAAAAAACCAAACATAGAATATGGGTCTCTTAAGTAATCTCAGATGCACTTACCAATTGTGACTAGAAATCTAAAAATAGAACACAGACTTTAGATTTTTGTCCATTTTAACAGATGACAGGTGTCATAAACCATATAAGCAAGTTCATATCTTGGCTGATTAACTCTGATTGAAGTTCATTATAAATGTTTAAAAAAAACTTTAACCTTTGTCTTGGAATTTTTCCCTTTTGTAAAAACATATGAAAAAGCATGAAATCTCGAAGGGAGCACGGACCAAATGCTGGACAACAGCATGAATCCAAGTGACCTCGGATCACAAAATTAACTCCACAGAAAGTTTCAAAAGCTTCTGCCATGTTTATACTCTTTATAGCGCTCAAAGCAGAGACCTCATAATGTCCGATCCTTTGTCCGGTGCTGCAGCTGCAGCTAGGGCATGTGACCTTTTCAGATGGCGTTAGTGCCAGCGCTGTGGCGACGAGCGTGGACGTCAGCAGGCCGGCCTGGCAGAGGGGGCGAGGGAGCGAGGGGGCCGCTCCTGCTGCAGTCTGCTGTGCCATGTGGAGGCCCAGATGTAGCAGGCGGAGTAATCCACGCTCACACACTCATGAAAGTGCCCATCTGGCCCTGCGTGCATGCGCTAAGCCCAGAAAACACACACTTCCACACACGGACCCACTGGAGACTCGCACTCTATAGCGGCTGCTGCTGCTGTTGTTTTGCATTGTGCTGCAAACTAACCTCAGTAGGCTAATGCGGCTCCGTGCTCAGTCTTAATGCTTCGGCCGCCAAGTTGAGTGGCCAATTGGCATATGATAGCCACAATACACACAAACACACACACACACACACACACACACACTATGGAAAGATAATAACCCACAGTGCAGGTTATCATAGTGGTCCGGCGCAAGAGGAAGCCCACTGAGACAGGAAGTGCCATAGAGATACTAAATAAAAAGGATCTGTTTATACTGCAGCCACTGTGAGTGCACACAGATAAAGTCAAGGGCTTGCTGACTGCCCTCAGGCTGCTCTTTCTGCCCTCTTATCACAATGGCGAGGTATGGCATTACATGAACTTGCAATGAAAGAAGCGAAGAGAAATACAGCCCCACAACTGCAGCCAAGTTCATTTAGCCACATGCTTATTAGCCAAACTGATTCCACTTACCAACAAATAAAACATTTCACAGATTTTATTAGATTTTAGTGCATGTTCAATAGACTTTTGTTAAGAAAAAAAAAAACATCACAGCTGCTCTGAACAAAAGAAAATGGGGCCATGTGATAAAAACTAGAAACACTTTATTTACCAATACCACACTCAAATGAGAGCAACGCCTCAAAGAAACACTGTGCAAGAAACATGAACGTGAATACATATGACAGCAATTTACAGCACCTTAAGTACTACACCGCCAAATTGACACTTCATTTACCAACTGCCTTTCGGCTTTTTAACACCTTTATATTTTTTATTTAATGAGAAGCAAAGTTTCAAATCACCTCCAAACTGTAAACACCTATTTGTTGCGATGGCACTATGTACAATGTACAGTTATTGCAGTCCTGTGAATGAACGTAGTAACATGAGATAGTAAGCAAGTCTGTGTAAAAACAAGACTGTTTCATAAGAAAACATGGTCCCAATATATCAAAAGTTCCAAGAAGAAAGTGCTACAAAAAACAGAGTATAATTCTGAATACACATTTTAACAGTGACCTGTGCAATCAGTAAGAAGCATAGGGTTTAAATGGAATGTTTATATACTGTTATAAGTTGTGATATATGGCTATATATTGTTGCTGTTGTTACAAGTCCTTGTCTCAGTACTGGCAAAACAGTGCTACCACTGAGTCATGTGATCTTTTTTGAAACACCATTAACACAACAACAATGAACAAGTGGACAAGGTAAACATGGCGAACACTAACGGCCAGTTCTGTCAGTTAACAGATGTTTGCATTGGTGTGAGGTTGGTCTTTTGAACTCCCACCTACGGATAGCTGTGGCATCTCTAGGGATTAAACATGATTACACATCCCGATGGTAGGGCCAACTATTGTACACTGTACCATTTCTATTTGTCCATTGATCTTCAAATGTGCACACCATCATAATTTCTTTTACATATCAGTTAAAAGGTTTTGAAAGTATAATGCCAGTATAATAAAGAGGAAAAACGCTCTCCACACTAACAATTCTCAGTGGTATCTGCATTCCCCTGGTTTGAGTCCAGTGTTTGTTCTGACCACTAATAACACACTTGATTTATCCAATCAAGCAATAAAGCATAACTACTTGGCTGAATCAGGTGTGTTTCTGGCTGGAACAAATATCTGAACTCATATCAGCCTTAATTGGTCATGACTGGGTTTCGGCTTCAACCCAGCTGAAGTGCAGTCGGAATGAAAACGGCAAATGTCAAAGCCAGAATTAGAACTTCTCTCTATCTTGCATTGCTGCTTGAGCTGGGTTCGGACCTGTTGGACTCGAGGGCACCCCAGGCAGCAGGGGAGCACTCCAGAGCATCCAGAAGTGAAATGAGTCACTGCAAGTCAACCTGCTTCTCTTTCTCTGCGGCAGGGCTGCTCCTCCAGGGCCAGAGGGGGCTACGCTGGCCACAGTTTGCCCCCTTCTCCTGACTCCCTTCCCCTGCCTCGGCCTGCTGGCCATGACCTCGGCCTCCCAGGTCCTCCTGCTCCTCCTCCAGGCTCCGAGGCTGAAGACCGAAGGAAGTCTGCTCCGCTTCCCGGTAACGGCCACTCACATAGCAGAACAAACACCTGAAGAGAAGAACAAAGGACATTTGTCCCAGGGAGAGAGACAGACAGACCCCTACTCTGTTCATCAGCAACATGTACTGAGGAATAATTCTCAATTATATCAAGTTCTATTTGTCACTCAAAATACATATGACAACTAATTAAAACATAAAAATGCAGCATTTTTAATCTGAGACTCTATTTCCATCCTCTCCAGGTCCAATAAAACAGCCGATAATCCAATGGGTTTTACCTGCGAACACACAGTATCTGTTGATAATCTTTAGGGGACCATCAAAACAAAGTGTGTCTGAAATTTCTTGCATTTTATGACTAGTTTTAAGATGTTGCTAGTAATATGAAGATATTATTTTAAGAAATAATAGGCAGGGGGTCCAATAAAGTAGATAGAGAGAGCATTAAGAGGCTAAATAAAATGTACAGAATTTACAGGACGTTTACAAGAGACATAAACCGCTCTTTGGGTTTACAGGTGTGTGCCGGATGACGATGAATGACATTCGGATGACATTAGGATTAGTCTGTGCTGCTGCTGTTACTTGTCACTGTACATGATAATGGAAGGTAACCTGCCTATGTTTGGAAGAAAAGCAAGAAAAAGACCAAAAAAAAAAACCCTGCCAACTATAATTACACATGCCTAAACACTTCATTACCTATTTACCTCTTTTTTCCTCCCTTGGGAGCCATAAGAAAAGCTCTAGAGATACATAAATAAGTGACAGTGTTTTTTTTTTTCCCCTCTCGTGTCACTACCTCAGACACATTACGCTGCATTTGATCCAGCTGAGCAGTCTGATCTGAGAGAGAGAGCATGTTAAAATGAGCCATTTTGAAACATTACCCAAACTGCCACCCAGACACATTTAATTGGATAAAATAATTAAGAAAACAGGCCGAAAGGTGTTGAAGATAATAAGAAAAGAGAAACAATCTAATTGGAACACTTTTAAGGTGAGATGTTCATTCATGAGGTGATATTAAAGTGTCAGCTGCTGCAGTTTTTTTTTTTTTTTTTTTTTTTTGAACATGGCACTTGTCTGAAGAAGAGGCGAACACCTGGAAAAAGTGCACTGTGAGAGGTGCCTAACTTCACTATGGAAATGTGATAAATGAATCATATTTATAGCCGCCTAGGCCTTGCTCATACACTGAACTGACTTTATACTGACATTTATTGCCAAAAGTGAGTAACTGAAAGACGAAACGACGCTGATCTAATAACCCTTTATTTATATGGAAATGATCTACAATATTTAAATCAAGTAAATCCACTTTTATCCGTGTGTCACATGTTGCCATTGTTCTTCTGATGCTAACAAGTTTTGAATTCACTACAAAACCAAAATGCAATTAGAACATCACTCAGAGTCACCAATCCTTCTGATTAATTACACCGATAAGAAGGACTGAGGAACCACAACTGAAATTCTTAATTATTTCATTTTGAGCAGTTTTCCTGCTTTAATTGGACTTGGTTTGATATCGGTTTGAGGTCATTCATGTACCGGTCGTGTCATCAGTTACCATGACATGTGTCACCTTGGATTCCCTCTGTGTTTGAACGGCCGCTGATACCCAGGGGAGAACTGAGAGAGAGAGAGAGAGAGAGAGAGAGAGAGGCTCGCAGATTCATTTCAACAGTCACTCGCTCTGGCAATCAAGAGCCTCTCTATTTGAAGAGCCAGGCCACTCCAGGTTGCCAAGCAACCTCAAAGAAGGATGTCAAGATTGAGGGGTGTCATTTGGAAGAGATCACTCCTAGGTTACAGTTCATTCCAAATGCTTTGATAAAGTGTTCGTCTCCACTGGGACTTTGTACCTCCTTCTCACACAGATGGAGAGAAAACCATGACATCTTATTGAACAATGAGCGCGCCAGGCCTGCCCCACTCCACTGGATGTGCTTGATTATATGGCCACCTTGGCTAGAAGCAATCAAATGTCACTTTATCAAGTAAGGGCTGGCAGAAATGTTCCGATAGAGACCGTATTACCGGCCGGTGCTCAACAAGGTCGGGGCCTCACTGCTTTTTGATGGTCTTTGACCTTGTGGTTTCAAAAACAATCTTCTTCCGTGACACTGGAATGCTCTTTCTTTCTTTCTGCCTTTAATGAGTCAGGCCCCTGAGGAGACTCACAAATAGTTTAGCACCTTTAAACACAATCTGCAGATGTCAGCCCATAATTGCTGGACATAAACACACCCTACTCATATCAGAGCTCTGCTGAGAAACAGATATTTGTCCCTCAGAAAGGGAGTCTAAAAAGATTGGAACTTTAATTGCTTCTCAGATTTCTGCTCAAGAGTGCTCAGTAAACTTTGCAGCCAATAAATAACAGGAATCACGGTGCAAATCAAACGCATGTGCTCTGAAGTTATTTTGAAACCCTGTTATTTGCGGCTATCAAGTGGGATCGCAGAGTCCCATAATGCAGGTCTACAGGGACAAAGCACGACTCTATTCTCGCCGAATTGAAAAACACATTTCTTGTTCTTAACGGTAACTAAGCTGTCAACAGATAAGGAAGTTCACAGTATCGCCTCCCTGGTAATCCTTCTAGCGATCGCTCCCCTTGTATTTTCTTTCCAAACAGCTTGGAAATATGGTTTGAGGCCTTCGCCCAAATGTCACTCCAAATGCTTTCTCCAAATGCTCCTGCAGCAGAAGATCCGAAAGTAATGAAAACTAGAGCGGACACAAGGAACAGAACATGCAGCCATGACGGCACTTTTCCCTCCATTTCAAGCCAAATTAGCAATGTGCTGTTTGCAGGAAATGTGGAGCAAACTAACTTTCAAGGTGAATGTTTTGCACAGGGTCTCTTCTTTCATTTTCTTTACTGGACGGTTGTCGTGTGATTTGATGTCTCACATTGTGAGGATGATATGTTTCATGCATTCCTAGTGTCAGAAGAGAGCAATGCAAAGACTACACTGACCTAGGTTGAGACTTTTAAAAGAAAATATGCCAGAAAGGGTTCATTAGAGTAATGCAGGGGAATCTCTTTAAAGAATTATTTTAGGCTTTTTTTGTGTAAAAACATTAAAAAGATTATTTCATTTTCTCTGTCATCAGATATCAGACTTGCTGAGTGTCCAGATCTCAGACTTCTTAAGTTTACATATGCAGGCTGATTGCTAACAAACACTAACACTCAATAGACTGAGTTAGTTTCATAAAGATACATCCTCAAATGATCTCTCCACCTGCTCAAGCCGCATGTGGAACAGGCTTGCGGACGTAGGATGGTAGTGATGTTTTGTTCATTTTTTTATTATCATAATTTGTCTTTAACCACGTGCAAAGGTCTGTACCACTCTTACTGAAGATCTGGTTGTGGTTTGAACAGCCTGAGAGAATTATTGGTGACTTTAAGCAACTTAAGAGTCACAGCAACAGTTTTAGACTGCTCCAAATGCAACATTATGAGAAAGAAAGACTGCAAGAGGGATATAGAGAGAATGCTCACCAGAGAGAAAGTGGGCAAACAGGAAAGCACGAGAGAGACAATTCATGGGAGTGTGCAAAATCAGCTCCACAAAGATCACCCATTAAAAACACACTTGAGCCCAATCTGAGCCCAGTGTTGTAATTAACCCAAAACCAGCCAAAATCAAGTATTTTGTCAGAAGCCTTTGGGCCTGGGTTGGGTAGTAGACCTCTAGTGTAGAACATTACATCCAAAAACCATCACTGTAATCAGTTTCTTTAACCTCTGTTTTTCAGCTATTAATACTGAGGCATATTATCCAGCAACCAGTCGGAATTATTTTAGAATTTATCACAACGAATTTGATCATTTCTATGTAGGATATGCAGTTGACGTGGGAGATTTTGAGGAATGGAGGTTTGCAAACTTCTAAACAAAACATCAGGACCACACCATACATACACACAAGCAAGCACACGCGCCACACCATCCCCTAACGCCCCCCCGCCTCATTTACTCCCTCCTTTCCATAATGCTCAGCGCCTTATCTGTCAATGCTGCTTAAATAATGTAATTAATGACTTAATTAACATTTCCATAATCTATTTTAATAAATCTCAGGCAGCATAATGAGAGATTCCAGGCTCCAGGCGATTCCGGGCGTATGAGAATGTGCAGTGCAACATTGTTCAAGGAGGGGGGTCTGGACACACCATGAAAGTGGGGTGGGGGGGGGGGGTGGGGGGGGTTAGCTGGGTGATGGCACTTTGGAAGGGTGCTGGACCCTGACAAATATCATGTGACTCGCTGGCTATGCACAATAAAAGACCTGTGGCAGTTTTCTGTCCCGCCCTCGTCAACGGACGGCGCTCGCTCTCTGCATTTCAGTTTCCACGTACATCCACCACGTCACGTCTCCATCGCCGTTTGATAATGGTATTTGAGTTTGAGCAAAGAGTGCAAGATACGCAGGTCGAGCGAGCCTTTGTGAACGAAACATCCAGCCTCAAAATCAATCTGACACATATAGAGGGAACAAAACAAGCAGTCAACAACCATCTTACATAAGGGAAGTCACAACACAGCAGATCCGGAGTGACTTTGCTGGGAAATAAATGCTGCGTGCACAAGGTTCACTGTCGCCTCAAATCCAGTTCCAGCATAATTGAGTTTTATGTTAATAAAGAAAAAAAAAACATTGTCAAGAGAAAGGAAAAATAACCCTTTAAGATCTGCAGATTTACCATTGACCTTTCCGACAGATAGTGTCAGCAAATGGGAAATGTGATGGAAATGTCTGAGGGGTTTCGCGCCGAAGCACATTATAGACCATTTTCGTACATTTTCTCTTTTTTCATGATCTGCATTGTTAAGAATGGGCATTACACACAGAAGACTTTATTAGAAAAATATGTAAACAGGTGTTCTACAGTACAAGTCAGGTGTGATTCTTTTCAAAAACAGTTACAAATGGATATACACATATTTTGGAACAAAACTCAAAACATTTATATTTACTCTTTTCACTGGAGACTTACTATTGAAGTTATTTATAGTAAATAATATTTATTTTTATTACTATTATGAGTAACTTGCTATCTACCATGAAATGTGTGTATTTTATGCAGTTGTTGTTAATTTAGGAACTGAATAGAAGGGTTCAATCAGTCCGATTGTTCTAATTCCATAAGTGAAACAGCACGAGATGCAAACAGCTCGGAGAGAGAAAGAAAATGGTCCCCGTCATCAGACCCTACAGTGACCCCGACATACGTTACCCTGTAATGTAGATTATACCCTCTTGTTCACACCTCCTGTTTACTGGCCTCAGGCCAGTCACAAAGGCCTAGAGTGTGGACTTTAACAACACTACTAACACAAATCTAATGTAAGCCTAAAGCCCAGTAAGGTTTATCAAGGGTAAATTCTTTCAACACTTAACGAGGAGATTCTTTCTCTCTGTGCGGTGTATTGTACTGCTGGTCGGTGTACTTTAGGAGCCAGGTTTCTAACAGACTGATCTTTAGCCCTGAAGCAGTCTATATCAGGCTCCCAGACAGGACAGCAGCTTCAAACACCCTTTGTTATTCAGTGATAACAAGACTCTAGTGATGCTAAGAAGAAGATTAAAGACAAACAACAACATCTCTGCTGCGTAACATGTAGCCACAAGAGAGATAAAGAATCTTTTCCTGAGACATCATAAACCGGGGCATCCACATGTAAAAGACACCTAAGAACATCATTTTTAAACAATGATCTTTCAATTAGCCAGAAAAAAAAACCAGCGCAGGCACATTTCCTAATCATATGGCTACATTGCTGTAAAAAAAAAAAAAGTTTTATTTGCATGTATTTGCACATAATGTGCGATGAATTTAGTAAAATCTGACATGTTTTGACATTAAATAATCTGGGGAAATTGTTGAGTTAATGATTTTATCTTCCATTATTTTAAAGGAGCTCTCTCTTGTTGAAATTCCATTTTAAATGTCTGTTACATGATGGAAATGTGGCGGCGTGGCTGTCTTTCTAATAATAATGTGTCATTACAGAAAACAGTCTCTAATTTGAGGGACTTTAGGCAGAACGTGCAAGGCCATATTTTTAATCTCCCCCTGCCTGGAGACAAAAGCCTCCCATCACTGGAGCTTTACTGCATTTCCCTCAATTAATAACCCACCATGATAAATAAATAGGCAGCCTGGTGTTCTGAAAGGAGCTGAACACAATAACAACGTGGAAAGGTCAGGAGGCATGCGGGGAGGAGGCTGTTTTCGTGTTTTCTTAAACGCTTGTCTGCGAGCGCTTTTCCAAAGGTTAAGATGTCATAAGCTCAGAACTATACTGAGCTGAGAAGGGGCGTGTGTGTGTGTGTGTTGGAGTGTGTGTGTGTGTGTGTGTGTAGGTGTGTGTGCATGTATGGGGGAGTTTCACCGTGACTGAGACACACACTGACAGTAGTCTGCAACAGGGCACTGGCACACGATGGGCGGCATGAACACCAAAGGGCAAAACGCGCACACACGCACCCCTCACGCCTCACTCCTAGCCCACTGATCCTCATCAAGCACCATCACATTTAAAAAGTTCTCCTGTTGCTTTGCTGTTAAAAAATAAATTATATCATTAATAATGGTAATTCATTCATTCATTATGCAGTTTTCAACAACAATAACAATAGTGCTACTAGTACTACTACTACTACTAATAACATGCATTTCTTCATCCTCATCTGATTATTATTAGCATTTTCAAGATTAAATGAATTAAATTAATAGTACTGTGATGATAACCTTTTTTTCTGTGCTTTGGTATTATTGTGTTTCTTATAGGTCCGCTAAGAGGTCTGTGTCAGTGCTGAATTTGGGTGCAGGAGAGGCTCAAAGAGCATGAATATCTGAGGAATTTGGAAGAGGGGAGGGGAACCGGCACTTAAGAAGGACAGTTCGTTACACCACAACAAAAGCTTCTGTAAACATTACCATATTAGCCCAGCAGATATATGACCCAGGCCTGACCCTCCCTCAGGACCCATAGCCTGACTGCTTCACTGATAATTGCCCCCTGATTGCCCCCTGATTAACTTTGGGGTCTTTGCGACATATTTGCAGCAATCAAGTCATTTCAGCTAACCATCATGGACATAGCCACGGGTACTAGAGATGCAGAGGAGGAACCAGGAAGAGATCAGCGAGTGTCTGAAGAACACTCCTAGAGGCAGCATATAAGTCCACAGTGATGGAGCAACATTCCCCATGCAAACAGCAGTCTGTCATTCACAGAAGATGAAGAAGAAAGAACAACACGTCTTAGATGGGATGTAATAACTCTTCCTTGTTATAAATTTTAATGTAATGACTCCTTTGTGGAGTATGTTCTTTTGTAATGCATCAAACTCTACAGACATTGTCTGGACAAAAGTACTGGCGCCAACAGGGACTTTAATGACATTGCATTCAAAAACATAGACTTTAACATGAAGTTTGGAGTGTTTCTGTGGGAATTTGTGCCCTGTCATTCTGTAGAGCATTTATGAGGTCGGGCACTGATGGTGGACGAGAAGGCCTGGCTCGCAATCTGTTCCAGTTCATTCCCAAGGCATTTGATGAGGTTGAGGTCAGGGCTCTGTGCGGGCCAGTCAAGTCCTCCACACCGAACTCATCTAACCACGTCTTTATGGAGCTTGCTTTGCTGTGTAAACTGTGTAAAAATTTTGGAAACATGACTTGTCTTTGTATGCTTAAGTGTTGTCTAGAACAGGACCCACCTGAATTCAATAATTAATAGGTACGTCCCAATACTTTTGTCCATATAGTGTATGAGAGCCCGGTCTCACGAGTTTTCGTGCAGCCATCACGAAGTACAATTTAATCAAAATATGTGCTCCAATCACGATTTAGGCCTTTTTTCGTGCTAGGACAACGCTTCACTACCCGGACAGTAGGAGAGAAATAATGAGTTGATT
>JBBIGA010000106.1:9006307-9021159 GCA_037576975.1 Alestes dentex | reverse complement strand
ACACACACACACACACACACACACACACACACACACACACACACACATATATATATATATATATATATATACATACATACATACATACATACATATATATATATATATATATACACGGTTTGTTGATGTTACTTGCTTCATATCTAGGCGGGGGCATATCTAGGGGTCAGACTATAAAAACTGGCACATTTATAGATATCACAAATTTGCGTTTTTTCACAATTTGCATGTGCTCTTGGAACGATACCCCGTGAATATCTATATAAATATATATATGTTCTTTGTTTTTTAGTTTTACAATGTACAAAGAATCCACATTTAACACTCTATGAACAATTTGTAACTACTGGACCAACAGAAATGATCCATATTGAATGTTAATGCTTCTTCTTACTTTTGTAAGTTTTATATCATCAAGGTTTTAACAGTGATATGTAAGGATGATAGATAATAATAGTAAATCCCATTTATGTGATGTAACACACAAACACACACACACACACACACACACACACACACACACACACGTACTACAGACTGCAGCTCAGTTGGATTCAGGACCAATAGTGATCGGATCAGGAGGCCGTGGTCACTCTGTATCCTTTGCTGAGATGGACAAAGGTTACTTTGTGCCAAAAACACATCACGTCTGTCTTACATCAGTGTAAAAAAAGAAACGCATCAAAGAAGCTACATGTTTCTGAAGTGTTCATTCCCTTCCCCGCACTGTAAAAAGCTGACTCAGAAAAGAACAGGAAACCAACTGACTTAAAATTTATAATTAAAGTAGTTCAAGCTGAGCGCTTGACCGGCATCATGCTCAATAATAGATGGAAACAAGGCCATCCTTAAGAAGGCAGATTATGATCATTTTGTTGTTGGGAAGGCTGAAGCTTCTACTCGTGTTAAATAAAAGGTTTCCACTGGAGGCTGATGGTGTTCCAAATTTATTCAGTGTTTTTTGAGAAAGGTCAATTAGTGCTTACAAGATAAAGGAAATTATTTCACTAACGTGACTCTATGTATGCTAGTTATGTTTTAGTGTTACCTTAAACAAAAGGTGGTCAGAGTGGTGTTCTCACTGTCTGACACAGAGGAAGAGATGATGAGAGAGAGTGAGAGAGAGAGAAAGCAAGAAAGGGAGAGAGAGCAAGCAAGGAAGAGAGAGAGTGAGAAAGAGAGAGGGAGAGACAGTGGGAGAATGGTCGCCTGGTGTGAAGACCCTATTAAAAACAACGAAGGAAGCAGCGGGCAGTCAATCCTCACATCGCTGCTTTGCCCTTTGATGTGGCGGACAGATAACGCTGTTCTACAAAATGAAGGAACATCATAAAGAATTTTGGCCTGGACAGGCAATGAACTGCTTTGAACAGGCAGAGGAGGTTTTAAGGAGGGCCTGGCATTTGGAGTCTCCTGATATTGTTTTTGCTGTCCTTCTTTTGTCGTTGAATGTCCTTTCTGTTCCTCTCAAAGGGGCCTGCATCTTACCCAGACGTTCCTCAAATGCTAATACAGTAACCCCCCCACTTTAATGCAGATCAGCAGACGCGGTTTCAGTCCATTGCGGAGTTTTTCTGAGAACCAAACTAATAATTGTTCCCTGAAACTCCCACACTAATGCGGAAACTGCACATATCCTCCACGTTTTGTTTTTGCTTTTGAGACGTCCGGGCGTGGCGGACGAGGCCCGGATGTCACAGCTTTATTCGTGCCAGTATATACATTTTCATGCATTTAGTGCTAAATACTTAGGAAAAATTACTAATTTTGTAACATAAATATTAACGTAAATTCAGCTACTTTTCCATATAAAACACAACTATAAATGTTTTAGTACTGTCTTGAGAACACAAAGAAAGTACCGCTGGACTCAGAGGTGGGAGGTTTGAAAGTAGCCAATCCAAAAATGCTATTTATTTCTCCTGAATTACAGTACAGTCTATACAGGGGTCACATCGGTATTTTACATTCTAGCACTGTGGGAGTTCAGTGTAAACTGTACAGTACGAATACGGGTTTACCTTTACATTTTCTTGAAGGTTAATGCGTTAAGTAGAATTTAAAATGAAATTAAAGTGTTTTGGGAGCGTTTTTGGGGGCATATTTAGGGTTTACACTATAAAAACAGGCATTTTTAGGCATGTTTTTTACCACATCAAAACAACATGGTTTTGCACTGTACGCGAGGTGCTCTTGGAACGTACTGTATATTACCGTATACTGGTTAGGCCTGAGATCGGATCTGACTTGAGAATAACAGAAATCTTAGCGTTATATTAGCACCCATATCGTCCACATAATTTTCCACTCCCACCTTTTCAAAGTTTAAAGAATCCCAACCTTATATTAAAGCACCAGTTAAAGTTTTTTTCCTCCAGAATTGTCTATACAAGCCATTTAGGAATCTTTTTTTTTCAGAGCAGTTTATCAAATCATGACGACCACAAGCTCCCATGAATAGATTACTATCAAAACACCAACCCACCACCCTCTTCCTCCTTAATCCTCTCTCTCAAAGCAGCACACCAATTTGATCAAGTCTTAGACGATGAGCGTGCCAAACAGCTGAAGCTTACAACTTAAACCAGGCTGCTGGGATGGAGTTAAGCCTCTCCACTCCCGTATGAATTACACAATAGGTTACTGGGCCCATAGCATTTGCATCATACCAGCCCTGGAATGTCGAAAGCTCTGCTGCAAGGCTGGAACTGAACTAAAAATAAGCTTCTTAAAACAATAGAACAATCAGACAAAAGTCAAATTTGCACAGTTTCACACCAAATTCAGTCGATCAGCTACTGTGCCTGAAGTCTTTCGTTTTTCCACTGGAGCTACAAGGCTAATGTAGCTGTCAAGTACTGGACGCTTAATATGGCTATTCACTCAGTCACAGTACCTTGGCTGTACTTTTAAAGTAGATTTTCTTTGAATCAGAACATAGACACACTAGTTACTTAAATCTGTAACCCACATCATAAACAAATATTGCTTTTTTTGAAAAGGTAGACACTTCATGAACAAAAGGGTCATTTTCAGGCAGCACTACCACCCGTGATTTGCAGTACCGACTTCAACACTTGCCTTACACCCAGCTAGGTTGCCCATTAATCTCAAATGTGCTTATTTATGACCTTCCTGTATGAGTACTGTGAAAAAAAAGTGCTTTTCACTAAAACGTCATTTTGTTAGTATGTCAGTATGTGATCTGTCTAATCTAATCTAACTATATTTGGGACAAAGAGAAAATTCTTAGAATTGTGTCAATTTGAATAACAGTCCGCCAAATTATTTCTTTAAGCTTTATAGGTTTTAGCACTTTCTGACAAAATACACCAGTTGGAAAAACTGCAAGTAAAAGGGGAGGGGAAAAAAAGGAAAGGCTGGGGCAGTAGATGAGGTCAGTTTGGGCCTGAAACGAGCTCTCTCAGCACTCGTGGCAGAATAAAAGGCAACCTCTGCTTTAAAGTTGGAGCAGGTGTGAGCAAGCCCCGGCACGATTCATTTGTCTGCCTAATTACTTCAAGGACGGGCCTAGAGTTTCACCTACAGCCACTGCTAATGAGCAACCGTTAGCTTCCACCAAACTAATTCATTCTGGTTAATGTGCAGGGGCGCAGCCCCTCCTGCCTTTCGGCTCCCTCTCCGGCCAGCCCCCTCTTTTCAGCAGGGCAGTAATTGGAGGGGTCATCGGCCCTCCGTAATGGCCGCGCTGACCTCGCAGAGAGCGTGGCTTGACAGGGCTGCTTCCTGACGGCCACGGAGCTCTTTGTTCGGCTTTGTCAGGAGCATGTTACCACAAGAGGATAAAACAGAGTGCGCTCGCTTCAAAGGACTCCTTTTCAGGAAACAGGAATGCAAGAAACTCCTCTGCTCTGCTTAAGAAGACACTGGCACTCGGGCCTGACACGCCAAGAGTTTTAAAGTCTTCTCATTGGCTCTGGAAATACTGTCAAACCTGAATTCAAGGTTATTACTAGTTAGTTACATGGATACTACTAGAGTTATTTACAGTTACTGGTGTTTCCCTATAATAATTAACATATAATTTTGGGACTTCAGAGTGGAATGGCTGTCTAAGTGTTGGCACTACCGAAGGGAGATTTCAAGTTTGATTCCTGGTGGTGCAGCACAGTTGGCTTTGCTCTCTCTGGGTTGGTAGGATGGGCCTCTGTCTCCATCATCACTCAACACTGATGCTAGCCAGTACAGGCCTCTGTAATGGTCCTTCACCCTCCCAGTGTTTGGTAGAAGGAGTTCTAGCAAGTGAGCGGAATTAGAGATTACCTATATATTCCGGAGCTATATATATGTACGGGTGTGTGTGTGTGTATGTATGTGTATGTGTGTGGGTCCATATATACAGCTCCGGAAAAGTTTCTCAGGTTTTATCTTTTATAGGTGCAAGTATTGAACTGAACAGCTTTGCCTTTCGTTTTTAAGAACTGCTGACAATATTTCTCCTAATTCCCAAATAAAAATGTTGTCCTTTAAAGCATAATTTTAAAGGAAATGACAAAACATCAAAATAAGAGAAATGATGCAGTGTTTGCAGAAAGCAAATCTCTTGTCCACTCTTAAACAAAATGACAATAATGACTATTGACGTACTTCTAGTAGTGCTTTGCCATCCAACGGGTCACATTGCGAGAGGTTGAGTATTGATTACAGCAGTGTTTTTTATACTTTTCCTCATTAAATAAGATGTGATTCAGGTGATCACTAATCAGTTCCTCATAAAGCAGAATGAGGTGCTTGTGTAGGAATTTAACAGATTCTGGCATGGACTGGTTGTCATTCTCACAGAGATGCTGATTTAAAAATAAATTGCAGTGGTCTCTTAAGTTCTTATATATTTGGTATTTCTGTGTATTCTAAATTTTATACATATTTTTACTGTTTGTATGGACCACACTCTACAAGATAAGATCTTTAAGATAAGATCTACATGATTCTCAGTCGTATAAAGTGAATTTATAGCTATAAGTTCATATAAGTTCATATTAGTAGTATGAAAGTTGTGTTATATATGCATTTACATATAGCGACATACCTTCTATTTGTGAAAAAACTAGATAAATGAGAAAAACATCAACAGACTGAGTCAGTGGATGACCGGAATAAAACAAGACGTTGAATATTGGCAGAGGAAGCAGTTAAACTAAAATATGCACAGGGCCGAATAATAACCTGGAGTTCCAATTTAGGAGCTTGAGTACTTTATGGGGAGTGTTCTTGAGATTAATTATTCAGTACTGATTGGCTTCTAAAATTGCTGTGTACTTGATTGTGTTGGCATACGTGTGTGTGTGTGTGTGTGTGTGTGTGTGTGTGTGTGTAATTGTAAGAGAGCAGTGGGTGTTGTTTGATACTTAATGTAGTAACCATAGCACACTGTTATATAATGCATATGTGTAATGACAACAGATTTAAAATAACAAGTGGAGAGATATTGATATTGGTTTATTAAAGCAGTCAGGAGAGGTTGTTCATGACAGTGATTTTATCACAGAGGCTGTTATTTAACCTGTTGCCCATGAAAAAATAACTAGCACACAACTTCAAGTGACCATTTTAAAAGCATCACCATAGTTATAGGTCCACAATGTAGTTGTGCAATTACAGACTGTAGTCTGTTATCATAGCACAATGTGTCAGCTGCCCTCTGATCTCAGGTCTGCTGTGGACTAGATATTATTTGGGTGGTGGAGCTGGTTTGAATGTATCAGGTGCAGCAACATCGGTCAGATTATTTATGAAGGGCTAGACTTAAATTAACTTAAACTGTAAATGAATAAGTGAGGTACAATCTCTAACTAACTATCTCTAACTAAGTGTGGGTGAGTTTGGAACACTGGTACTAATGCAGGGGTCATCAGTTCAGAGACACTGCAGAGGTTGGCCTGAGTTGCAGCAGGTTAGGCTTATATGCATAAGGTGCTGTATATTGCTGCTAGTTTATAAGATAACATACAACTACATTGCAGCTATACTCTTTATGTGAAACACTGACCATCTAGGTGTAGGTTTATAGATACTGACAGTAGTTCAACTGTTGCCGCACAACGTATGAGCCACTCTCCACCATCGCCACCATGTCAGTGGAAAGGTACATCACAGAACCGCAGTAAAAACAACATGTGGTGGACCTGGTGCTTGAAATGTATGCATCAGGCACTTTGGTGTAGCTGGATTTAGCAAATTAAAACCTACTACAGTGACCAGTGGCAAAACATATACGGATACTTAACCAATGTTACCAATGTTTACTTCACACAACATCAAACTGATGGTAGACTCTTTGCAAGAAAGCCTGGAGAATTCCAACCAGACTCCCCTAAGCACATCAAAGTCTGGGGCTGTTTTTCTTACAGTGAAGATCAGTGAGATTGTGTTCAGTGATGGGATCATGAACTCAGAAGTGTACAGAAGTGTCCTTGGTTTGTACTCACCCAAGTCAATACTCGCCCAAATCTTTTTCATTAATACATCTCCGTAAGCCTGCAAACCCACTCAAAACACATCCAGTTCTTCGTTAAGGTGGTGCAGAGTTGTTGATGTGGTTTATGACACAGTATGACTTACTGTTATTAAAATAAACAACAAACAGGTGGCCATTTAACACAACACCATAGCTGGAGAGAACTGACCCTGGATCAGGGTTGGTTGGCCACGCATCTAGATCAGCGCTCCTACACCCAAGGGGGTTCGTGAAACAGACTCTGTTTTACAAAGACTGTCACGCAACACGTTCATTTTTATTGCTCACAGTAAGTCATACTGTGTCCTAAACCACATCATACACCACTTTAATGAAGAGCTGGATGCGGTTTGAGCAGGCTGAGAGAAGTTCTGGGGATGTATTTATGGAAAAGATTCAGGTAACTATTCAATTATAATGTTTGTTAGCAAAATGTGGACCCAAACTCTTGATGCCACTTGATCTTTCGTTTCCCAGCACAATAAAATAAAGGTTTATCTTATCTTATCTAAATACCTTTCGGAGTCACTGTAAATGGCAGGTGTGCCTCCTAATCTAGCAACTCATTTAGCTGAGTTATATGTGTTGCTGGATGATAGTCATTCCAGCCTTGCACCGGGTACGACCTTCAGGTCCACGAATGAGAAGCAGTCCTCCTTCCTCAAAGTTCTTCAGGTAATCAGCCTTTGCTCGCCTCACCGGCGCGTAGCTTTAGCTCGGCACACTGACCTTTAATTCTACTCTCACTGTATACAAATGACTTCAGTGGAGCCCACTTATATACACACACACACAAACACACACACACACACACGCATACACTACCGCACACACACAAAGCTCTGAAAGATACTCAGACTCGATTGCTGCCCCTCCACACTCTGGCATTATCTCCTCTCTTGCTCTCTAATGACTTCCCGGCGAGCGAGCGAGGGCCGCTCCAGCACTCGGCCCCTAAGAACAGCATTACACACAAGGTTATCTGGGCATTACACTCGCTGTAACATGCAATTAGCTTGCCTCCTCCATTCTCATTACACAATTATTCATTAATGTCAATTTAATTTTATGCATTGTTCTACATGACCGAAGGCTGATTACTGGGCCCTTGCACTCCAATATCCCGAGTTAACCGGTGCCAGACTCACTCGCCAGGCCACTAATTGCAATTTAGCCCCAGACAGCACCTCCCCTCCTTAGTCCGGCCTTAATGGAGGAACTGATTCCCAGACAGGTAACGATTGGAAAGACAAAGTGCCTCCCCGGCTGAATGGAAAACAAATGCCCCCGCCGCTAAGCTGTTTTCTTTGCGATAGCACGCCAGGCGCAGCCTTTGTATTCAGAGAGAGAGGGATAAGTGGTAATATGCTCTGTGTTTCTGCCTGTTTGATACCCTATTCGTCTCCCCATTCCCTCCATCCTCCCAATAATGGGGAGATTGCAATATGACTCAAACTGGGAAAAGTCTGCGGTGAGTTATTATGGTAATCAGGAAAGGGCATATTGTTGCGTGTCATCTACTTAGAGCCATAAATAAAACAGTTGGTATTGTGTGGGAGAGTCCGCATGCTCCGGAGTGATTGCGTGTCTCTGCTAGTAGCTTGAAATGAGAAAATCTAGACTGTAATATTGCAAAATCAGATTCTCCTAGTGCACATGGAGCTCAGCTGCACTGTCTGTCTGCTTGCGTTGGGCATCATACCCGCAATATACTGGAGGTGTGATCTTGATTGGTTCATTTTCGATCCAAAAAGGAACCCATGACCAAAAAAGGATCACTTTATGCTAGAAAATGTCTCTCAATATCAACCAGGACATTAATATCAAAATGAGCCGATAAGAGTTTTAGAGATTGTGTGTGTGTGTGTGTGTGTGTGTGTGTGTGTGTGGAAATGCTGGGTTCTCACATTTCATACATCTGCATAATCATATTAAATTCAGCTTTATAATTAAGCTGAGTGGCAAACTGCAATCTCCATTTGGAAAGGAGCGGGGGGAAATATCAGTACGTCCCAACGAAGCCTGATGAAAAATGCATCAAACGACGCAATCCTTTGTGTGCCGATGTTGCAGTGGCATTGTGACAATTCCTCTTCTCTGTTCTCTTTTTGATTTATCTGACTAATTTAGACGAGGAGAAAGCTTCCGCGGACATAAACAAGCCACACTTTCATACATCAGAGACAGACTCTCACCTGCCATAAGCCACTGAAAGAGAAAACCAAGCCACTGTGGCTTTGCCTTAGGTGTGGCATGCAGATAGGTAAATCTTATCAGTTACAGATAGACGCTCTCTCTCTCTCTCTCTCTCTCTCCTCTCCCTAATCCACTCCATCTTTCCTCTGTCTCTCGCTTTTTCTTCTGCCTCTCTCTTTCCCCTTCATCGTCGTCTCCATCTTTTTTGTCTTTTTCCCCATTTTCTCTCACCTCTCTCGTTCTCTTTTCTGCCTTATTTGTCTGTCTTTTGTCTGTTATCATCTTCTTTTCCTTCTTTCTTTCCTCTGCCACTTTTTTTATGCCCATTCTCTTTCCTCTCGCCAACCAACTCTGTGCCTCTTACACTCTCTCTTCCCTCACTTTCTCTCTCTCTCTCTCTCTCTCTCTCTCTCTCGAATTCTTTCTCTCTTCCCCTTCTCTCTCTCCCTCTCTCTCCCCGTTTCCAAGTAAAAGGGCATCATTAACCTTTCTCTTCTCTCCAGCTGATGTTAATCAGATGCTGCCATCTCTGCTGTTATTAAAGCATTAAAACAACAACAACTGGTTAGGATTTTATTTTTTCCCCAAATCCCTCTCCGGCTGGGCTCTTCCCTCCAAACACACACACACGCAGGCACACACACACACACACACACACACACACACACACACACACACACACACACACACACACACACACACACACACACCTGCTCCGGAGGGCGAGAAGGGTGTGTCAGAGCGATAATGAAATCTCCTTTCTAGAGCAGGAAATCGTTTCACACTGTTTCTGTCGCACCGAGTTAGTAGCATCCTCGGCTTGGATACGATAAACTAAACGGGGCGGTCCATGCTCTACTTACTCTCACACATACGCATGCACACATACACACCAGGTGGAAGGGACGAGCATGTGATTAAAGTGTGTAAAATTCAGCAAGCGCCCGCTGGGGCCAGATTGGACCCGTCTTTCATGAGCTAAGATCCACATCAAAGTGTCCCAGGCTAGAAAGCTCCAGGCCAATCTGTTCAAAGCGGACAGAGACGCCATGCTCCAGAGTGCAGGTTTACACACTCTTCTCACACATTACAGGCCCCAAATATAGCATGTACCATGCCCACGTAAGCAGAAGGGCTAATAAGGCTGTAATCCAGCATAGAGATGTGTGTTTCATGTACAAAAAGAGATGCGGAGAAAAAAAAAGAGCGAGTCTGATTCATTTGCCCTCTTTGTTGTTCAGTGAATGCGAATGATTCCCCCCACCACCACCAACACATCCACCCCCCCCCCCACCCTCCCTGAAACAGACCTTTTGTAAGCAGTGGGGCAGTAATTATTGTCCATTTTCAGACGAGGGATAATCAAGGCCTCAAAAGAGGAGGGGGAAAAAAAACAGATAATAAGTATCAAATATGAAAAGGATGGAATAGAGAGAAAACTCGAATCTTAATTTGGAATAAAAGGAGATTTGATTAGCATGACCAAAGGTTTACAACATCTTGTTTGAATATAATAGAGCGTAATTACTTTCACACTGAATCAAGTTCACTTCAGAGCAAATTATTTAAATGAGAAGATGAAATGTATCTGGGCTAAAATGAGGATGACAGTTGTGTGCTTTCAAGTCCTTCCTTTTTGTCCTCGAGCTTGACTAAATAAGACTCATTTGCAGATTGCGCAGATTATAATAAGTCGACCCCTGCGCATTTAATCTTAGCATGGCAATGTTGAAAAGGAACACTAGGGAAACAATAATGATTCTTCTATTAATGATCCAAGAGAGCTTTTTGCTTTTTTTTTTTTTTTTTGGGGGGGGGTTATAATAAATGTTTGACAAATACTACATTCTGAATTACTACATTACTGAAACCCAGCAGGAAGACGGTTCTCCATAACATTAAAACACTGTCAGATCGAAAAGCAACAGCTTGACATGCGGACTGAAAAGCTTCTCAAGTGAAACTTCTGGTGCTCTAGCTATTTTTTCAGGCACTTTCAATCCGCAGTCATTAAGATTATTGAGGACAATGCACTCCAGAACACTCGAGTAGGCCAACCTGTTTTACAGTTTAAGAAGTGAGGTGAGCCTTTCAGATTTTCATTTCGAAAAAAAGCCATGTAAAATGAACTCAGGTTAAACGGATTAACCGAGCACAAAATGACAGTTGTAATCTCTGGCCCACCTAAGCTTCATATTTCCATAAATTATCCAATAAAGGTGCAATTATCGGTGTCATCATCAGCAGGACCTAATTGACTTGCATCTGGGTCTTATGAATAATAAAGTAAGATGATATTGAAATGATGAATATTCAAGGCAGAAAGGTTGGCTAAAGACAGGGAGCATTAAACTCATTTGTAGAACCACGGGCAGCACTTAATCGAACGCTTAATTTAAACTCAGGTCTTCATGGAATATACATGTTTATGTGGGCTTTTGTCAGTTGTCATGATACGTTTATGTACATGTCGTGTAGCCTTATAAATGCTGGCCTTCAGTGGTGTTACTGAACAATTTAAAAATTAGGAAGTCAATGCCAGAGTCTGATATTCCAGCAGTATGTACAGTGTAGAAATATAGTAAGGTGAACTTTTGGGGTTTTTATTTTTTCACTTTCCTTTAACTTCCCCCTCTCTCACACAAGTAAATTATCATATATTTTTATCTCCTTAGAAATCTCTCTTCATGCCACTTTAGAAAAGAATTTGTGGGGCAGCTGAGGTGTGTTTGGGTTGTTACCTGTGTGAAAATTAGTCACTTAGTTCTGAATATTAGTAGTCTCTTAGTATTATTAGTCTGAAGCAGGACATAATGTCATTGTGAGCTTTGAGAACAGTTTTTGTCTGGAGGCCACAGCTGTATTTGGTTGGAAGGTTAAAGGCCCAAAAGTAGAGTAGATAAATATTGTACTCATATCAAATCTATCAATATGGTGAAAGCTTTTGTGTAATTTTCAGTGCACGTTTCTGAAAAATAGGTCACCGAAAGCGTAGTCTTTGTAGAGTAAAGTATTGTTCTTGGCTTAGACATACCCTCAAGAAATTTGGTATGGAGTTTTTATTCGTTTAAAAATTCTGTTTAAAAATTTTCACTGAACTTCTATTTTAAGAGGCTAGACTGAAATAAGTCAAGTGTAATTGTGATGAGCCGCTAGAGGTCAATTTACTTTGTATAAAATGTGTCAAAACATTTACAGACACAAATGATTTTATGACAGACCAGCATTGACTATTAAACATACATAATCACCGCATTGTTTCTAGTTTTTTAAAATACGGCTGATTTTCTTTGTTGGAAGCATCCTTTGCCTGCAAACAGCTGGGGCCAGCCAAGCGAGACCCCTCTCCAAAATGAGTTCTGTAACACACACAGCGCTTCGGGGAGGTTAATACCATTAATTATGTGTTTGAAAAACAACGACAACAAAACATCAGAAACTTTCAAATGACAGTTGTTTGCACACCTGTTGCCAATTAACACACGCTGGGTTCATCAATTACGGCACACTGAAGAACAGCAATATTGTCCAGTGAAGCAGCCTTACTTTCTGTTTAGTGATGCAAGGGTGCCCACCAAAATACCTTGAAATCCATAAGTGAATCATCACTTCAAAAACTTTTAAGTAGAAGAATAGAACCTTAAACCTTCTGTTCAGTTTGAACTACTGTGTAATTTTATGCTACATGCTCAGCCAGCTGTCTCAGATCAATCCTCGTGCTACAAGTAATAGCAAAAGAACCTTGGCATGCTTTGTCATAATAGTGGCGTAGAACCCATGGGTGCTACCAACAGCCATGAATCTACTCTAGATAATAAAGGTACCAGAAAGGGTTCTTCGCGAGATGCCATAGCCAAAACATTTTTATCCTTCAAACGTCAGGAACAACAAGGACCACCCTGTCCACAATTTCTGGACTGAGGTCTAAAAACACCAAGGGTAAAAAGAATATAAACAGTACATTCAATCTCACAGTCTCGAGAGTTTCATTAGGCAGTGACCTTGTTAAATATAATGAGATTTCCAATTCGCAGAATGTTCTAGGGCTATGAGGCGGCGACAGTCTGCACTGTCACAATCTCTTCAGATAAAGTCGTGAGGGGACAGTGCAGGGGCTTGAAGAAGTGGCAGTAAACTGCAAGAGGCTCAGTCCTTTACTTCTGGCCTTCTTTCTCCTCACCAGCCATGTCTGAACCTAATTCCAGCTGACGTGAAAATGTAATGTCCCCCCTTCCATTTTGTCCTGAGCGATGACAACAGGAAAGGCCAAAAAAGAGAAATAATGGAGAAATGTGCATCGCCACTGGAGAATTGCAGGCTTCAGCATAGGCATGGCTTGTTCTGCATGAAACAGGCTCCAAATCATCATTAACTCAGGCTTCTTCCCCCTGCTCCAGGAGATGCCAGGCTGCTTGATTGCACACAGTTAGCGGCCTGGGCTAGGCTAAATTGGGTAGGCGGAATGGGCATCCATTTCCAGTGTCAGGGACGCTGCCCTCGTCATGGCTGCAAGGGTCAATTTAGAGCTCTGAAAACTAATATAAAACAATGATCTGCTCTCCGCACAAGGCGCAACACTGGTGACAACGAGTCGTCACAAAGCACCGACAGCTCCGCATTTATCTGCTTCGCTGTGTCTCAGCCCCCTACTTTTAATTTCTTTTCTCTGTGTTTTAATTAAAAGCTAGTTATGTTCACCCCTGGCTGCACAGCGCTGCAGTGCAGTCAAATGAACGGAGACTAGCCTGAGGGGAAAGATCCACCACGGAAACTTCGAATAATAGGCAAGTAGCTTCGCTAGCCATGCATTTGTGAAGTAGAGCTTCAGTCTCAAATTGGGGCAGACCCAGGCTCGGTCTCTGCGTGTCTGGACATTCAAGGACAAAACATGGCCCGATGTTGTCCGTTGATTCTAATTTAAGCATCTTCACTACAGATTTGCAATTAACCCCTTCAACTTCAGACTTTTCTGTTCTTTTATTAATCTTTAGACCACTAAAATAACTCCTATAAATGATTTGGTAACTACTAAGAAATAAGAATGTAGTTTTGAGAATGTGGATCTTAAATGTTGACTCACATGGGAGGTCTTTAAAGTCCATAACAAGACTAAATATTAAATACTTTCTTCACGGTTGTTTTTAAACAGCATTACCAAACATCACAGAAAGGTTCAGAAAGGTTTTACATGTGTCCAGACTCTCAGACAGGTAACTGAAACGTATATGTGCAGCAGAATACATGTTTAGGTGCAGAACCACCGACTGAACATTCACTGACTGGACTTTCATGCCCTCAAAATTCTTGCTGTATATATATGTGTATGTGTGTGTGTGTGTGTGTGTGTGTGTGTGTGTGTTCCAAAATGCACTTTTAAATGCGATTTTGACCCGGTGCCCATACTTTCACATGTTGTAGAGTTTCTCTACACTTTTTACACACCTGGATAATGCTGACATTACAGTATAATCTTGCATATGGTCAGCGTAGTTCTTCAGGAACTGGTTACCTCTTAATGCCCTGGTTATTTCTGGTTATTTCGGTTCATACATAAATCCCTCCAGTTTCCTTAGTACTTTTAGACAGTGTGTAGTTGCATTTGCTAGAAGTCGTCACATCCTCCCTACAAAACGTTATGCTTATATGGACTACTTGTTATTTTATTTCTGAAAATGCCGCCGGTGTGGATAGGAACTGTTTTGAAAACACGGTCAAAATTTCCACACAATATTTGGATACATGTCCTAAAATGACAAGACAGGTTTGTGAAAGCCTGAAGCAATAGATGAACAAGTGATGAGAAGAAGCCAGATGTAGCACTCTAGCCATCATTTCGCACCTCCCGCAGCAGGCCTGAACTCCTCCCCTCCACTCAGACCTGCGGACGTACTGATCGTCCACAGAGGGTTGTTTACATTTCTTCAAATGCCCCATTTAGTTCCCTCTGACAAGGTGGAGTAAGTGAGTGAGGAGGAGATGGATGAAGGCACCTGCACTAATGGAGGCTCAAACTGTGCCCACTAGTGCACGTTACATTGATAAATTGACAACAGTTGGGACATGCTCTACTAGCAGGGAGAATGAGGCTACTAGGACATACTGGCCTGTTCTCTCTCTCTCTCTCTCTCTCTCTCTCTCTCTCTCTCTCTCTCTCTCTCTCTCTCTCTCTTTTTCTTTC
>JBBIGA010000106.1:8922474-8938371 GCA_037576975.1 Alestes dentex | reverse complement strand
TGAAAAATAAACTATAAAATTCGGCTTTTTTTAAAAACAAAACACAACGGGGGATTAGTGTATGCATATGTATATGCAGGGGTGTGTGTGTGTTATTTTGTCCTATATTGCTCACTTTACCCAAACCTGCCTACGGACTGAGAGAGGGAAATTACACTCTGGTGAGATTATTTTTTTATGCACATGGTTCCAGACAAAATAAACCTAATAAATGAAAGACATATGGAAAATGTCACATTATTCTTAACAAATTAAAGTTTGACTATTTCCATTTTGTTTCTTTCATTTTTTTACCAACATGTTTAATGGAAAAAAAAATACAAAAAACAGATATATAAAGAGCCAGCGCTGAGCATAGTTTGGCAACACGAGCACTACAAGCCAGGCTGACGTCATTGCTGGGAATGAGAGTTAAAAGAAGAAACAGTGGCACAAAGCCTACAAGCTGAGCCTGAAATCAATGAGGAAGTGGCCGATTCACCACTAAAGCTTCCAAAACAGTCCAATCGAGGACGAATTTAAATTCAATTATCAGTGATGTTGTTAATGACCCCATTAGAGAAAGAATAATGGTGAATTAGGCTGGTCTGGGTGAGGGATGGCCTGTGTGACAGCCATCTGGCCAAAACGGCAAAAAGGGGGGGGGTTAAAAAAAAAAAAAAAAAAAAAAGGGAAGAGGATTGTGTCATGGCCGATAGAAGCATCCAAAATATGGGTTTGGGCCTTGGCCATATGGCCTCATCTATCTTGTCTCTTAGAACGTGGCTTCTCTGTCAAAAACGTCCCTTGTTGTGAACATCTGGTCGAGGCCAAGAAAAAAAGAAAAAAGCCCTGTTACACCTTTAAAGAGGCATGTTGCTTTTTTTTTTAACACAGCGGCCTACATCAGCTCCTTTCCAGCCTCGCTTATCTGTGGCAGCAGAGCGAGGCGCTTTGATTCAGTTTGTTCACACCATGGCAAAAGACTCTGGAGGTCGATCCATTAGCAAACATTAGTGCTCTTTCAATTTGCAAGGGAGGCATAAATTCACTTTAACTGTACTTGGCTCATGGCTGCAGTGTGCGGCCAATTTGTTAATTTGTTTCAATTTTCCGAGATGTACTGTAATGGATAGGGACTGTACAGCATCTGATAGACATCCAAACCCCAAGGACTAGGTCAATTGGAAGGATTTGTGAGAGTCAGCGACAGAGTGAACCTTCAATTAGATCTTTTTAAACCTGAGAACAGAATCTGGTCCCCCAGTCAAGAGGGACACTGCCCATCGAAAGTCTGAGGACACCTCACTTGTTTTGTTTTGGTTCATTTATTTGTTTATTTGTTGTAATAAATCAACATGTTTTCTCTGACGGCTTGCGAAAGCATAATATTAAACAGAAAGCTGTTTTATAGCTTGATATTTTTCTTTGTAAAAACTGCAGAACATCTAAACAAACTATCTGCCTCAGCATTAATACCAAAGGACACACATTTGCGACGTAAGTATACACCAACTTTCAGCCTATTCGACTGTTTAAATGATCTTTCAGCCAAAAAGGGGTTTAATCTATGCTTTTAACAATACTGCACTTTACAAAAATATGTCACCAGGCCGACACTTTGACTTAGGTGGACTTATAATAGTAAGTTAACAGTTCTAGGTGTTTTCCTTTTGTATTCAAAAGTATTTGTATTGAACCACTAAACACTTTTTTAACTGCAGTGCTTCATTTTTTCATTTTAATTTTTTTGCTTCAATTACTATCATTGCTTTTCTCTTCATTCCAAGGAAGCCACAGAAGTTTATCAACCATCAAAATTTGTATTGGACTGGGTTATGTATCATTGAGTTCTGCTTTGTTTTAACAAAATCTTCATTGTTCCTTTCTTAACTGAAAGCTTTTTTTGTTAATTAACTAAAAGAAGGCAAACGTTTGGGTGACCAGAGTAAAAGCAGCAGCTTAATTTTCAGTGAATTAGAGGATGTCTATAATCTGATCCCAACTACCAACACATACACACGGAACAAAACTGTGGATCGCCTGGGGGTCTCTGAGGACCAGTTTGAGAACCACTGCAGCAAACTAGATTACACATTAAACAGTCAGCACCGATCTTAAGGAAGCAAAGTTTGGAAGATGGCACAGGCTTGGGTTGCCAAGTGTCGTGATGAAGAAACTTTTCTGGACAGATTCTCCATTTTGTTATTTAGATCATCTACCATTAGTATTGCTTGGAGAGTAATATTGGAGGGGACGTATGATTAAGCAGACATTCTGTCTGCCTTACAGTGAAAAAAAGACCATTTTCTATAATCTCTGATTGCGGGAGGATAACACAGACTTTGACAACAGCAGTGAACATGAAATTCAATCTATCCGGATGAAGCTCATGAATGCATAGGCAATTATTTTCTCGTTACAGGAGGCTCCGTTTGCCTTGGATGTTTCTCTTAATTATTACTTGCATTACTATGTTTAGCAGCCATGATAATAATTACAGAATTGATTTGATTTGCAATTGATGTGTTTTCATTGGCTATGTGAAAGTAGGCCCAGATAGGCAAACGCAATTACGTCGAGCTTATAGCTTCAATCAATAATCATTAATGATATTCACACTGACATTCATTTTATTGTGTCTCTCACTTCCAGAGCTATCATTATAAGCTATACGAGCTTCTATTAATGAGAACAAGTTGAAAATACACTAAATGTTTGGTGCAGCTGAGGCGGAGAATGCCCTTCAAACCGAGTTCGGTGGGAAAGTCTCAAAGTTTCTGATGAAATAAATGCCACAAACCTCACTCAACCAGCTGGAGTGCAAGGAGCTTTGGTAGTTAGAAAGCATGGAAACATAAAAACAGGCAAAGGTGGCGGTTATTAAGCGGAAAGAAATTTAGCACTTGGGTAAATTACAGAATGTGTAAGAATTAAATTAGTAGAATATCATGCAAGATATTTTTAGACTGTGCACTTAGTCTTGCGTGGCTAGACATGATCTCATAATGACAACGTCTGAGGATCACCGTGAGGAATTTGGGGCTGGATGTGAATGGGAACATAAATTCATTATAGTGGCAACAAACCAAGTGTAAAATTTTTTTAGCCCATATTAGGCAATGGGCCACTCATCAATACTCAGTGATGGACATCCAACCTGTCATTAGCTCATGGGTCTCATGTAAGTTAAAAAAAAAATTTAAAAAAAATCAACCAATAGCTCCAATTAAGCGTGTAGGTGTGGGTGGGTCACACGGGCAGAGAACATTACACACTGCAGTAAATAATATACATTATCTCTTGCAAGGAGCTCCATTTAACTGGACTACACTTTAGTTGCAGAAGGTATCAAACACCTGATTTCCAATCTACACAAAGTATTTGAAGCGGTTTCATGGAAATGATTTTGTGAATCCAGCGCAACACTGAGAACACCGCTACCAAAGCAAAATTAAACATACTTAATCTAAAGATAGCTTGTTTTGCTTGTGTTGCTCTAGACGTCAAACGAGCGTGAACAAGAGGCGCTACAACTGGGTTATGGTTTGTCCAAACAAGTTTCCCAAGATGCGTGTTCTCATTACAAGATTGCATCCAGCCCCGCAACACTAGTGAGTACTCTGGCCTGTGAAAGACCAGGAATGTGATGTGTTTGCAGAAGCCACTCCTCAGCTTAATGAGTCGGATTCCTCCAGGGTTTAGCTTCAAATGGAAAAATGCACACCCGTACATAACATTTGTAACACGTACAGAGTAGAGTTTTGAAGTGTCCTATGGTAACACCACGCTTCATTTCTACTTGCACCAAAGCCTGCATGAGCTGGTCACTTACAGAACTCTGACTGAACCACTGATCTCATTAATATCATCACAGCAATGAAAGCTGCACTGATGGTTACCATATGTAACTTGCCTGTCATAGTAACTTTGCATGTATCTGCAAAGCCTCTGTTGGAGAGGACCTCATAGCCGCTGTCCATCATTCCTCAGTGTGAAGCTGCTGTGGTCTGTGGGTGAACGTCCTCTCAGAAACTTTTTAAAAAGCCTCTCAAGCGCTTTCACTTTTCCACTTCCTGTCCCGAATTCCCCTCCTCTGCTCCGGGCAGACGCTCTGTGGAGCAATTCTCACACATCAGCACACACTCACACAGGATGTTGTTGCACCCTTTAACATCTGTTTCTCTAGCTCAGCTCAACTGTGCGCACAGACGGGCACACAGACAGACGCACGGACAGGCAGGGCCCAACCTTGACCAGAAGACGTGCCTTACTGTTTTTGTTTACTAAGGAAACAGGCAAACGGGGAGCCAATCACAGATCTCCTCCCTTTTGGAGGGCTGGGCCCATGCAGGAAGTGAGATCAGCAACCACATGTACAGGAAATCATCTGTCTGCCTGGAACAGACTGCTGTACCCAGCTGGGCAGGGACTGGCATTATCATCTGGTCGGTAAATATTAAGCACTACGTTTAGGCAATAAAAAGCAATTGTACTCCTTTATTTACATTTTTCACATGATTAGACAGTTATGTTTTTTTTGTCTGATCTTTATCTGATGCGTAAGTATCAGATGATCGGAAACCACAAATAATAACTTACCTGTAATGAAAACCAGAGAAAAACCCTTGGCACACTGGGCTACACCACTTGTTTGTTTGTTTGTTTGCTTCGCTTTTTTAGTTTAACCAAATTGCAGGAGCAGGTGGAGAATAGGTTGGAAACAAGTGGAGAATTTCTTAAATGCTGTCAAGGTTAAAGGTTACTGAGAGCACACCTGTCTTTAAAGTTCAGGATATCTCACATCGTCAGAACAAATATAATACATAACCCAATCTTAATACAAGTAAATTAGTTCTTCACAGCTGAGAAGGTTTGCTTCCTTTCCCATCAGACTGAAACCTCTGTGAAACTTTTGCAGTCTGGGTGTTACTAGATGCAAAGGAATTTAGTCACTGTATCCACAAAAAAATCATTAATGCATTAATGCCATTAATGTTTTTTTCACTTGTACATTTGGAAAAACGCCATATTTCCTTCATTTAAAGTGTTACTTTAGTTGTACTAACAGGGACTATAAGTCTAATGCAGGGGTGTTCAACTTCAGACCTCAAGGGCCGGCATCCAGCACAGTTTGGTGTCTTCCATTCTCAAACACACCCACGTAAACTGGCAATTAACAGACTGAAGTGAATTCATGTAAGAAAATCACCACAGCAGACAGCAGACCTCCAGGGCCAGAGTTCCTGGTCTAATGCATTCCTGAATATGAATATGTCAGAAAGGGCTCTTGGAGAGATCCCAGAAAGAACCAGTTTTGGTTTTCTGAGACACTTATCCAAACCAGAGTGGCAGGAGATAGTGGAGCCTAGCCCAGCACTCCTTGTGGCAAAAGGTGAAAAGGTAGAAACACCCTGGACGGGTCGCCAGTCTTTCACAGAGTAGCCAGAGACATTCACACCTCAGGGCAATTTAGCATCTCCGATTCACCAGATGTGCATTTTTTGACTGTGGGAGGAAACCAGAGCTCCTGTTAGAAACCCCACCAGAATATGCAAACTCACAGAAAGGGTCCTGGCCACCACAGGCAAGAATCAAACGCAGGACCATCTCCTTGTGAGACAACAGTGCTAACCATTGTGTTTCCACATTTTGTTTCATGCATGTAAAACTTCAATTTCTAAATGAAAGTTTTTTTTTCCCCCTTTAACCATTATTACAACCAGCCATTCAAAGGCCTTCATTGTTAAGACAGAGGATGATGAAAAAATATGATTCTGAAGAGGTCATACCTGCGAAATCTGGCTAATCTGGTCACTGAGGCCGTATCTTTTAATAACTGATAGATTCACTCCTCCATCAAGTGAAAGGCAGGAGTCCTGCATGTGGTCAAAACCGGTTCAGGGTGGTATCAAAAATCTATTTTAAGGAACTATTTTAACACGTGAACTTTCGAGGTTAATTGATAGCCGTTGTAACAGAATGAATCTGATTTGGCAAGCGGTGTAGAGTAGACAAATGCAGTCTTCTTCTATTTTGTCATTTCATGTATGAGTGATTTCAATTTCCTGCTTTTATTTATTGCTATCTACAGAAAAAAAAAAGAAAAAGAAAGAAAGAAAAGAAAGAAAAAAAAACCCAGAATCATAAATCTTAAAAATTTGGCTCACAAAAATCAAAAACTATTTGATGGTGGCACACGGTGAGGGGCCTCTTGATAAACATTACATTTTGAGTGATGGTGCCTCTCGTCCAATTTCAAGGTTATGTGGCAGATTGCATCTCCCAAAACATGAGCTGAAATTTGATTTAGGTGGACAGGTGTAGGATGAGCACTGCGATGTGGACAGCTGCAACAGAGCAATAAGCTTTCACTCTGGAAATCACACAGAATGTATCAAACAGTATATTCATCTGTGAAAATAAGGCAACCGTCTCATTTCCTGTGGTTAATTTAATGGAATAGCACAACACAAGATAAGAAGTAAGTCCCTTCCTACTGAATTTTGAACAGGTAAGATGTATCATTATTTTATTTACTCATAAATGGCTTCTAAGCTGTATTTAGAAAAATTAATTAACAAATTGCTGATATTGCCATGAAATGAGGGGCAAAGTTGTTGACTACTACACCTCAAATGACAGGTAACATCTGAAATACGCTGCTTCTGTGGGGATTTTTTAAAGAATTTAAATAGTTTATGTTCAAAGTGTTATCAACTTAGACGACATTTATACGTAAATGTCTATTTGCTTTTTTGGACCAAGATGTGTTACAGCTGTCCCTTATATTTATTGTAAACTGAATGATTTAAATGGGGGTACTACAACGATTGTCCATTCTATAGTATTCACATCACTGGTACCTGACAAAGTAATGCTCTTTGCTGAATGTTGTTTTTGTGTAAAATTCCTGGCATTGTGTTCTGTCCTTACAATGTTTCAGCCGTAGGTTTTTGGGTGAAAGCCATAAACTGAGAGTTAATTTGATGAGGCCCTTCTTTTTTATACTGTAGCACGACACCCTTGAGGGAGTGATGTACAGTAACTCTATTCATAGCTGGATTTAAAACAAGAGTCCATAAATGAGGTACAAGCTGTTCAAAACATGAGGTGTGTTCCTTCATCCTGCTTAGACAGGTAAGTCATTAGCGATGCTGAAGTCACTGGGTCGATTCCTTGGGAAGGCACACGCTGGTTAAAAATACAATAATGCACACAATCCCTGGACATTTCTAAAAAATAAAAAATAAAGATGGCAAAAAAGGTTCTTTGGAGTGATACTGACAAAGAACCACAAAAATGTGCAAGTGGAGTCTGCAAGTGGAGAACATTTTTAAAGATTAAAGCATCATCACATAATGGTTCTGTACCAAAGAAGGTCTGGGTTTGGCCTAAGGGAAGTTTTGGGGCCCTGGACCCTCCATAAGTGTGAAGTACAAAAGAAAAACAAAATTAAAACCGAGAGGTCCTTACTTCCCTGAATAAACTGTGAGTTTTCTGACCAAATAGATGTTTGTCACATAGAAAGTGTTGCAGTGAGTGCCAATAAACACCAAGATCATTTTTATACTTTACTCTTATGAATTCAATGGGGGAAAAAAACGGAATGTGTCCTGTTTTGTATCAGCCAACTAAAAACTCTGTTTATCTCTTTACAAACGCACTGTTTTCGAACAGAAAGAAACAAGAGGAAAAGGAAGTAGATTGTAATAATGTTTGGGGCAGCACACCATTAGCATTTGTTTGTAAAAATACTTTCTCTGAATACATTTAAAGCAATGCGTCATCCTCCATGGCTTTTAGTTTTGTCATTCTGGTGTTAATTTAACATGCCAAAATGCTGAGTGGCACTCGGGAAATTTACCTGCACAAGCAGGAAACCAATGCAATACATTACAATAAATACAGTGACATGACATCTGTCATACATCTGACATCTGTTATACAATAAACAAAGTAAAAGTGATGTGATTTTATTTTAGCATTTTAAAGTAACTGGCAGCCAAATGAAGTTAGTACTTAGTTCAACTCACTGAACACATTCAAAAATTACCATTAAGTAGGCCAGACTGTAGTTCAACATTTGTCTGAACTACAGTCTGGCCTACTTTACACTATACAAATACCAAAGATGAAGTCATCTTACTATGGCAGTATAAAGTAAATGACAGGCGAAGTTATTAAATTTGTTCATCAAAGTACAACCTGGCAACCAAGGCATAGTCAACAGATCATGGTCACTTCCAACACGAAGTTCAAACAGCTAAGAAATATGGTTTCAAAGTCTGTCTTTGCAGTACATACTGAAGATGAACCAACTTTACTGTAGCATTTTAAAGCAACTGGAGCGCAAAATCATCACACTGCTCAATCTATCCGGTCTTTATCTGAACCACTAATGGTTAACCAGGGTCACAACAGGTGCTGGAGTCTATCTTAGCGTTTACAGAGCAAAAGGTGGAAAAACACCACGCACTGAATAGATTTCCAGTCTGTCGCAGGGCAGACACACACATTCACGTGACATGCATGCTTTTGGACTGTGGGAGGAAACCAGAGCGCCCGGCCGAAACAGGAGATCAATCAGCTACATGGCTGATAATCAGGCCCAGGACCTTCCTATTGTGAGGGGGGCTGCACTATCCACTGCATCACTGTGTCACCCTGCTCAGTTTACTTGAGCTGAGCATAGTTAAAAAATTGTGCTTGGACCCCTGAAATAATCTTGCAGCTATATTTCAGTTTCATGAATCACAATAGTGTATTTTGTTCATTGTTCTATAAAGAAGCAGAAAAATGTACCCCACATAAGTTTATGGTCGCTTCTGTGCGAAAGCAGCATGACATACAAACCAATGCGCTTGCATGACTCTTCCATCGCTACAGTTGAAGAGAAAAGCTTGGGGGGGGTTGAACTTCATTCAGAGATGTCGGAGCCACTGGTCAATCATGCTGAGGCCACCACGTTGTGTTTACCAGGCTTTCAAGGAATGTTTGGAAATGTGCAACCCAGTGAAATACAGTTGAAGGGCTGCATGTGTTGACGACACAAAACCCGAACACTACTATCCCAACAATGTCCTGGGTTTTGAGTTAGGGTGGGGAACTAGAGTGTGGATCCATGTTTTCCTTAAAGTTTCCATTCCACAGAGTTTCAGTAAGTCTGTAGTACTTCTTCAGTGTGTATTTAAAGACATTCATACGTGGCCCAAGACATTCATACGCAGCCCGTCCATGAAGTGTGCCTGAATGTACCACTCAGTTTTCAGTCACGGCACTTCTTCATATGCTGTGTATGATGGGCAGGGTTGCCTCTATAATCTCTGGGCCCTATATTAGAATGATTATCCTGGTTCTACGCCACAAAGGAAGATTCATAAATAAATATATACATTTCTCTGGAAAAAAAAAGGGGGGGGGACTAACCTTTTCACCCTAATAGTTTTCTCTTTTTCTGTCTCTGATATTCCAACTTCTTCGATGATCACATGTCAGATCTACTGACAGTTCACTATCCATTCTGCTTGTGAGCACACTTACTGAAAAGCAATGATTCTAGCGCACTCTGTTGCTGGAAAGAATACACAAGACTGAACCATGCAATGAACAGAGAGAGGGGTGAAACAATCTTTTCCCAAAAATGATTAAACAAACTTTTTAATTGATACAAGTATTATTTTAAATACATTAATTCACTATTACTACTACTACAACTTCAACTACAAATAATAATGATTATTCGAATATAATAATAATAATAATAATAATAACAAGAAGAAGATCTTAGGTTCCTCTGTCAGTGCTGGGCCCTTAAGACCCCCCTTCAAACCCCCCATTCACAGCTTCCCTGAAGATGGACGAGATTACAGTTTCATCACAAGCCCTTTTGGCATTTTGTTCTGTGGATGGAAGGATTGCTCTTCTCCTAAATTTTATCGTTACGCACCAAAGATGTAACGTAGGGATCAATCGAATGACAGACAAAAATGGAAAATGGAGAGAATGTCTCCCTTCACCGTGGCACCGCCAGTACATGGTGCCATCTGCGGAATGTCTGCAGCTTCACAACATAAAAAAGCCAGCAGCTCCCAAACCACTCCCCTTATATAATCAGCCATGATGTAAGAGCGGTCTGTCAGAGTTTTTGAAGCTTTTAAAATCGGAGTGCTGGAACTGGCAGGGGGTGCACCTCATTAGAGTAAAGACAGCAAGCAAACTCTTCCAAAGAAGGAGAGAGAGAGAGAGAGAGAGAGAGAGAGAGAGAAAGAGAGAGAGAGAGAGAGAGTGTGTGTGTGTCTGTGGAAAAATTCTTCATATCTCCTGGAATATGCCTGATCAAGAGTTAAGTAAGGCCTTCACTTTGGCTAATTAAATGGTGAGTCTCCCTACTTTTCATGAAGAGCACTCTTATTAAAACAAGCATCCCCAGTCATTTCACTAGATAAATGACTTAACACCGAGTGCCATGGAGCCCATTAAATTGCTCCTTTAGAGATGGATCGCGTCCAAACACACAATCAAAGGATTTGACCGGGATTATCTCAGATTAGAAACACTCGGAGACAAATGAGGAGATGACAGGATATCATACATTGAGAGGATAAATTAGCAGTTACATACCATCCTGAATTTTGTGACGGCTGTTAGTGGAAAAAAGAGGCAATAGAAGAGAGGGGAAGAGAGAGAGAGAGAGAGAGGGAGAGAGAGAGAGAGACTTAGCACTGTGGTTTAGCTGCTGAACAGGCTAATGAAATGCAGCATGTTTAAAACTTGCTAAGAGCTTTCACTTTCTTCCTCTTTGTCTTTTGTCTTGGCGGATTGTAAACAAAGAGCTCATCTGTTCTGGAGACGAAGGGGCCGAACGAGGACACAAAACAAAACAGGACTTGACCTTTCTGAAAGGTCAGCTAGCATTAGGCATTTTCTCTTTGGAGTCATGTGTGCAGTTTATTTTCAAGTGAAGAATGCTAAACATGATAGCCGATCAGTAATCAGTAGGTATCTCATGCTTAATTATGGTGCACTTATTTTATGGTGCTTTTTGTCTTGTTTTCCCTTTGAAGTGTCTGTGTTTGGATCTTATCTCAAGTATAGGAGAGGATAAGTGGGAAGGAGGGAGGATCTTCATTAACTGCAGGATGTCACAAAACCGCCAGATAGACAAACCAAGCACACTCTTGCATCTGTAATCTTTCAGCATGTGTGAGCTGTCCATGACATTCTGTTTTACACACAAGAGTGGCCGTCAACATCGACAGTTCAGTGTACTTGCAAAATTGTACTAAATGTACAATTTCAATGCATTTGTACTTACTTGAAGACTTTCTAATAATTATACTTTTACTTTTCCTCTTATTCTACGATTATGCTTGTACTCCAGCAGAACATAACAGGGCAAAACATAACATTCTAACATTTTGATTTTTGCCTAAAAGGTGGTTTTGTATTTAACTGAATTTTGATCAACTATCCCTACTATTACCAATAACTTTAACCATCTTATTACTATGAATATTTAAGAAAAAATATTACATATAGCAACAAACGTACATGTTACAAACCAAAGTATTTGTTTCAAATAAGTTAAACAATGTAAGTAAAAACTTTTACAGATAAAAGTGCATGATTGTACAAAGAGAAAATACAATTTACAAAGAGAACAGTGAAGTCACAGATTAACTGAAGGCAGCAGAAAACCAGCCAGGTTTTTATCTTCTTTTTAAAACAAGCAACGGTTGGGTCAAATCTGATTTCCATTGGGGTGCAGGTTCCAGCAGCAGGCAGCATTATCACTAAATGCCATTTCGCCCTGTTTGGTTTCAGATCTGGGCACCACTAGCTGAGCAGCTCCTGCTGGTCTAGGAGATCTTGCATGTGGATCTTCATCAATCATTTCAGAGATATATTTAAAGTCCAAATTATTAAGTGACTTCTAAACATTAAGTAATACTTTGAATTCGCTTCTGTGTCATATTGGAAGTCAGTGTAAAGACCTGACAGTTGGAGTCATGCGCTTTAGTTTACTGGTCTTTGTTCAAACTCTAGCAGAAGAATGCAGGGGAATAAGCTGTCAGTGTCTAATGGTTTCAGTGAGAAGAGTATCACAACAGTTAATCCTGCAGGATACAAAGCCATGAGAGGCCAGGATCCTGAGTTAGTTAAAGCTTTAATATGAAAACTAACATCCCCATCCACGATTACAACAAAAGTTTTAGCATGGGTTGTAGTATTTATAGATTTCAGATCATTCACTACGTTCCATCCTTTTTTCTTAGCAGAACTATTTCTGTCTTGTCTTTGTCTAACCAAAGATAATTTTGTTGCATCCAGCCAATTACTTTCCAGGTAGAAGACCTGTTTTATTTACATGACATCCACAGTTTCAGATTTGTCTGCAGATGTTAACTTCCAAAAAAAGGTTTCCTCTCACTTTAGCCATGGTTTGGTTAATTGTGCAAGGTGTGCCCTTGCAGTGTGAAGCCATTGCAGTTGGCCAGTGCATTTCTCTTACGGTGCCAGTTCAATCTTCCTTTAGAACCTTGACCAGGTTACCAGCACCTTTTTCAGAGACTTCTTGGTCTTCCAAATACTTGTCTTGACTTCAATAGGTCTCCCTAACTCCCATTTCATAATCAAAATTTAGACAGTGAATGTTACAAGATCATGCTTTTGCCTTGAAAGAGTCAATTATCTTTAGTTTCAGATCTGCAGAGCTTATGGCTGTAAAGTACAATCCTTTAAAAAAGTTTAAAGGATCACCTAATTTATTATGTTCTGGAGTAGTCTACACCTGACTTGGTGTGACCCGCGCCCCACATTTAACTTTTAGGGTTTGGCTGCGCCAGGACACTAAACTACCTGTTACATTCGTTTAAGGCCTAATATGTCAAATAAGCTCAGAGAGGAAATGTTTTTATCATATATTACAATTACCAAAAATGAGGATTGTAAAAATTTGTTCAAAAGTATACCTGTCTCAGCTAAACCAAAGAAAAGTTTTAATTACTGACTATCCACAACAGCTTATATGGTAATCAAAAGTTTGTTTAGTATCTATGTGTTGAGAGCCAGTATTTAAAAGGGGCTATTCATTTAAGTGACTTTATTTATTCTTCTTCTATGTGACACATTTAAAAAAGTAAGGACTACAAGTGTAGAGAGACTGGCAGTAATGTAAAGTGCATTGTACATTACATCTCTAACCACAAAGCTTCAAACCAAGAAGACATGATTTGACTGATCATGTGTACCTTGCTAGCCCTAGCAGTCAATCAGAGGAAACCCTGTCGGGTGCCAACAAGCATGTTTCTTCAAACATCTGTTTAAAATTAGCTTCAAACTCTTGGTTTTCTATCATTTCTTATGCACAAGCTTGGTATTTCCATGACCACAGAGTTGGAGATGCATCTGCTAACCAGTGTGGTTGACACATGACATGTACGGCTCACGTCACTGCCTCAGAATCCATTACAGTCAACAGGCACTAATGCTAATGACTCTCACCAAGTTCTACATTACTGCTCTGTTTGAAAACCCCATACTTGACATAGTTCATACCTCAAACTATGTCTATACCTGTCAGAAGGGATTCTCATTCAAGGACAATCTGAATCATTTTATATTATCAGTATTTTAATTACCATGTTACTTATTGCCATGTTACCCAACAACCGGGTCTTTGCACACTTTAGAATGAAGTTTTGTGTAACATGTCAGTTTTCTTTCATTTAGAACAGAGCAGCTATGTTCATCTCTAATGAAGGTGAATGTGTGTAGCCTTATTAGGCATCAGATCCCACTCACACCATCTGAGGTGATGTTTCCTTTGCATGTTTTCCAGGAATTATATATAGTTTGGTTTATGTCGCCAGCATTAGCTTCAAGCTGTCAGTTGCAGTCAGTGTCAAGTTTGAAAATTTCTTGACTTTTGGGATGTTGACGCCAAGTGATTATTTTCTTCCAGCATACTGGAAAGAAATCTGAAAAAATATATAACTCTGAATTAATTCTGCAGTTTCCAAGCTGCCATTTTTTTAGCATTTCTGAAGTGCTTATTATTTTATTAATTTATGGACTCACTGCACCAGAGTAGATTGCAGAGGTAGAGACAGTAGTCCATCTGATTAATTGGGGAGAAACAAATTGGCCACAGTTTGTAATTGGACATCTATATAGCGGATCAACAGGGTAGGTGGAGCTCATAAATTGGCCAGAGAGTGCATGTGCAAAGCAAGTGTAAGTGCAATGTTACATGTTAACATCTACAAACGCTGTGATGTTATTTTTAAAAGACAGATCAGCTTTAGACAGATCAGAGCAGTATTAATCAATAACATAGGAATTCAGAAATGTAGTCTAAGCGTATGGTTTATTTAAAATATATATATATATTTTTGTAATAATAATTATATACACACACACACAATATCTATATATATATATATATATATGAAAGGCATACTAATTCATCAGTGCGACAAGTCTTTTTAGAGCAGTTTTTTAGTCTTCTCAGGTGTAAACATGTTCAGGAGTGATAATTTGTACTAGACTCATGCATACGTTGCATGGCATGTCACATGCCATTAACGGAAATTTGCAAGATATGGCATGTTGTTTGGGAGGTGGTCCTGATCAGAGAACTGCAAGAGCAGCAGGGGACTGAAGCAGGCCCCGGGAGCAAAACAAAACCAGGATTTCATCTAAGCCTACCAACCAGTAAGAACAGTGTGAATCACAAATTACAGACAAATTTCTTTCCAACATGCCTCATCAAAACATATTCTCAGTATATCCTGAGTACATTAGTTTTTGTATGTGCTATAAGAGAATATAATAAGGAATACATTTTGTTAAGTTTTCAAGTGTTCTGTGCATCTCTGCAAACAAAACAATAGTCATATCTTGTTCTGACACGCACACATGCCCAATAGTTTCGGGACACCTCATCACGAAACGTTACCACAATCCAGCTTCACAAAAAAACAATTACTCAAGCTGTGAAAGAGACTAATCAATACCAGCGATGCCTTTTTTCCATTTGACGTCTAGAAAGGGGTGGAAATGCAGGGAAAGGAAAAAAGGACAACCTTTTCGGCCCCCCCCCTTGCTATCAAATTAACGTCATGAGACATGCCACTCTGCATTAGCCTCATTAATGTCCTCACAGTTCCTCTAAAATTAATGTCTACTGCAATGTCCTCTATCAAGAAATTAAATATTTAGACTTCAAGGGAAGCCATTTTAATCCTTCTTCCTCATCCAGAGTGCATCGCGGCAGTGACCACGCACTCTCGCCTGTCTCTCTTGCTTACGGAACGTGAGCGCTGACTGTTGTAAATCAAGAGAACTTCAGCACAGATCCCTCTGCCTTTCGCCCACTCTAAATAGTTTACAGTTCTCCCGACATATATTAGAAAGCACCTAATTAATTGGCACATAAAATTCAAACATAAAGCTGCCTTAACGCTAAAACAAGTCTGCTGGCAGAGGGAGGCCAGAGGCTTCAGAAGGGTCGGCAGAGGCGGGCCTGCCGAGGGCCTTTGATCAGGCCTCCTCTAATGCAGTTCTGACATCTTCACTGCTCCTAAATTTCGCCGCCTTGGTTAGCAAGCAAGCTTTCAAGAAATTAGCCCTGCGCCGCAGCCTCACATTTTCAAATCAAAGCACCAGCGCTTTGGGCAGCCATCTTGGATTATGGAGATGCCGGAGTGCTTGCAGAACATTGACAGTTTGGCACGCTTTTGTCCTCTTTTTCCTTTAACACCCTCTCACATCTAATCGGGTGTGAAAGTACTGTTAGGATCACCACTCTCCATGTAAGGGAATCTTTTGCAGATGCCGATGGGCTCTCGGGGAGTGATTTGCGCACAAAATAAGTGCAGCACTAAAACAGTGTAATGTTGAATGATGAATAGC
>JBBIGA010000106.1:8897474-8919974 GCA_037576975.1 Alestes dentex | reverse complement strand
TCATGCTGGGTTGTTTTGTCTGGGCTCATTGTGTTCAGGTGCGTCTTGCTAACCACCGTGCTCAAACATAAACAACCCACACGAGGACGAGGGGGTGTGGCGGACGAGGCCCAGACGTCACAAAAGCAAAAAAAAAAATGCGGAGGATTTCTGCAGTTTCCACGTTAGTGTGGGGTTTTCTGCAAACAATTATTAGTTCAGCTCTCAGAAAAAATCCGACTGCTATGTATACATATAGCTCTGACCCTTTCAGGCATGGATGCATGGAGTCCATTAAGCATTCAAAGTTTTGCTATGTCATCTAGAACCAACACATTAGCAGCTGATCCTTTAAGTATTTGTTTTTTCCTAAATTTTTGCAGTGTGTCTGCACACATTGTCCTGTTGTAAGAGGCCACTGCCATTTGAGAACAGCATTGCTTTGAGGGGTTTACTTGACTGGCATGTACAGGTAGGTGGTATGTGACCCGAGATTGCCCAGAACATCACACTGCCTCTTCCCCAGTTACACACTCACCTGGCCATTTACATGATGAAAAAGAAAATGTGATTCATCAGACCATGCCACTTTCTTCTGTTGCTCCAAGGTCCAGTTCTGATGTTCACCGGCACATTGCAGGCTCTATCAGTGGTGGACAGGGGTCAGCATGGAACCAGTCTGTGGCTACTTTTCTTGCAATTTGTGCTACCGTAGCACTTTAGTGGGATCAGACCAGATGAGTTCCCCACATGTGAGCTTTGGGCACTCATTACCTTGTCGCCGGTTCAAAAGTTGTCTTTCCTTGGACCACTTTTGGGAGGTAATAACCACTGCCTCCCAGGAACACCGGGAAGACCTGCCGTTTTGAAAATGTGGTCCTTATCAAAGTTGCTCAGATCCTTATGCTTGCTTGAGGATCTACTTCCAACGCATCACCCTCAAGAACTGACTGTTCACTCGCTGCCTAATATATCCCAACCCTTGATAGGAGTGTGTATGGCGGGGATAAAGACTGGAGTTTTGTAAGACGGCTCTTTTCAGCAGCTTTTTTCTTTGTTCAGAAGTGTCTGAATTTCGCTCCTCTTCTCCGTGGCATCCTCGTCTCGGCTTCCAGTGAACCGCAGTCCCTCAAATGACTAATAATCATATCAAAGGTGTCATGTCACTCAGCAGATTTAAGTAAGAGGGCTTTGGAGCAGCATTTGCATGTGCCTAGCTGCCTGGGCTAAGAGGCTAATGCCATAAAGTACTGCCACGATGTGATTTAATGTAATCTGTCATGTCATATGCTAATCTTCAGCCTCTTTTGGCCGACTGTAAGTGAGGGAGAGGGAGGGGAAAGGAGGGGGTGGATCGAGAGAGAGGAGAGAGCTGTCCTTTTTTTCCCCCTGCCGTGATGTACCCACTGCATTTGGTCAGCTCAAATTGGTTCTGGGCAATAAGTGCAGGACTCCAGTCACTTTGATAAGGTCACGCCTGTACATGTGTCTCTCTTTCTCCTTCTTTCGCTTCCTCTCCCTCCGCCTCTCCTCACCCGTCTCCCTCTGTCTGTATGTTGGAACAGCTGTTTCTTTCCGGATATTGCGTTTCAGGCTGGAGCGCCGACTCTACGAAGCTCAAACACCCCCCCTATAAAAGACAAGGGCGGCCTGATAGGCTGCGATTTATGGTTATAAATAGCTTTTACAAATTGCTAATCTACCTCTCAGCCTCCTAAGTGCCTTTTCCTTTCAGAATTGCGTTATTGCACAACACTTTCTCATCAAAAAGTCAAACAGAGCGGCAGGAGATTTATTTCCAAGGCTTACTAAGGGAAAAGAAGCTGTCACCCCACACCATACACCCTCCCCACCCCTCAACCACCTTCTGCACACCCTCCTCCACACCACCTCGCTGTGTGTTCAGAGGTGAAATGGACTGCATTTGGACTTGGCTCTACTTGAGAGGACTCTCTCATATACTTATTCTAACCCAGGACGTATCTGTAAAGGAGAAAGGAGTGGGTGTGAGATGAGCATTAGTGTTCTACATCCAGACTCTGACACGCACTAAAACAGGTCTTGGATTAGAGAGTTCCTGTAGTGTGAATCTTACGTCTTCACAAGAGAAAACTACTCAAATATAAACAATCCTCCAATATTTTTACTTTATGAGGTGAGTGCTTCACGTTTGTAGACATTTTACTCACATAAAGTGATCTCAAGCAAAAAAGATCTCACTGGACTGTCCAATAATTTCAGATTTGTTAAACACATAAAACTGCTTGTGAAAGATCATGTCATTTGATAAAATAACGTATTATTTATTGAATAATAAAATATTTGAATTGTTAGGAAGGGGGCGGAACAGTGGTGCAGGGGTTAGTGCTGTTGCAGCACAGCAAGAAGGTCCTGGGTTCGACTCCCGGGTTGTGTGGAGTTTGCATCTTCTCCCTGTGACTGCGTGGGTTTCCTCCGGGAGCTCCGGTTTCCTCCCACCACCAAAAACATGCATGCATTGGGGATAGGTCAGTTGAGCACACTGAACTGATCCTAGGTGTGAGCGTGAATGGTTGTCTGTCTCTGTATGTGGCCCTGCCACGTGCTGGCCACTGTCCAGGGTGCAACTGGGATGTTGGGAATGGAGAAAACAGGATCTATGTACTGCATATTGTATTGGTGTAGCATTGTAGGTCATATAATCACTGTACATGATTAACATGATTTACCAAAATGATAACAGTATAATGAGAGTGCCAGACAAATGTTTTAATGACTGGTTTCATTCCAAAATGCATTATCGACCATTTCAAGTTTTCTTTGTTTTTTGTTTTTGGGGTGGGCTTTACACATGCAAGCAAAATCAGTGTTATATGATGATTACTAGAATGTCCATTAGAGAAATAAAAAGGTATTTTGAATCATATGGCAAAGTTATTGTGAAAATTGTATGTAGATCATTTTATAATGAAACTTCATCTGTAATGATGGGTAAAAAGGTTCTAGTTTCATCTTCACCTACTATCACCGATGAATTTTCACACTAACATGATGTTACAGATGTACAGTTATAGTTTCCCCAAGTTTCTCCCCAGTTTAGTCATGCCTAGGACTCTCCCAATCACACAGAACCACCAACAGTGGGAGGATGTTGAATCATATGAAGTGCCACCACATATTTTCAAGCGGCTGCAACTGCAGCGTCAATGGACAGCTGAATGACATCATGCTGAGTAATTGAGCGAGAGGAAGGGTCATCCAACCCACCCACAGAGCAAGGTCAATTCTGCCTTTTTTGGACTCCCATCCATAGATGACCGTGAATTCACCATTAAACTTGTGATTTTCCAATTATAGAGACAACAGTCTTTGTTGTTTTCATGTGACTACTCAGAGGCTTGCTGTTATTGCTGTTATTTTACTTTGGAGTGACCATTTTGTGACCAGTACTAACTCATCCTTTTAAATCTTTTAAAAGCAAAACGTTAAGTTACATTTTCTGCTGCAGTCCTCGAGATGTCGTTTAGAAATCATCTTTCGATCCTGACTCACAACCACTTCTAGTGTTGCTCCATGCTTTCATGGACTAAAGGATCACTTGAGGGTAACCATGCAGGGAAAAGTAAAACATCTCTGATGATGAAAATTCTGAAGTGCTCTGATGGAGCTGCATAAAAGCTCTTTCACAAAGCGCTGAACCCTTGCCTCCTATAGAAGGATGCTGTATGCTGAGGACACACTGAGTGGATCTTGTACATAATTTCAAGGATGTAAACTTGCCACCTTTCAGGGAAAGTCACACGTCGAATCCAAAATAACTCATTTGTGTGGAGCTTTGTCAAAAAAGAAGACCCTGTGCTTGATGTGGGCAACACAGAGATGAAGATAAATATCTACATAGTTGTCTTGTGAATTAGTCTCATGTTCCAAAATAAGTCCAAAAGCAAATTGTGGTTATGACAATAGTAGCATTGCTAATATTATCTTAGTATGAAGACAATGGAACCATCAGGGGCTAGCTGGAAAGGGAAGATCTTACAGTACATTTTTATGTGCAGTGCTAATTGTGGCAATGCTATCTAACAAAATAAATCGAAATGCCTTTGGCTAGCATTAGCATTACCTGGCTAACTGGCTCAAGTTCTACATTACTTGGAAAATTAGTTCCACTGCTATTCATGTTCAGCCTGTGTTCATGTAATATTCAGAGTGAATGCCTGATAAATAATATCAATATTGAAAATAAGGAATACCTTCTCGTTAAGCTTATGTATTCCACTCACATAGGCTAGTTTTTGTTTAAATTTAGCATTAGCATTGTTGCAATTCCATCTGCCGTTCATATTGTTTGAACATTTCATAATGGTCTTAAATTCCTAGGGACAAAAATACATATACAAACTAACAACAAACTATAACATTGAAGCACAAGCACAAGTGACCTTGATGAGATCTTGAGACCCACAAATTATTCCCTGCAGTTAGCAAAGAGGAAATAATGATTATTTTAAAGCTACTAGCACTTAATATGATGACTCTGATGCACATGTGAGCAATTACACTTGCACTCTACTGGTTTTGGTCTGCTAGTCTGAGCCACTGAGTCACTGCAGTGTTAGTTAATAAAAATGGACGTATATGAATAGCGTTTCATCTGAGCAGCACTTGGCTCTTGTGCCTCGGTTCTCTCCATTGCCTCCAAGTCTCCCCCTAATGAGTCTGACTGCCTTAATTGTGAAATATGTTTTCACATCTGAGTCGTCCTCACATCCCCATAAATAAAATGATAGGGGAATGAAAATGAGGGTGGAAATGAACATAGTCAAGGGTATGACAGGTGGAAGCTAACACATTTTTTTTATTCTTTAAGACCCTTATACTAACCAGAGTCATGGGTGGGGGTGGTGTTTGGGTGTTGGGGCCTATCCCCAGGACTCACAGGGCAAAAGGAAGAACACCCTAGACAGATTGCTAGTCTACTGCAGCAGATAACAAGTTGGAAATGTTTATGTTTATGGTTCTCCTCAAGAAACACTTTTTCCTTTTACATAGACTGCTCAAATTACCCGGTCTGATCCTTGTGCACCACCGAAAACACCTACAATGCCCTTGTTAGCTTCCACGACCAGAAGAATACTAGCCTATTAAATCTGAACCAGGTCACCAATAGGCAAGTCAAAATAGCATCCCATGTTCATTGTTAAGTTCTCTACATATATTATTTTATGCATTTATATCATGTTGTACATACGACAAAATGTATTTCATAATAGCTAAAATTATCTCAAATAAAGTGTTACATGTATTAAATGTAGTTTGATTCCTGGTTATTTTATTCTATTCTTTTGTAGTCTTTTCTGCCCGACAGACTGATATAATGTGTGAAATCACACGAAATAACATCTTTGAATAATTTTGCACATATATTTGAAATTGTATCCTGAGAAGAACAGAGTAGAGTAATTTCATCACATGCAATTAACAAAGAACAAAGTAGAATTTTTGTAATGTCTATGCACAGCTCAACAAAATAGCAAAATGTATAAATGTGTTCTAAATACACACACACACACACACACACACATATATATATATATCATATGCGTGTGTGTTTTTCGTGCCATTAATGAAATAGTAAGGTGTGCTTGAAACCTCTTGAATACAACGTAACATTAAAGTCGATGTGGATTTTCACAATTCTGGTGTGTACATCATGTTGTTTAGAATGATGCAACTACCTGAAACGTGAAAACTGCTGTGTATGTGTTCATTCTCATGTACATATCCTAGTTTGAATCCCACAAAGAAGAGAGCACGCCTGCCACCATAAAGGTCATGTAGTCCTAGTCAACAGCCACTGGTCTTGCTCTGAATGGGTACTTGAGTTAACCAACACTGTGAAAATCTTGAAAAAGAGACTGTTCACACATGAGAAATAGGTTAAAAATAAATCTATCATGAAGAGCTGGATGTGCCATATCTGATGACATGCAGTGCTTACAGAGGAGAGGAATGATCATAGCTCAACCTCCTTTTCCCTGTTTGCATTGTTATGATCCAAAGCTGGATGCATGGAGGCATGGATCATCACTTCATGTCTGAAGCATGTTCTCTTTGAAATGTATTTGATGTACATGGAATGATATATCTGAATCAAATTTGAATTTGAAACAAAAAAAAAAAGTCACATCCTGCCATAAACAAACCAGCATATTTTCTTAAGGTGTAACACTTCTATATGTGATCATAGCTCTACTGTTGCTCTGTGGAGGCACATCAGATGATCCTGGACTTTCAAAAGCTGCTTGTCTTTCGCTGTCTTCATGAGTTCTTCGTGGGCTTCAGATCCTGGCCTTAGCCAAAGCTTATTTCACTGCCTCATCTTATGAAGGACCTCAACAAATTAGTGATAGTGCCTGTGTCCTGGCCGGTTGTGTCGGTTGGTAACATGATGGTATTACTGATATGCTTCTCTCGGTTTGTGCACTCCACCACAGATGATTTATAGTGGATGGAATCCATTCTCTCAGGCCTTCACATTCCATGTTCTTAGTTGCAGCAGCAAGTTTTTTTGACACTCCTTTTGTCATATGCACCAGTCACATAAACGCGCACGGGTCACAGGAAATGAGACCCGAAATGAAAGAGGTTGATTCACGTTGCTCAGACACTGAGTCCTGCAACCTCGCCCTTCAACCGTCTTCAGTTGTTAACGCTGGTTCCGGTGGGAATCATAACTCTTGAGACAGCATTTGCAGATCAAAGTGTGTGATTCAACCAGCCCTCTCGCTTCTGTCCGCGCTTGGGCTCATCCTTCACGCTACACGGGTGAAACTTCCTGGTCAGGTATGTTCTAGTTCATCTCATCTTGTGACACCTTTTGCTACATGCCAAGCAAAACACATGGTGTTTTTTCTGGATTATAGACAAATATTTTAATAGCTTGTGGATGTCTTTTGATTTTCTTCTATGGTTTTAAGAACGTCATTAATCTTTGATTTCCATGGTATTTGAGCTAGAAACTTGAGTGCAGCTTGTCTTCTTGAAGTCCTCACTGTTTTGATTTAAAAAAAAAAAAACCATACATGCAGTCTTTGACTGAACAACGTGGAGAGAAGCAAGAGTACCACTTCGGCTTCTCGTGATTTCATGGTAGTTAGGTCTGCACTCTGTTCTATGGTATATTCTTTCACTAATAGGAAACACAAACATCTACATCAGTGTGTTTACTTATTGTTTTGAGGTTCATGTTACGGCAGAACTGTTAAAAAATGGATGCCTTAAGCAGTTTCCTCCGGGATCAGTAAAGTTTTCTGATTCAGATTCTGCCAAAGCAGGTTTTTTATCCCTTTTGTCCCACTCAGAGTACGCTGAGACTGTCATCTGTAACCAAAGCCATTAGCACAAGTGAGCTCTAGTGTCAGGTGTGATCTTTCATTTTGCAGATCTTTCATATGTTGCTTGACAATCAAGGAGCCACATTTTAAACTATGCTGAAGCAATTGTTTGAACTGTTCTTTAAAAACTAGAAGTCTTTTTTGGGTGTCAGTTGAAGCATCCCAGGTGCTTTGAGAGGCGCAGATGAACTTACATTGTATTCCAGACCAGACTGACAGTATTTTGACTGACTATCCTCACTAGGTTAATCATCTGAGAATCACAGATGCTGGGACTGACAGTCTTCCTCTACTTGTTTATCCACCTCAGTTTCCCTTTTCCTGCATAAACATTACCAAAGTTACCGGGCAGTGCGTAACCTCTGGCCACTGAAGCGCTACGTCCATTTGAGTTGTTGCATTTGGTCTTGCTTGAAGAACTCTCCATACTTCCAGACTGCTGAATTGACTGAAATGCTAGACTGTCAGGTTCCTTCACAATCGGGGTCATGTCAAACGGTTTGCAGGAGCAGACTGTTTAAATCCAGCAGGAGAGCATCCGGCATCTCCTGTCTTTGATGTTTCTTAGAGGCGAATTCACTTGCTATCCAAAGGACTCATTGTGGGAGAAGATTGTATTCACAGCATTTGGTTTTCATGTTCGCTTATAATCAGCAACGCCTTCCATAGGTCAGAGTATGTATTAAATGATGAAGATTTCCAAAACAGTGAACATCTGGTGTCCAACCATGTGTATTAGCAGGAGAGGGCAATTATAGCATACAAGTCTTTATAGTCAGGGTTCCTTTTAAACCAGCCAGAAAGAGTTCCATGTGGCACAAATGCTTATCTAACAAGCAATTAGAAACCTCTAGCTCCTGCCTCTACTCACAGGAACTTTATGAGCTCCTCCTACTCTAAATATGCAATTACAGACTTTGATGAGGTACTATTTGGGTAGTGGACCATTCTCTGTGTGTGGGGCTGGTATGAGTGTATCAGGTATATCCGTGATGCCCTGGGCTTCAACAAATAAGCTACAGCCTTAAATAAGAATGCAGTGTCACAATACAACCTGCAGATCCTGGGATTTTTAGATGAGTAATTCTACTCCTATTCATTTAAGTCATTCTTTGGACTGTGTTTTGAAACACAATTCATTTATATTTAACAGTGTAGATAAAAAAAAAAGTGATGCAATTGCTATCAATGGATTGATTTTGGTGCTGTTGGAGGAGCCAGCTTTTAACACCAAAAAAATGACAAGAAAACACCAGCAGCTGGTTCACTCTGCTCTTACATTTAGCTCTCATGGCCAAATATGCATTCCTCTCCCGGCAAGGAGTGTTTCCCTGCTTCTTCATCAAAGTCAGGCCCAAACAAATGGTTAGAGAGATGAAGGGAAATCTATCTTGAGCGACCCTGTCGCCCAAATACCAGCAAATGAAAAATCCATCCAGAGAGCCAGGGCCGAAGCTGCGGCGTGCACTTTCAGCTTCTGAAAAGACACAATTACATCCCCGCCCCCCATCGTGCTGGAGGAGGTGGCATTTCATGCTGGTGGTCCACAGTGCAAACTCACTGTGGCAGTGTCTGGACCCCTTTGATCTTCACACAAGGAGCCATCCAAAAATGACACTAAAGGTGATGTAAGAGAGCAGGGTTTGTATACATGGGAATGGGTGTTTAATAAGTGTGTGTGTATGTGTGTATGCAAGTGTGTGTGTGTGTGTGTGTGTTCACACATTTTTTGAGGAGTCTGTTTGTTGGCCACTAAGGTGCTCTTTAAAATTATGGCTACTGAATGGTTCTTGGCTTTTTAGTAGGACTCTAAGAGGAAAAACCTAAGACCATGACATTATCTGGAAGTTTTTACTCATACATCTCATTTACAGGAATTTTATGAATAACCCACTGTAAGGTTCTTTGAAAAATCAAAAGTGATTTGTCTGTGGTACCAAAAAATGTTTGTTGGCACCTTTCTAAGAGAATAAGGAGAACCCTGAGAACCCTGAGGAGATCCAGGTAAGTCTCCACTGAACAACACACAAAAAAAATCTTTCCTTCCCACTGCCATTAGACTCTAAAACTCCTCCCGCGGTCACACGCCACACAACAATCTGTGCAATAACCTGATGCTACTTTGTTGTGCTATTTCTTTTTGGGTTTGAATCTTTATCATTATGTGCTTTATTATCTTATTTTGTGCAATAGTTTTATCATGTGCAATGTCATGTGTAGTTTTCTTACTGAGCTCTAAATCATTTAATTGAGTGCAATATCGTATTAATATTATGCAAAATAGTCTTACCATGTAAAATATCACTACTTATATCAATATTACTTATATACAACTGATCTCTACTATGTGCAATAACATACTCTTGAACACCATTTGTGTTACTAATTATTCACTTAACTGTAAGTTACTTTTCTACGCTATTTATACCCCAGCATTTGTGTATATAGCATAGCGTATTTCATGCTGAGTTTTTATTGCTCCAATTTGACTTTATACTTTCTATTATTCTTGTTTCTGTGTCTCTGTGCAGTCGTAACATAAGCATTTCCTCCAGAATCACGTTTTCAAATTCTGCTTCTAATTATTAAGTCAAATTTACCCCCAACATGAGTAGAAACTGATAGTTAAGTCAACCATTTACATTTTGAAAACTGTTCTGGAAGTCCTAGAAATGTTGGTGGTAAATTTGACTTCAATGCAGTGCCTGATGGGCGCCCAAATGAGAGAGCATGCTTAGCTTTATCTACCAAGATACCAACAAAATGTAGGTCTTACCAAGTTTAAATACAAAAAGGATTCTATTTGGGAACAGTTCTATTACAATGACAGACAGGCACTACACTGAAGTCAGATTTACCACCAACCTATATAGGAAGTGACAGTGAAGTTGTTTGTGATGTTTACCAATAAACATTTTCAAAATGTAATTGGCTGACTTCACTATCGGTTCCCACTTACAGTATGTTGGTGGTAAATTTCACTTCAGTGTAGTGCCCGAAGGCCTTCCAATTACATTTTCTAAATGTTTATTGATAAACATCACACTACGACTGGAATGTCACTGACTGTCAATAGTAGCTGCAGCCTAACCAGTAGTTCTCAGACAGATAAACGGTGGTCATCAGTGGCAACTCTATACCATGACAGAAGGTCTACAGAAATTCTACATATAAGTTGTCACAATGTGAACAGTGTGACATTCTTTCTCTGCATTTAACTCAAGTGAAGCCGTGGGCTTCCACCAAAGAGGGGAGCAGTGTGTGGGGACGGTACTTTGCTCAAGGGTACCTCAGTGGTGTCACTAGCAGTCCTGGGATTTAAACCCATGACCTTCTGATCACAGGGCCAACCACTTGGCCACCAGCTGAAATAAAACATGCATTTTAAAAGCCAACATGTCCATGTTTAATCTCTGTTTTGGGTTTTATGTTCTAAAATGAAGGGCTGGCTCTAATAGTCATGGTTCTCCATTTATATGAGCATATTTCTTACCAGTGGTTCTTTTGTAGGGGATTAGAATATAGTAGACTTTTAGAATAGAATGAGACATTACATAATCCTGTGGCATGTGAAGAACCACTTTAATGGTTTGTAAGATGAAGTAGAAGATTCAATGATTTGGCAAAGACATTCAAAGACGTTCATTTTTTTTTTTTTTTCAGATTTCAGAAGTAAGTGCACTGGTCATTGGAGCTGTTTTAGTTCCTCTGAGAGTGTAAGAGAATTTTATTGAGTGATCCAGATAGGAGATAATAGTGAGTCACTAAAAAAGTCTTTGTTCCACTGTTCACACATGGCTGAAGCGGACACCTCATCAGTGTATCATTCAGGCCTTCTTCATAATTGGAGACTGCTCTCAATATTTCCTTGGATCCTGTATCAGTCAGGCCAGGGTGAATCAGTGAGTGCACGGGCATGAGAGGATTAAAATCTCCTTTCAGCACTGTGCCATCTTCTGAGGAACCGGAAAAGACAGGATGGAGCACCTCAGCTTCTAGCAGTGTCAGCATACCTATCTCCCTGTGCATCTCCAGCTGCTGAGAGCTGAAGTTTTAACTACAGATGAATGTTAAAAACCATTGAGTCACTTAGTCACTTCTATTCTCAGAAAGCAATGAACTCTCATAATAATGAAACATTTTCTCATCACAACAGCAATTGTGGGCAGTTCAGTCCCCGCTTGGGGACCAAAATAGTCAGTTTGCCAATTAAAAGCATCCTTTGGTCATTTGGTGCCCATCCAGTTTAGTTCATGATATACTTCTAATTACATGTTAATTGCTTGTTTCGTTTCAGCTTTTTAAGCTTGTTTTAATGGCTTAAATGACAAAATTGGAATGACCTCTATTTCGGTTGCCACATTTTTAAAATCTTCCTATGTCATTTGAGTAGTCATATTCAGGCTAGCACAGGTAAATGAAGCCCTTTCAGGAGGAACTTGTGAGATTTTATTTTGGCTGGAAACAAGGGAGAGGCTGAGCAGAACGTAGCTTCCGAGAAAGAGGTAAATAGAAACAGTCTCAGAACAAAGCGCAGAATAGAGCACTGCTTCAATCAAACAACAAACAGAAACAGTTCCAGAAGCTTCTGGAAGCCCATCGTGACGTAGAGGAGAGAAGGCCAGGAAACCTCAGGTTTAGCCGCCTAGGTCAGAGTTTTATACACTGAGGAGGAACTGCCAAGCGTGCTACTTCAGTCTGGACAAACACGAACTACAGTACGCCACTCTGCCAGTAGGCATGATGGAGAATGGATGTTAGATTCTCGTTCAGGCTGGGTTTTTATAGGGAGAGTGAAATGAAGAGCAGGTGTAGATAATCAGATGAGCAGAAGAAACCAAAACAAGGGCAAACAAGGGGAGAGGGAAGTACTCTTGCGACCCAGAAGGCTGGGGGCATGGCACACGAGGCGCGGCCTTGACAAGGACAATTTATTTTCATCATCTGAGTACACTGAGAAAAATGCATCAAAATCTATCTACATGCTGTACGTTTAAGTTTAGAATCTTTTTGCCGTCTATAAAATTACCATTATGGAGACCTTTTTGGGTTTTTCCTGCACAGTGACAAAATGTGGATGACTCCAAAAGTCTGGGTCAGTGAGCTAGAAGGTCTATAAATAATTAAATAATTATTATGTTAATTAAATACAAGACACTCCACAAGGAAGTTGCATGCTACTTATATAGCTTGTTTATAGGGACCAGTGACATGTCTGTGTGCGCACTACCTCTGCAGATTTACGTTGTAAAGGACGTAGTGTGGCACATGGACTGTTGTAGCTCAGATTAACGTAAAGTAAAGCGGCTCCTTATAGCCATGCATGAACACCCCACAGCACACAGTGTGAACAATGTGAAATTCTTTCTCTGTATTTAACCCATTCACCAAGTGAAGCAGGGGCTGACCCCGAAAGGGGCGCTCGGGGAGCAGTGTGTGGGGACGGTACCTTGCTCAAGGATACCTCAGTGGTAACACAAGCAGTGCTGGGATTTGAACCTACAACCTTCTGATTGCTAGGGCAACTCCTTAACCTCTAGAGCACCAGCTGCCCCAAGAGACTGTTTACAGCCCTGGAAGCAGGTTTGTTTTTTGCACGTAATCACCCTCATATGCTTCACACTGTGGCGTTAAGAAGAAACAAACAGCCGTGCTTAGCATCAGCTAGCGTAGGGACATCATGAATCACTCTGGGCATGTCATGTCCCACGACAGATGACATGAAGGCCCTGTTTCTAAGCCTAATCACACACACTCCCTGTCTCTGAAGTGAAGTAAACAGACCTGAACTTAACATATTCAACATTTCCTATGCAGGGTTAACAGTGATGATTTCTCCACCCTTTGCCTTCAAAAACCTCCTTTTTTTCCACCGCTGTCACAAGCAGGCAGTCTCCTGGCCTCTCCCACCTCGCCTTCGCCAGCAGATTTATCCCTTATTTTATTTTAATGCACGAATTTAAAGTCATTATAGTATAAATGCGAGCAGATAGGGATTGGAAGCCATTAGCATATGTTTCCCCCACATGAGCATTAGAGATATAAGGCTTTGGCGTAGAGGGGAAATCTGTCTCTTATTAGTGACACAGGAGAATTGTGTTAGCCTTATCATCCGCGACTGGCCTGCTCCAACGCCCATGTGTGTTAACCACTATTTCTGCCACATGTCAGATAAATCGGCTCTTAACATCCGCTGCTTGTATTTATTGCCCTGTTTTTCTGTATTTACACACCTCCATGAGATGAATTGTTGATGTTAATTTGATTAGAGAAGCATGGAAAGAATTATTCTCATAAGCAATCCCTCGTTGGCAGGTGCAATAGCAAGGTATGCCCTTTTCTATTACTGCATTTACATATCAAGCACTAAGAACATTTGAGACAATTTTAGAATGTTTACTTTTCTAGAACACCTGCGGCACCTCAGATCAGATTTTCTGAGAACTGATGTTTTATTTGTTTTTTAGACAATTGATACCACGGGACAAATAGCCCATTTGCATTTTGGATTCCAAGAACCAGGTGCATTTACATGGTGGTGCTAAAAAATGATGGTGTCATTTCAAGGTGACGGTGTCCTTTCATCCACTGGGCCGTGATGTTAGGCACTATTTTGTGCAAATCTGTCTAATAGTGTGTTTTTCAGTTAAATTTGGGTTTGAACACTTAAAAAGAATAATGCACAAAAATAACTTAAGCGTTCAGCATTTCCACATATAACATATGTTTTATTCCACCACTCCAGATGATGGTAAACATTGTGAAAATTAAATTCTTGATAAACTATTGTCGGTGCCGTTGTCTGATTTTTCATGATGCCTGATGCAGCTTTGGAATACACAGACACTGGCAGTGTTAAAGAAAGTTTGCCATCATTTTATACTCATTGCATCTCATTTGTAGCTCATTAGAGATTCTAAACTTTCAGCAGTATCTGTGTTTGTGTTTGTCAGTAAAAGAGGAGATATTTTATTAGGATTTGAATTTGATGAGTAGTTATTCTCATGTGTACAGGCAATAAATATCATCCCTTATATTTTTTCTCATGTAATGTTTTTGACAATAAAATGAACATTTAAAAGAATAAATATGTAATTCATTATGCCATTCACTATGTCATTTACCTTGTTTTGTGAACAATTGAAAGTACACTAAAATTAAAATAATGTTAGACTTCTAAGCATTACCTTACAGAGCAAAGCAACAGTTCTTTTAACTGCCATTCTGTTTTTGGTCTATAGGTGCAAAACTGAGCCTGTTGATACAGAACTGACAAATCGATGCAGTTGAATTTTTATAACTATGCAAGTATGAAATTTGAAAACCATAACTACACCCTCAAGGGTTCATTCTTGTTTGTTTGTGTAGGCCATGCTGCTCCCCGTTCCTCCTGCTTTGTCTCTTTGTGATCATTCGGGCCGGGGTGGGAATAAAAAGTGCTCTGTCCCACTCCACTCCTGTCCTGTCCCGTGTTTGACATGCCATTCAGCTCGCTCAAGCTGTCCAGACGTCAGAGGCAATCGGCAGGGCTCGCGGAAAGTCAAACATAATGCTTCCCAACATGGCCGATGTGAGCGTGAGTCACTCAAACGTTCAATCACATCCCGCACCACGCTCCGCTCAGGAGTGCATCTCATCCAAATGCGATTTGAGATGATTGAAAGCTTTTTGATTTGGAAGTGTATTCTCTTAAGCTAAGTGCTCCCCGAGACCATCAAGGAAATTCAATTGCTTCATTTAGAGCAGAGGGAAAAAAAGAGGGTTTTTCAGCCCAAAATCATATCAGATCTTAATGTCTCAATAGAAACACATGGGATTGGATGGGCCGAGTGGGTGCTTAATTTCATTGGGAAATGCAATTTTCTGATGGCATTTCCTTACCCTGCCGCACAGAGAAACATAAGATTGATCAAAATCTTAATGAGTCATTTTTAGAAGTGGACTCCTGCTTGCTTGTCTGTGGATAATGGAGCCAAGGGGCCTCTTCTCTGTTAACCTTCAGAAAGCCTGCGCGGCTGCATGCGGCCGGAGGACGAAGCCGTGGCGTTTTAAAGCTCATAGCAACAGTCTTAGCCTGCGGTGGCCTCTTCATAAGAGATAAGTAAGAGCAATCGATGAAGAGCAGATCCGCCATCTTGGCTCTGACGTTTCCATGATGGGCCCAGTTGCATGCCTCTCTATCTTCAGGCTATTGACACACGCAGGTTTCCAGGTCAAAGGAGAGACAGGGAAGAGCATGATAAGACGCTGACCGTTGATTAAGTGCCGCTTGGCAGAGGCACGCCACACCCAGCACACGAACACGGTTGGAGGACAACAGTAATGCAGTATTGATCCAGGCTGACATGGAGGGTTCCCCTGCCCTGCGGTCACGGCTAGGCTGAGGCCCAACACCAGCCAAAACAACCAACAACACAGAAGCACCACTCACATGTTACAGCAGACTAGTACAATCTCAAACAACCTTTTATTTTACTTCCACAACTTAAAATATGTTAACAAGGGCCCAGATTTTGTCAAAAGCACTGGTCATCCTGTCATCCTGTCATGTGAAAACCTCCAGTTGAGCTACTCATGCTCGGCCAGCAAACACAATCATCTGTTTTAGCAAATGTTTCTAAGTTGGACAGGCTTGGAGGGTTTCAGACCTCTAGAATTTCAAATGAATGATTCATTTGTATATTTATTTTTGTATATGTACGAAAGATCACGCAGTTAGGATAGAATAAGGGTTTGTTTTTTTGTTTGTTTGTTTCTGTCAGCAACAAGAGCATCATAATGGATAGCTCAATTATGTAGAACATTGAAAATATTTTGAACAAATACTTTTGAAAACCAACAGATTTACCCCTTCCCACAAACACACACACACACATACAATTTTATTTCATGTAAACTGTTTCTATTCACTGTCAACTTTTTCCTTTTTTGGTTTCCATATTTGGCACAGTATATCCAAAATTTCAATTCTGGCTTCACTAGTGTTTGAGAGTGCTCCATCACGCCAGAGAACGCAGTTGCAGTGCTCTCCGGCCCAGTGCTGGGTTTCTAGTGAATGGCTTAGGTTGAACATATAGTGTATTGTGTGTCACGCAAAGCAATAGGCCTCACATTGGAAATGGCTTGAAAATCTACATAATACAAGCCATGTCTGTTCTTACCAGTCTATGGAAAATAATCAGTGTATCTTATGTGCAAATGTACTTTTAGCCACAATGCCCATAGGAGGTAATAGGGCTCTTTATATACACTAATACTGAAGCTAAGGAGGAAAAGGAGGAAAAATAGATCTAACCATGGCAAGCCTCCTCTATATGCCTTATTCTTATGTATAATGACCTCTGTGCTGTATACAGCACATGGTACATGGTATTGTATACTCACCTGCATACTTCTTCTTTATTCCAGGGCTGAGGGACAAAGTGACCCCAGTGAAATGGGAAAAAGCCTGCACTCAGGTGAATTCATATGACTATTTCTACCCCAAGGTTACATGCGTTCACATTGTGGAAGCTCTCAGGGCCATTAATTGAAATAAAGCCCGTTATTGGCCTCAGAATGGGAGCCGTATACATGCTCTTCACTTAGTGGACAATTAAAAGCTAAAGTAAATAAAACCATTGCAAACATATAGTGGGTTGTCAGAGATAAAAATAAATAAATAAATAAATAAATAATAAAAAATAAAAAAAAACACAAACCTCGTTTTTAAGTCCCTCTGTCTTCTTAGCAGCACAAACCTGCAAAAAACAGGTCATTTAAAATGTAAAATAATTATTAAATATTATTCATGCATTGGAATTAACTTTAAACTTCCCTCTCAAAAAGTTTTTAAGCCTCAGCATACAACCAAAAACTATTGCATAACTTCCCCAAGATCCCTGAAATACCTTGATTTATTAACTTTTTTTTTTCTTTTCTCAATGCCTTGATGGAAAGAATTCGATTAGATGAAGTACACTACAAAGATGACTAAAGGAATCCAGGACTTATTATGAAAAAAGCTTTACAGATAATGATCCACTTAAAGAGGGGCCTATTAACATAATTCGATGCAGATTGCTGATTGTAATTTAATTTTGGAGATAGGAAACCCAATTACACACAGGAAAACTTTGGGAGGAGAGTGAGGCAAATGACATGGCAGTGAATTGACAAATTTCTGATTATATTTTACTCAAGAGATTCTAGACCAGAGCCTCCTGTTGTTTTGGCTGTTCTGGTTCAGTCGAGGGCAGGTGCCTATCATAAAGGAGAAATCTAAATCATTTTTTCACTACATTGCACCATTTCGGACACACAAAAAATAAAATCTTAAAATACCATTTTTCCGATCAAATCCTATCAGTCTCACTAATCAAAAGTAGGATTGGCTGAGCCACGTTCTAGGCTGCAATATTCACACAAATGACTAAACACGTGAATTCCATCATAAAACTGACCATTCCAATCCCAAAATGTGATTGGCTGAGACACTTTTGAAGTGGTTGTAAAATTATACATAGTGCAGTAATATATGGCGTTAGTGTAGTATATATATATGTATCTCAAAATGGGCAAATCTCAGATGGGCCCTTCACTGCCATTATAATACACCATCTAATTATGAAGTCCTGGTGAATAAAGGAAACTTGTTTTTTTTTTTCTTCAGGAGTTTAATGTCATCATGAGTAATGCCATGAAAATGTCAATATGCTTGATAAAATCATTGTAAAATATGGCCTCTCATGGCTTAATTCTTTATTCTGTTGTAATGTGCGTCACTTTTTTGCTTCACAAAAAACAATTCAGTGTGAATTTTATTAAAAGTAAGAGTATCTATTTAAGTATGAAGTAAGATAAGATAAGATAAGATAAACCTTTATTAGTCCCACAAGTGGGAAATTCGCTTAGTAACGGCAGAAAGTGGACAGTACAAAGTTAAGAGCAGCAAAATTGAGAAAACAATAGCGTAGAATACAATAAGAATAGACCAAAGTACTGTGTCGCAAAATACCGTTAAATAAAAATAAAAAAAAATTCTCTCAATATACAGTCTAAAGATGTACAGTATTGCATGATAGTGTATATTGCTGCTGTTGAAAGCAACATGCTTTGCTTTACTTCATGCAAAATGGTTTGAATTGCATTAGGCTTTTTCTTTTGATAGCATTTATAGATACTTCAGTCTGATTTCTTTTAAGGATTTCCAGTAGGACCAGATGACAATGACATTTCTTTCTTTTTTTTTTTTTTTTTTAAGTGTAGCACTTTTTTGGGCACCTAACAGAGGTCCATATTGAACTTCACTAGAAAGATGTACTTGAAGCCCTCAGTGTTCCATAAAGGGGCTAAAAAGCATGATGGGACGAGATATTAGGCAATATGATCGGTGCGTAATAACCTTTCCACAGGTCCTCTTACTGCTGCCACTGCAATGAGACCCACCACCGAGGGCTAAGTAATAAAATCCTCACCTTACCATGTGACAAATAATATCTAACTTTTATTAAGAAAAGGAAGCCAAGGCCTTTCGCCTCTTATTGATTTTCTACACACTTCCCTGTGCACCCTCAGCTAAGCAATCAAGCCGCAAAGGAAAGCTGCAGGCAGAGAGGGACAGCTACTATAAGAGTGCCCTCAGAGCATCAGTACAGGGAGCAAGAGCCTCAGACTCACAGGTGAGCCAGTGTCAGGACCCGAACAAGACAAACCTGAAAATACATCTGTAACGAGAGGCAGACAGAGAGGTGGGTGGGGGGAGGGCAGGAGAAAAGTGGGGGAGGGGAGAGAGCGAGCATGTAAAGGGACATTACTAAGTACTGACTTAGTAGGTTAACCAAAGGTTTGCACATGCTGAAACTACTGTTCTTTTCTACTTTTAAGTTAACAAAATATAAAGTGTTTTATGATTTTATCCTTTTTATGTTTTTATGTTTAAGTATGAAGGAACAGCACATTCTCTTATTCTCTCTCTCTCTCTCTCTCTCTCACTTCTCTACTCTTCTCTCTCTCTCTCTCTCTCTCTCTCTCTCGCTCTCCTCCTCTCAGCCCACAATTCAATTGGAGTCATGGTAATGGGCTCATGACTCAATATTCTCACAATATTTTTGAACAAACTTTAATAAAAAAATATGATGACTATAGTTTGTCATCTACAACTGTGTCTAGAAGTGGTAGATGAGAGGAGTAAAAACATGACCTGAACGTGATGGACTGAGGGGTGTTGATGGTGGTCATTTGCAGTAAGGTATCATAATGAACAGAATGTCCACCTCCCACAGTGCAGATTTGCACTGAAATATCGTATTTTTTGATACATTATTACACTCACATTAACGCTGATGAGCCATTTAACTTTGCTTCTACACTCATTGTTTATTTTATCAGCTCCACTCTTTACAGTTCTCAGCACTCTACAATTTGCAATTGTAGTCTTTCTGTTTGTTTCTCTGCTCCATTTGTTAACCCCCTTTACTGAGTTCATCAGTGGTCAGGATCCTCATGGGAAGACCAAAAGAGGAGATATTATTAGGGTGGTGGATCATTCTCAGCACGGCAGTGGCACCAACATGGTGGTGCGTGTGTGAGACACTGGTACAAGTGTATCAGGAACAGTGATGATCCTTACAAACAAAAACTGGCTTTCTTTGTCATTTTTTGGCCTCACTGGAGAACTACATTAAATATTTGCTGCTCCCCTGTTCAACATGACTGCAGTGCCAGTTCTTTTTATATATCCATGCCTAAAAGCTGTATTTTGTACACAATAAATTCGAAAAAAAAATAAAAATAAGAAAAAACAGTATAGATCCCGTATTTTTTTTCATATGCTGGGTGTCAAGCTATAAATTAGCAAGAGCTTGCATTAGCGCAAATTGCTGATATGTGGATTGAAATTGACTAGGCTGAAAAGAAATCTGTTCATTAAACAGAGAGAGGTTGCATCCACTCTACTTCAGCCCTTCAATTAAGATAATGCTTTGAGTATGGTCTTAAATGGGTTCCACATTGTAGTGTGCTGTCGAGGATATATATTACAGACCCATTAAGCGCCTCTCTGTGACTGAGGACATCCATTTCTTGAGTAAATCCCTCTGCCGGTAAGTGACTGATGTCAGGGTCACTTTGCGAGAGCTTCTCCAGCCTTTTCTCTGGGCCTGGAAATGGATGCTGTCACTCGCGTAAGGCAGCTGGTGATTTTGGCTGATGCCCCTTTTTACCCAAAGTGTCTAAATCTCCCATCTAAGCAGCGAGTGAATATCCAGACAATCGAGGAGGCTGTTTGTGCTCAGGAGAAAATGTCCTCAATGGCCGATATGTATGAGAGAATTGCAATGGTTCAAGCAGAGTTGCAGTGAAACAGCTCATGGGACAGTCTGACTGAGTTATATGTATAGTGCTCCCAGTAAGTAACTGGACACAAACTGGACATTGACTGTTTTGCTTTACTCCAATATGTCAGACTTGAAACACAAACAATGACTATGAGGTTAAAACAATATGAGTTTAATCAATATTGAGCGAACAATAGAGGAACCACAGTTATAAGCACTCTTACAACTGTCTTGGTTATGATTTATTCTCAGGTCCTATGAAATAAGCTTCTGCATGAACTCCACAACCCCAGAAATATTGGGGACTTTTGATTTTTAGTAATGAAATCCTGTTCAGTGTTCATATTTGGACAGTCAAGAACGCTCCATACTGTAGCTGCCCACTGAACAGTTAGGATGCTTCAGTATACACTACTGTTCAAACATTTATGTATTATTAAATTATTATCACTTAAATATATAGTGGATTTAATTATTACCAACCAGTTACCAAGTTTTGCTTTATTCACTATCTTACACATTTTACGAAGTCATTAAATGCGAAATAATTTTTTTTGATTTTCTGATATTTTATCATACACTGTATAGTCGTCTGTAGAGTCACTGTGGAGATCGGATCACCTCTTTTGAAGGATGCTGAAATCTGGATAGTAATTTATTGTAACTTCAGTCTCGGTGCTTTTCAGTTTTCTCAGTCACTTTTTAACATTATAAACTAATTTACAAACTAATACACATAATGTTTAATTTTGTTTTTGTTGTTTAAATCCCTCTTTTTTTTAGTAGTTCTTTAAAATTAATATTTAGATTCTGTAAAATCAACCGTTTTATTGTTGAAAGCACTAATTTCAAAAAGTAATTCAAAACCTTTACACTGGTAGTATACACTGTCCATTTCAATAAGATTAAAAAAAAATCATGCAAACTCATTGCTTTAAATCAATTAAAGCTGTTTAATCAAATGAATCTGGTTTTAAGTTTGAGTGACTTAAGCTTAAAGTGATGAAGTAATTTTACTCGTTTCATACTTTTCTCATTCTGTCCCTCAATCTTCAGTTTATCCCTCAATAAAACTTTGTTCTAAAACCCTACAGGCTTTTATTTTGCAGCACTTATTTTGCATTAGGACGACTCTTACATGGTTTAGTTAAAAGCCCTCAGAAGCTGATATTCTGCAGTTTAAGCTCATTATCAATGTTTCCTTCATCAAAATCCAGTGTACTGGAGAACAGAACCAAAGCAACATCAACCACTTGTGTTATAGTCTCGTTACTGACAGTCAGCGGTGTCTTCAGACTGCACAGAGTGTGTTTAGTTTCAGAAAATTAACCCTGATCAGAATTTTAAAGCCATATCATGAAAACTGCATGGTGAACGGCACTGAAATTAGAGCATTATTTCCTATATAAGTAATTATGGAAGGGCTCAGAGTTAATTAATCTCATATCCATGAAGCCATTAAGACTTTATTAAGTTAGCAGGAAGACAGAGAGAGCTTCACTACAGTGTTTATTTGCCCGCTGGTAATGAGCTCGAGTGACTCCCGCACAAACGGACTCCCAACTGTCAGTGCGAGCGGCTGCTGCTTTTCAATCATCTACACGAGAGAGGGAGGGCAGAGAGGAGGAAGGAGACGCGAGAAAGAAACAAAGTGGGGGCAGAAACAGAGAAAAAGTGGAGGGTGAGAGAGAGAGAGAGAGACAGAGTGAGTTAGAGAAAGAGGGACAGGAGGTGAGATAGTATTAAAGAGAGGAGAAAGAGAGAGAGAGAGAGAGAGAGAGAGAGAGAGAGAGAGAGAGAGAGAGAGAGAGAGAGAGAAAGAGCGAGAG
>JBBIGA010000106.1:8880500-8891439 GCA_037576975.1 Alestes dentex | reverse complement strand
ATTGTATATATAGATGTGAATTATGTTGAATCTTTCTCAAATGGATTTAAAAACGAGTACCTCCATTTTATTAGTGGACTATGCAATATTACACATGTTTATTAAACTTGCCACCAGAAGCTTTCAAAAGGAACAAATGTGGCCAGTGTTACTTAAGTGCACAGGAGTGTTAACTTACTTTTAGAAACTTACTCAGAAGAGGCGTGTTTTTGGGCGTGTTGGATTGTCTCTCTATAAGAAAGTTTTGTCACACTCACAAATCTGTGGTTATTCTATGGCATTGTTTAAAGGACCAATTTTTTATGCATTTGAAAGTACAGTACATTTGTTTTATTGCAGCCTAATATTGCTATATATATATATATTTATTTATTTATTATTATTTCTTAAATATTATGCATTAAAATGATGTATTCATGTGTAATATTTTTCAGGTTAAGTTGGTGTGAAGGCTGTCTTGGCTAATAAAGGCAGATCCCACTTAAATTAGGTTCATTTATCTTTGATCCACTAATGAAAAGTAAGAGAATTTACCTTGAATTTGCCACCTTGCTTTTTTTCATAGTACAACCAATTAATTAGTCTCACATTTGAAACTCAGAAATCTCATTAAAACCAGTGTGTGTGTGTGTGTGTGTGTGTGTGTGTGTGTGTGCATGCGTTTGCATGTGAGGACAGAGAGAGAGAATGAGAGAAGGAAAGAGAGAGAGAGAGAGAGAGAGAGAGAGAGAGAAAGAGACTTAGCTTAAATTAATTGAAATATTTGAAATTACATTTCTGACCATAATCTCTTTTACTCAAATGAAAGTTTATCAGAAATCGCTCCATGGCCAGAGTGGACTCCATGGCTTTGAAGTGCATTTTTATTATTCATCTCCGGTGATGGCGAGGTGCCTCACTCTCTGTGTGCATTGTGCTTACAGTCTCTTCTCTTTTTTTTTTTCTTCACTCTTTTTTTTTTTTCCCCCGCATCACTTCGTCTCATTTATTTTGCCGGGCGGTAATTCTATTTATAAATGAACATCTTATTAAAAGAAGACAAGAAAAATTAGCCGGTGTTCCCTGGATTGGTGGCAAAGAAGCAGAATGAGCCGTCTAACCCAAAGTGACATTTACAAATTACCTGTTAATTTCAACTGGGGTGAGGGATGACAGAGCTGAGCTGCACTGACAGAAGGGGAGCCGGGCGAGTGACAGCAGGGCTCCTGCAAAACCTAATGCCAAAACATCACTGCTTAAACTACACGCCGGTCACTACTGGCTCACTCATTCCCAGCACTTCATTACATATTAGCCACTGCCCCTTTCACCCTGCCACACCTAAAAATGCATGTTACTGTGGCTGCACTGTGTTTCAAACAGTGGGCCAGATTTACCAGGCCTGCAGTCAGTTCCTACCTACATGCGTTAAGATAGTACAAGTGTAAAGTGTCCATTCTGTCATACGTGAACACACCACAGCACACAGTGTGAACAGCACAAAACTGTTCTCTGTATTAACACATTCACCAAGTGAAGCAGCGAGCAGCCAGGAGCACAGCGCCCGGGGAGCAGTGTGTGGGGGAACGGTACCTTATTCAAGGGTTAGGGTTAGGGTACCTCTGTGGTGCCACTGGCTGTCCTGGGATTCAAACCCACAACCTTCCTATTGCAAGGGGCAGATCCCTAACAACCAGACCACCAGCCATTCCTGCAATACAGTTATAGGCTGTGTAAACAATGAAAAAGAGCGGATGTAAAATACTCCTTATCTTTCAGATCAACCCAGAAGATCACAAACTGCCAGTTCTGTACCATCAGCGAACATCACATCAAGTGACTGAACCGATGTGTTCACAGAGTGTTTGTGAGATTTGCAATGTATTTTGTTTTTGTTTTGAATCATATGAAGCAAAAACAAATAACCTGACCCGAGTGAAACAACTCAAAACTGCCTGTGAACATATAAAGCGCAGACTGTCGGCTTTGGTTAAAAGACGGAATATTTCTCACAGTGAAAGGAAGAGAAGTCCTGACCTCCACCAACTATTCCTTAATTGATTGATTTATTTACTCACTCATTTACCTATTTGATTTTGATGATGTCCTCAATGTGTTCATGTTTGTGTTCGTAACCGTCTTAAGTCTTTTGTCACTGGGTTGTTTCACCAAAATACTAACCAGGGAATGATAAATTCCGGCGTGGCTGACAGCAGATGAATGTGTATGTATATGTGTGAGAGAGAGACAAGGCCGAGTCCTGGCATGAGTGTGTATTCTCCTTGCTACATTTCCACAGTCGTGTAGTATGTTCTCTATCTCTCTCTCTCTCTCTCTCTCCCTCTCTCTCTCTCTCTCCCTCTCTCTCTCTCTCTCTCCCCCTTGTTCGTTCCTGTTACCGTAGTGCCGAGGCAAAATGATGAATAGTAACAATCAGTCTTGTTTTAGCAGCTGGTGCTCCAGAGGATAGCAGCCTCTCAGCGAGCGGGTGCCTGAGAGGGACACAGAGAGGGAGAGAGAGAGACATAGACAGAGAGAGAGAGAGAATGAGTGCATTCAGTAGAGTCTCAAACCCAAGGTTAGGTCTGCCGGCTCGTTGTGGTGTCACCTTGTGCCCGTCCCAGCCTCTCTCCCCCCAGTCTGTATTGATGAATAGCCCTCAGCCCCTTTCGCGCCCACTGGGCAGGGTCACCCAAACCAATTTCAAATTAAGTATTTAAAAAGAAACCGCATACAGTGAGACAAAACATACAATCTGCCCCTCCTGCCCGCCCCTCTACCCCCTCCCCTCCCTGCAGAGCGGACATTAGGGAGCAGCAACGTGTGCCAGACGTGTGACATTTGAATGCTTCTGTAATGGATGCCATCTTCCCCTGACCTCCATTTAGCTACAGGAGGCGCAGTCACGGCACTCATCGCCCGCTTCCTTGGGTCACAACCAAACAGAGGACATCAGTTAATGACAGTCACATTAGTGCGCTTGTATGAACTAAGCCTTAAGCAACATTTCAGGGAGGGGTTTAGAAATGATACAGAAAAAGAAAAGAAAGTAAAATGAACTTTTTACGGAATATGAACGATCTTATAACTTTATTTTTAAAATTTGGTCGACTGCTTTAATATACGTTTTTTTTAAGGATTGTAATTGGAAACAAAAACAAAATAAAAATTGTAAAAATGTGTTTAACCCTCCAAATTCCACTGGGACCTCAGGCCAGCTGTATTTCACCCTAACAGCCATAATCTGGCATGAATTTCTAGATTGTTGGATAGTAGCGAAAACTCCGGGGACAGGATTTGAAGACATATTTTACTATTTATTTTTGTTGAAACGTTGTATGTCATTTTCATATCTTTCATTAACTCGTTTTACTTCAGGCTTTCAGTGAAAAAGTTGGGGATTGTGGCTGTGTTTAATTTTAGACTAACGTTTAAGGGAATGACATGATATCCGTGGTGAACTGTAACTATTGGAATTCGGCCTTAAATATCAGTCAATAAACAAGGAAAAACACAACAACCTCCAAAGGAATTATAGTATCATTTTAGCACTAAGCTAACATCATTCCACATAACCATTTTTTGGCCATTGCAGACTAAATAAGAATATCTGAGGCCTGGAGAAGACATTCCATATTTTATTTAAAGCTTATATCAAACATATGAACATATGATTTGCTTTTATTGCAATGTTAGAGTGATCCATTCATTAAGGAATCCTGCCATAGAGTAGCTACTGTTTACCCTGACTGCTGCTCATATTCACAGTCAGTGAAGTATCTAGAACTGCCAGAAGGCCTAGAGTGATGCCTTCCCTCACAGAATTGGTCCCACCCACTGAGAATTTCAATGTAATCGATTGCTTCTACTGTTAGTTACTAATAATGCTGGAGAATAATCTGACACACTAGGCTTTCAATCCAGTGCCTGCAGGCCTAACCAATGGGAACAATCGTTACAGCTTACTATATCTACCTAGATACTGCAGAGAATCAGTTAAGAATTTAATAAGCCTTTTTAACGTTTTTGTAACCAGAAGTAATTCAACTGGAAGGCCCAGAGGGCCTTGAGGATTTTGCTCTGCATGATTTTTTTTCATCATGTACATTATGAAGTCATAATCTTGAACAGTTGTATCTTAGTTCATTCCAAATCCCTAATCATTATTTCCAGAAATTCCTATTTTTGTTGACATTATTATGTATTTTGACAGTACAGTTACATTACTCTTAGTGACTGGAGCTTTTGTCCCCTCGGTCCTGAATTGTGTTGATTTCTGTCCGTTGGTAGCGCTCACCTCTCAAAAGAAAAGAACTCGTACTTGTCTTTTTTTGCTGATTTTAGCATAAAATGTTCAGTTTGAAACAATGATACCATTTATCTCTGAAAATGTTCAGGATTTCACAAGAGTGTGGTATGTTGAAGTAATATGTAAATTAAGTAGCTGTGAGTCTGAAGAATGAAAGTGTGGGCCAACTGACGGTTGAGGGCTTTCCAATTATTTTGTTTTGGTTCATTTTATATAGAATAGAAATGGTCTTTTTCATTGTTCCACACGCCTCTTACCAGCTGGACACGGGTTAGAATATGCATATATTAGGCCTTTAAACACTACAAAATCAGTCTGTGTGTACTTTTTCTGAAAGATTTTAACTGGGCCAAGATGGGAACATAATTGCCAAGTAACAGATAATAAGACAGTAACATTAGAAACTTTTTTTTTTTTCTCACTTTCATTCCTGGTCAACCTGGTTCATCTTTGACTTCAGTGCCTGGTAGAATGTGGATGAAAGGAAGCAGTGAGGACACAGTGGGAAAAGATGGGCTTATGCAGTCAGGGTATCATGTAATCATGACTTCTTTGATCAGGACCATCAGCTCTTTGTTAATCAAACCCCAAAGCGGCCTGTGGCATGCTCTCAACCCCGCTGCTGGTCTGGCTGGGGTTTTTTTGGTCATTCTGAGACGCTTGCTGTGATGTGGCTTGTTTCAGGTCAGGCTGGATCTGGGAGAGAGGTCATTAAGCGCTTTGTGCTGCGCTGGCCCTAAGGTTAGCCCGCTCTCCTAATGATGCGGTCCTGTCACCAGTGCGCTGGACTGGACGGCATGGGGTCAGCGGCTTCCCTCGATCTGGTCACTCATGACTGGAGCGTCCGGCTCCGTCCTGACCTGCTTCCAGAGCCCAGCTCCGGACACTTCCCCGCGCCTCAGCCCATTGCTGGGGAAAACTAATGAGAGTGTGGCTGGAGCAGGCCTTAATGGGCCTCAGCCTAGTAGCTGCAGGCAGCCCTGCTGCAAATGAGCATTTAACCACAGCCGGGGTAATTGAAAAAATGACAAGGCGTACAAAACACAAAGCGCAGCGCGGCACTACACAGCCACGCACATGCACAGGGCAGGCCGCAAATTATTCTGATTATTGCTCTCCCCTGATTGCCCTTGGTCCTCTTTCACTTTCCCTCTCTTTCCATCTCTCTTTTTATCTTCACACACTTCTGGACTTTTTGTACTTCTTCTTCCGTTTACTACTGCATGAAAATTAGAACAGGCAGAGAGGCCAGAAGTAGATAAGGGGGGGGCGGGAGGGACAATGTTTTAATCCTAAATAAAGAAACTGGAACTAACATCTGTCTATAATTAAAGAATGCTTTCACTGATGTGCACCTAGCTGCCTTTTAAAAGGTGCAACAGAAATTGCACCTTTTAAATGATGGACATTCAATGGACGTGATCATGGACATTCAGTATTGTCCAGGTATCAAATACATTATCACCTTTGTCAGAGCCTGTTGTGCGAAAGTTCATGTTCTCATGACCCATAGAAAAGGTCCAAAATGACTTGGAATAAGACTCTGATCCTTTAACTACATTAAGAATATTTTTTCCTTCTCCCAGTTTGTTATGATGGAGGTTGTGTGCAGATTCCTTTGTTGTCCTTGAGTTTTACAGTGGTGGATGTCAGTGTTACAGGTGGATCTCTCAAATTCAAAGGCACAGTGCCTAACTTGACCCACTTCCACAGCGCGTGGCTGCACAAATGCACTTCCCTTGCACAACACCAACTGATACCCCTCCTCTCTCCCTCTCTCTCTCTCTCGCTCTCGTCAACAAAGTGGACGCACACTATTATGGTATTTTCCAAGGGTTTAACTTTGCACACAGCTCCACCTGCCTGTCATATATTGATAGTAACTTAACCAGCACCCAGCACCCAGCCCACCTCTTTCCAGCCCCTCTTCAAGATATGTTGAAAGTCCAGGTGAAATCAAAGTATGCAAATCATAACTACACAGTACCACAATTCAGGAAATTAGTTAAACCGCCAAACTTCAACAGTTGTAAGAGATCCATTTTCATCTTTTTTTTTTAAAGTGTTTGATGCAGCAAGTAAATGTTTCATGCTGAAGGCAATTTGGTCCATGTACAGAAACTATGTTGGATTAACAACCTGTTTTCATCTTTTTCACCAAAACCTATGCATTTACATCCTAATGCTTCTTTAACTTTAAGCTCATTTAACTTTAATTCATAAGGAGTGTTTCAGTCAGGTCTGCTTTTAAAATGAGGCACAATACACAGCCAGTCAGAACAGATGTTGTTTGCATATACAGTAAAGCCCCGACATTCGCGGGGGTTACGTTCCAAGAGCACCTGCCGATAGTGAAAACCACAAATTTGTGATGTGGTATAAACAAAATGCGTATTTTTATAGTGTAAACTCTAAATATGCTCCCAAAATACTTTAACTTCATTTCAAACTCAGTTTAATACATTATCCTGAGAGAAAATGTAAAGGTAAACCCGTATTTGTACTGTACAGTTTACACTGAACTCCCGCAGTGCTAGAATGTAAAATATGCTACCCCTGTATAGACTGTACTGTATTTCATGCAAGCGCGTTTTCTTTGGTATGCAATGTCGTTTTCTTTCGTATAAGCAGAGAAAATACAGTAATACATTCATTTAATTTACTGTAATAAAAATATAGGGCTTTGCGGAGAACAAAACAAAAAACACAAGAACACTCGGAGAAACACTTCAGATAGCTCCATGCGAGATGCGTCACAGGGCAGCAGCCAATCAGTAGCAAGGAGAAATTAATAACATTCTCGGATTGGCTACTTTCAAACCTCCTGCCTCTGAGTACAATGATATTTCACCATCCCAAGATGCCCTTTCTTTGTGTTCTCTCGACAGTACCAAAACATTTATAGATTTTAATTTTATATGGAAATGTAGCTGTATTTACTTTCAAATGTATGTTTTAGTAACTCTATGAAAAAAATAGTAAATTAAATTTTTCTTTAGAATTTAGCATATGTTGCCATGAAAAAAGCAAAAAAAAAAAAAATGCGGAGGATATCTGCGGGTTCCGCAAATTTGCTAAGAATTATTAGTTCGGTTCTAAGAAAATTAATTTTTTACATTTTTTTTTTTTTTAATCTAAGAAATGTTAGATAACAGTCATGTGATGATCATTAGTGGTACATAAACTCACACGAATGTCAAAAGTGGACCTGAAGGGAAAAAATAAAATGTGATAAAAATGTAAGGTATAGGCCCTTTAATGGTCAAATAATATACCTTGCTGTGACTGAAAAGGTAATTGTGACAAACAAGGCAGAGCAGTTGGGTGTTAATGAAAGGCCTCTTTCTTAACACAAATGCTGGAATTGCTGCCAAAGACTGTGGCAGGAGTCTAGAAACAGACACGTATAACAAAGTCTAAGACAGTCCAAGGCCAAAACAAGACAGAACAAGACTAGGCTTAAAAACGAACAAGTCCTAGAATGAAAAGGTTTGTCACATCTACTATCCAAAGACACAAACAAGTACTACATATACACACAGATCATTAAACTAATCCCAAAACAACGACAAAGATGTTAACCAACAATGAGGAGGATCTAGCCTGAAGCTGGAATGGATGATTACGTGATGTGTGCACTATAATAAGAAGGTATGATAACCATTCCAAACTCAGCACTCCGTTTTCAGTCATCTCATCTTACAGTTATGTTGGAGGGAAACACAGCCTTGCTACAATTAGGATACTGACAGAAGGAGAGGAATAGTTAGAGAGAGAGAAAAGAGGGTACCAATATATTTCAACCCTCAGTGCGCTGCATTCTACGCCCGGGTTCTTCTGCAACTGCCCATTGGCTGCTTTTATAAGTGGGTTTCATATCAGACAGCTTTTGGTCCTTTTACTACTACGTACAAACAAACACATCAGAATTATTGCCTGGCGTGCTCGAATGTGCTGCGAATGCAGCAGATAGAGATTAGGTTGAAAAACGCTGGAGTAGGCCTATTCCTGTGATGAGGCTCTAATCATTTCACAGTGAGGCCTAAAGATAACAAGTCAATAATTTTAATAAAATGCAATTTCTCAAATGCTAAGGCCAAGCAGTCATATGCTGAAACACAAGAGGAAAGCAAAAATGCTTATGATGCCAAATTGAAATTGTCATGACCCGGGATGACCTCATGCTGTAAATCCTCGGACACTGCGCTTTTCATGAAAACGGTGGCCGATTCCGGACTGGCAGAATGTGACTAAAAATAAAAAAATAAAAAAAATAAAAAACTTTTTCAGTCAGCAAGGCTGTTGGGTTGGCCATGTGTGGGAACTCACTGTAAACTGTCATTGTAGGACTCTGCTGTAATTAAAGAGAGCTTAATAAGGAGCTCTGGTTTATTAATCAGTAACATCATAATGCTGAAGTCTGAGTGCCTTTCCAGGGTTCCCTGTGTACACGAAATTAGAAAAGTAATAACCTTAGCAGCTAATGTGCTACTTTCACATTTCACACCTAGTTCAAAATCCCTACTTTTCAACACTGCTCTCTTTTTTTCCCACCCAGCCCAAAAAACAAAGAGCCCTTGTTCTGAAGGCGGCTGAGGCTGCCAGGCTGAAAGCAGCATTTTGTACGCAGTGCTGGAATGAAACAGGTGTAGTTTGGGCGTCTTGCTGCTACAAGTCTGTGTGTGTGTGTGTGTGTGTGTGTGTGTGTGTGTATGTGTGTGTGTGTGTGCCGTGCGTTCATTAGTGGTACACGGTGGTCCCCAGCATGCCGAGTGGGCTGTCTAATTTGAGTGTCTGAAAGGGAATATGTTAAAATGTGATTTGGCTGGGTCAGAGTAAGAGTATGTGCCGCTCTCTTAATTTGAGGCAGTCGGCAGATGTGAATTTGAATTAATAATCCAGAAAATTGATACTACCACCATTACTTCTCCAGGCGGGGTTAGCTTTCAGTATTGACTTGCCCACCCCCACTTCTCTCCCTTTCTCCTTTTCTCTCCTTTCTCTCTCCCCATCTCTCTCTCTCTCTCTCTCTCTCTCTCATATACACAGGCGATCTACCTTTCTTTCTATCTTTCTTTCTTTCTCTCTGTCATGTTTCTTTTTCCTTGTTTGTCCCTCTCTCCCCTTCTCCCTTCTTCTTACTATCTTTTTCTTTCTCCCTCTCTCTCTCTTTCTCTCTACTCACTCTCTATATTGCTTTCTCTCTCTCTCTCTGTCTCTCTCTCTCTCTCTCCCTCTCTCTCTCTCTCTCTCTCTCTCTCTCCCAGCAGGGTCTTCATTATCACAGTATGTAGATGCTGCTTGGTTAGGCCTGAGCTCTAATGAGGGTCAGAGGCATCGCTCTCCACTCAAACTTCACCGCCACCAAAATTTGTTTACGATTGTTTTTAATATTCCGAAGGATGCCGAGGACCAGAGTTGCTGGGGAAGCCGAAGGCTGCCTGGTCACATTCGGTTCAGGGTGGGTTGTCGAGCGCGGCACAATAAGCCATGATGATGATTTATTCAAACAGAGTTTAAAACCTTCACTCCTCCCCCCATTCTCCACTGGCTTAATGCAGCTGGGCCCCTCATTCATAACTGTCAAGAACCTATTCATCTGGACCTCGGCTTATTTAGTCGAAAATTATACATAAAACGCATTTTCCACAGAAGTGAGTAGAGTAAAAGAGCAGAGAAAGGACGGTGGAGAGAGGGTTTAATGGACTAAGGCAATGATTTCATGTCTTTTTGACATAGAAAGATCCTTTTTTTATAATTCCACATTAGCAGTAATTTCTTTAAAACCACTGCCCAGTCACTGAGTCTGACTTTAGTTTCTCCCTCAGAAGTGCATGGAAGAAGGCAAGAGACAGTCAGGCATGTATACACTGATGTAAAAAGTAATGTATTGATTTGACTTGTTTCAAATACATAATTTCCACATAGGTTAAAAAAAAACATTACACCAAAACAACTTTCTGTTTACTCTGACAGTAGCTGGGTTGATGGCTATTTTATATGTCAAACTGGTGTCCACACATGAATCAATGCAGCACTTTTTTCCACTCATGCTTTGAAACACCTCCTTTGCACATTTTGTTTATTTCTCTTTCGAAGCTCACTGAAACAAGAGACTTGTTGAAACGGGAGAATTTTTAAATGTGTTTGTTGGAAGAAGGTATTCTTATGTTGTGGAAACTCTACATACAGATGTGGACAGAATGTAAATGCAGTTCTTTTGGTAACCATGCAATCAACCGTCAATTAGTTATGTGATGTCAATAAAATATTTCTGAAATAAAAACATCAATTCTTGACTTAAGCCGTTTGTAAATGTAACTGCATAATAAACTGTGTAATTAAACGTACCCATTCAACTATGTTCATCCAGTTTCACAAATTCATGCAACAGTGGGAGGCATTAAGGAGAAGCTTATTTTCTACAGCACTGTACATACTCATATTCATATACAAATACATATACATACACATACATACACATATATGTATTGTTATACATAACCAAATATGTTTAAGCATACACATTTATGTATATATACATCCCATGTAGACTATACAGTGGGGTCTAATTCGAAAAACATCGCAGCAAATGCATCTAGTTTACGTTCCATTTCAAAATTCTGATACTATTTTATTTGCATAACAATA
>JBBIGA010000106.1:8857061-8873446 GCA_037576975.1 Alestes dentex | reverse complement strand
CAGAATTAAGGCCACAGTATATATACATATAAATATCCCTTTGCACTGTGTGAATGTGTTATGACAAAGACCAACAGAAATCCTAATTCAAAATGACTAATTTTACATGAAACCATTTTCGATCAACTTACTTTTTCCTATAAAGTTACTTTGTTTGAGGAAGTGAAATGCCTGTAAGTGGGATAACATGTTAGTATTTGCATTTCAATCTGTTTTATTACATTTCGTCTGTGTGCATTTTCATGATTGACAGCGCCTCAACGAAGTAAACGAACTGAGAGATCGTATCAGTTACTGACGTTCAACCGGTCCAAAAACCAAAAGTGAAAGTGATAATGAATCAAGTAGTGAGTGGAATAATCCCTAATAGCAATCCCTGTGAATAGTCCACAGAGTGTTCACCAACTGTGCCAGCAGAGCGCAATAGTACAATATTACTGTTCATGATAACTTGACTTGTTTTCTTATTGAGATATCCTAACAATTCAAAAAGTCATGTTTGGGTTCATTTCTTTGAGAAAGGCAAACATTTTGCCATGTAAAGGGATTATGCAGGCCACCACACCACACATATAAAAGACAAACCTGTGTCCTGACAAGGTATAAAAACAAACATGCATATGTCTGTGAGTGTGGTGGTGTGTGTATGCATGTGTGTGTGTGCATGTGTATGTGTGTGTGTGTGTGTGTGTGTGTATGTGTGCATGTGTGTGTGTGTGTGTGTGTGTGTGTGTGTGTGTGTGTGTGTGTGTCCGTCCTCCAAACAGCATCAGTAACAGACCTTGCGGCTATGACTAATTGGTGCAGGCCTCAGCAACATGAGCCACGAGCACCCTGAGGCTTAACTGGTCCCAGCACATACACACACACACAACCCCACACACACCCACACACACACACACACACACGACCAACGACATTCAATATTATTACTCACATACTGAATCATGTGACAGAAGCTGTCATGACTGTTCAGCTGTGTGCTGGGAGTCAGCACTGTAGATAAAGTCCTATAGCTACATGTTTAGGTTCGACAAGCTAACACTGATGCTTCCGTATGCCCAGTGTGACTGAACCTAATCTTGTCCTGCAGGAGTCAGCTCTGTCTGGCATAGTGGAACCAGACCTAAGCCACTGAAAACATGAACAAGACAAGAAGAAACATTCCTTGCAAAAGAAGGTTCAAATGAGCTCTGTTTCCAGTTGTCTTTATGGTTTACTAAACCCCCCCCATACCCCTGAGGACATGGAGCCATTTTGAATGTGGGGTGTCTCTGTTTCAAACTAGATCAGCAACTGTTACGTTCCTCTGAATCTCAGGATTTGTTTAACCCTTTAAACTGGGTCCATATGTAAGCTCATTATTCAATCCCCTGCTATAAATTCATACGTTACATTAGGTACTCATATTACCAAATCATTTATAGTAATTGGGCAGTAAGTAGTGGTATAGTAATTATACCAATTGCAACAATGCAATGAGATATCACAAAGAGTGCTCTGTTGTGAGATATTGCCATTGTTGTGCTGTGTGTGTTGGTGTAAGGCCAAAGTGTATTATTGTGATTAAACAGTAATACAGTGGGATAGGCTGGAGCCTATCCCAGCACTAATAAGGTGAATGAAGGAGAAACACCCTGGTCAGGTTGCCAGTACATCGCAGGGCAGACACACAGACAAACACATTTATCATACCCAGATCGCCTAATGTGTATTACTTTGGAATGTGGGAGGAAATAGGAGCTCTCGGCAAAAACACACAAACACACACATGAAAACTCTACACAGAAAGGGCCCGGGTCCAGCACCCTCTCACAGTGCTACCCACTGAACCACAGTAATACATTACTGATCTTTTTTTTTTATCTTAAATGTTTCATTATTGACATTTATTATTAGCTTTTGATTTAATGAGGACACAAATATGGATTTAAAAAAGCAATAATGCATGACAGACTGTTGCTATGAGTTTTTTCACAGGTATTGGGTGTTCTGCGGTAAAGTCGCTGTAACGCATACCCTTGAGCCAAATAGTAATGTTGTAATGGCCCAAACCTTGAAAATGAATGTGTGGCACTATTAGTTTGATGCTAACATTACATATCAAAGCATTTATAATAACCATTTGCTCATTACTTTCTATCTATTCTAATCTATTTCTGTTTCCAAGTATGTATCCAAGTCTTTGAACTTCTACATGTTTGTTAATTGTACCACACATTCCTTTCCCACAATGGGTTTAACACTATTTTAAAAAGATCTAATAAAAAACACAACTTTTACTTTTAGACCTATTTACATTTACTTTTTATATTGTCGTTTTACAGTGAATCAATTAGATGACATTAATAGAGGAGCTGTTTAGACATCATTTAGGCGCTTTAGTCTGGATTATTTAAAATGAAATGTAAATAACACAAGCCATTTGTAACATTCTGCCCATGCTCTACCCTTATGTCTTGCCCCTCACATTGGTTCCCATTTCTTTCATTTTATCTACTCAATATGCCAAAGATAAGTCAGTTTGACAGGCAGAAAATAGTTTTGTTTTTTTTTTTTATCTCCAACAAGGTGATTCCAAGCAAAATAGAAAGAAACGAGCCACCCTTCTTTTATTTATATTTTGCTTTGAATCACCTTGTTGGTGCAAAAAATACAATTTTATGCCTGTCAAACGGTCTTATCTTTGGCATATTGAGTAAATTCAATGAAAGGAATGAGAACAAATGCTTTACTGTGACAGGCTGCAAAGTACCTAAGGATAAAAGGTGCCTAGATAAAGGAGCTCAGCATTCAGCACCATCAGTATACTGATCACCGCCTGATCATTTGAAGTCATCTGCACCTGTTTCTTCAGTGGTTCATACTTATATGATGTGTCAGTAATGTGTCCTGTAAACTATACATTAACTGTTTGTTGACTCTTGTTGAATTTTTGAATTTTAATCTATTGGTTCCAATCATGCTTGAAATGTTTTTGTGTGACACCATCATCAATGATTAGGTAATAGATCATATGAATTCACAATGACCAAATGCTCATGAATTACAGTTGCAAGTAAATTCCTACATGTTCTGTTTGCATGATCTGTTAATCAGGGTGAGCTGATGTTTCAAGTGAGCTTACAAGTACTTGAAGAAGCTACAGTGGGGGACTACTGAACATGTCAACGTTTTTTTCAGCAGATATAGTTCCAAAAAGGCTATTCATGTTAACTATTCACGTCACAAGGAGGAAAAATTCACTTTAATGTCTATAAATACAGCTAGGTGTAATAAAGCGGAATGGTACTGGGAAAAAAAAAAAAGGATTGAACACACTAAGGAACTGCAGTACACCAAGGCAAGGAAAGGCAAGCAACTATCTGAAATCCATAAATAATTAGAAAGTAATTCTACCCCCTATCTGTGAAAATTAATATCAGCTGGGTTAGTTTATATTGATGCGCTATAAAAAGTTTTTTTTGTTACCAAGGTGTCACACAAGAAACCTCTCATGATTGGTAAAAGCAAAGAGCTCTCCCAAGACATTCACAGCTTGATATATACCAGGAACTGGTTACAGGCGTATTTCCAAACTTCTGAATCTTCCAGTAAGCTCCACTGGGGCCATTATCCGCTAGAGGAAAGAAAATCACTGTATTATCAATTGGTCGGGCACAGGAGCTACTCACAAGTTGTCTGATCAGGGAGTCAGAAGGATAGTCAGAAGAGTAGCCAAAGAGTCAAGGACCACTCAGAAAGACCACCAGAAAGACTTTGAGGCAGCAAGTACAATTGTTACAGAGAAAACAAAAGGTAATGCACTACACCTTCATGGCCTCTATGCATGTTCACCCCACAGGATTCGATTACTGAAGAAAAGGGGGTGTTCAAGCTCATTTTCACCTTGCTACATAACATTTGGTCTAGTCTGGGAGAATGCAGTTTGGTTAGAAGAGACCAAAAATGAACATTTTGGCTGTCATACTACATACCACGTTTGGAAGAGGAATGGACCTTCACATCACCCGGAAAACACTGTACCAATTGTGTACGAATTGGTATAGTTTGGAGGTGGAAGCATCATGGTGTGGGGTTGTTTCTCATCTAATGCTACTTGCAGACTTATAATTGAAGGAATAATGAATGAGGCCATGTATCGAGAGATTCTTGAAATGAATCTGCCACCATCCACCAGGTCGATGAGGATGAAATGTGGGTGGACCTTCCAGCAGGACCACGATTCAAAACATACAGCAAAAGAAACTCCCAACTGGTTTCACCTGACTTAAAACCAAATGAACATTTGTGGAAGAAACTAAAGCTCAGGGTTACAAGAGGAATGTTCAAGATTTAAAGACAATCTGTTCAGAAGAATGGGTCAAAATCACACCTGAGCCCTGCAGGCCATTCATTTCTTCATACAAGAAGCATCGTAGAGCTGCCATTACATGCAAAAGGTTCTCTACTATGTTTTAAATACATTTCACTTAGCATGTTCAATATTTTTTCCCCTGTGTCATTCCACCTTATAAAACATTAAACTTAATTCGTGGACTTTCATGTTGTGAGTTTTTTGTATTTTGGATTTATTGGATTTATTGAGTTAATCCCAGTATCTGGTGAAACGTCCATGTGAACAGCCTCATTGGAAATATATTTACTGAAAAACTGTTGACACGTTCAGTTCTTATTTCCTCCACTCTGTTTGTTGGCTCTTAACATTGTTACTCCAAATTTAAATGACTTACTCGGCAGAAACGCAGAAATAAAATGTTAAACACTAAAGTGAGCCGCTGCTTCCTTTGCTGAGGTGCTATTTTTTTCCGAGTAGATCTCAGTCAGGTGCAAGAAATCATGGTCATGGTTTTGCCTGAGGTTTAAGTTTGGAGGGGGGCCTCTTTCAGCTGTTATTTCATTTCATTTTGTGAAATCACCTTTCATGTTTGGTGGATGGTGTGTGTTTGGCTTTGATGGAAATCTCTTGAAGGAATGAGGTTTAATCAAAAAGTCTTGCCACCTTTCTTAAGCCATGGTCTCAACCTCCTTCAGCCATTCAGTCACAGACAGACCAGCGGCGTATAAAGAAGGTGAGTGTCTGCAAAATAAGAAAGAATGTGCCTTTGTTTTGAGAGGGGGAGAAGAAAGGGCCTATCTCTCTCTGCACCTAATCTGAGTGATTATGGCTGAGGGAACAGGCCCATAATGGGAGACTGTGCAAGGAAGAGGGAGAGGGAGAAAGAGGGAGTAAGTGAGAGAGAGAGAGAAAGAGAGAGAGAGAGAGAGAGAAGCCCCACTACTGCTCTACATGTTAATGCAGTTTAGTCCTGTTTCTTCTTCTCCCTCCTGCTTGATCGATAGGCCGGGCTAAAGTGCTTACAAATTACCAAAGGCAAATGCAGCTCTATTAGCACGCGAGTGGATTTTACAACATCGGCGTGTCTTTTCATTTCAATGGCCTCTCTCACTCGTTCACTCTCCCTCTCTTGCTCTTCAAAACTCCATTTGCTAAAAGCTTCCTCGCTCCTACCTGCCGTAACCCCGATTCATTTCAAAAGGCCACTTTGATCATAATTAGCCTCAAGAAATCTAATTCTAAGGCACAGTCGCTTTAAAATAGCACCACACCCTTCCCACCTCCCCACCCCAGTCATGCAGAAACAAGCAGATCCTCTTTATAAATAGAAATCATCATATATGGTCATGATTGCATTACAATGGTATTAGGAGTGGGTGCGCTCCTGATAAAGAGAGAAAGCAGCTGGGAAAAAACAACAACAAATCAAAATGCAAGGCAAACACTGAGGCCGACATATGCGAGTTATCACACACACACACACACACACACACACACACACACACACACACACAGACACACACACACACACACACTATCGCTAATTCTCTAAAGTTTCATTCATTAAGGCTCATTGTGTGTCGCCACGGCTAAGCCCTTATTACCATGCATTTAGGAAATGAGGCAAAGAGTGGAGGAATAAGAGACCAATCAATAGCTCTTTTCATTTCGCCTCTAATGGGTCGCCTCCACTTTTTCCCCCCAGATGACAGGAAAAAAAAGGAAAACACAGGAAAGATCGGTGTAACGGCCATAAAATGTAATTTCTCCACAGAAACACAGACAATAATGCTTTCTGGCCCCCTCCAGCCCCCACCCTGCATATTTTAGTGGCATTTTGCTAAATTGAGTATGGATTTAACATCAAAGGTTTCATGAATTTTTCAAATGAGATATTAAAGTCAATATTTCACAAGGCGGATGTTTCAATTCGGGATGCTTACACAATAACGCAGGCAACATTTGTACTGGGAAAGAGCAGACAAAGGCACATTAATGTGGCCTGTGTAATGAATTCCAGTGGAAGAAGAGGGTGGGGGGGGAAGTAAACCCAGAGGTTTTTCGTTCTGTGACAAATGGCAGCGAATAGATCTGAGAGACTCCTGGAACAAGCATGGCAACTGTTTCAGCTGACACAGAGAGAGAGGAATCAGAGAGTACATGCATGGATGAGATGAGTGTGTATGGACGTTCCCTGTGGCTCGTCTTCGGTCAGAGGCCCGCTGACAGTTCTCTGTTCTCCACATCACCAGAAGGTCTAGGCATTTAACTCCAGGATAAACGTAGTCGCCACTGAGAAGTGTATTCTGACTTTGAAGCTACAGTTAAAGTTATACTTTGTCAAAAAAATCCAATTTGCACAGTTTTGTTACCCCAAATGTACTCAGTCAGCCAAGATTAGAAGTGTGCTTGCCCTGGACGTTCAGTGCTGCAGCTCTTGAGCATGTTCAGTTCAAATCCTAATTCACATACTATCATTTATATTATACACAGTGCACAAAATTACATAAAACCCACAAAACAAGCACATACTCTCACTCCTATGACACACATTCTTGTAGCATGCCCTTCCTATAATAGGGCTTCCTATGAAGCCCTATTACCAATATAATACAACAGTACAGGCCCCAATACACAATACTGCAAGTTGCATTATCACTGAAGGAGGCATATTTTACAGCTTCTTACCTCGTGGCACTAAAGAGCTTTTTTTCAGCTTTGTTTGACTGTAGGTAGGTTTTATGTACCAAAAATCACTTATGTACTATTGTTTAACCTTTCATAAGCTGCTCTGACTCATTGACCCATCTGACCTACAAGACCTCTGATCCTTTAAGTGATGTAATGTGAGATCTGAGCCCTCCATGGATCAGAGTAGTTCGTCCAGCACAACCTACAGTGCTTGATCAGATTGAGATCTGGGGAATGTACTTGGTCTGCAACAGTATTTAGGACGTGGTACCAAGCCACCTTCTTCCATTACTCCATGACTCAGTTCTGTAAGCAAAGCCCACAGTGCACATTAAAACACATAGGGTAGTGAAGCGTTGTCCTAGCACGAAAAAAAAAGCCCTAAAGCGTGATCGCAGCATGTATTTTGATTACAATGTATATCGCGATGGCTTCACGAAAACTCGTAAGACTAGGCCAAGCTGATTCACCAGGTGGCCCTTCTTTGGACCCCTCTTGGTAGATACTAACCACTGCGTACCACAAACAACCCTCAGACAACCTGATGTTTGGGAGATGGTCTGACCCAGTGGTCTTTTGTGGAAGTCACTCCAGTCCTCATGCTTGGTCATTTTCCTTCTTCTAACACATCAACTGTAAAAAGTGACTGCTCACTTACTGCCTTATATATCCCACCCTCTGACAGGTGCCACTGTTATGGGATAATTATTGTTTTTCACCTTTCAGTGTTGTGGCTGATCAGTGTAATTGCATTTGCTCTTGAGACACTGCGAAAACAGTTCATTAAAAATAGGCTTCATTCATTCATTCATTCATTCTGCTTATTCCTTCTAGGGTTATGAGTAACTTTTCTTATTGACATGAAATTTGGTATTACATGACAAGGGCCCTTTAAACAGATACAAGTGATTGCTTGTAAGGGTTTAGAGCCCTAAAGAGTTGAATCTGACCACAGATGCTACTACTGTATTTTGCAATGCACTTTTGTTCATGGTTTATAGATAACAGTACATCATACAGTACCAGAGACCAATCCTTCACCTTTACTTAATTACTAATTCACTTCAATTGTTTTGTTTGCAAGATACTAATTGGCGGAATAATTGGTGGAATATTAGCTTCCATTACTTCTATGCAGTGAACCTCTTTGCAAAGCTAACAAAGCTGTCTTGAGATGCTCAGCATGTCTTGGCTGATTGACTACTTTCAGGGAAAGGTTAATTTTTTTCTGATGAAGGATCACCTTCGTGTGTTATGGTGGTGTTTATGCTGCAAGTGTATCCTCTCCCTAGTTTGCTCTATGAATGCTCCTCCGAGACTCGAGGTCCTCCGAGGCTTTGGGTGGGCCTACTCCCTGAGCTCCTTCAGGCAGCAGCATGTGTTTCCTTCTACGACCTCGGTCTGATGCAGGGAGATGCTGCTTAGACATGTTTCTCCATCCCCTGAGCCTCATCATCCGGGGAGATCCTCTCCTACTGGAGGTCTGAGAGACGAGTGGAGAACAGAGAACTGACTGCAGATCAGCTGCACTATTAGACATGCATGACTCAGCAACTGGATGCTGGATAATAAGAAGTGCTTGTTTTGGGTAGTTGGCATGATTGTTTGCATTCGTTTTCTACTCCTCAGCATGTCCTTCTGAAAAAAAGGAACGCACTGAATTTATTGGCTTCAAATATGTACATCATTTCCACATGAATAAAATATATTGGATTAACACAATTACTGTCAAAAGTAGTCTTACAGTCCAGATGCCACTTTCATTCCTGAAATGACCCCCTATGAAATGAGCACCAATCTTCATATTGGTTATTATACATACACTACACTCCCTTTAATCAAGTTCAGTCCGATAGCAATTTACCACTTGAGTGAGCAGAGTAAAGACACACACACATACACACACACACACACACATGCAAACATACATATATGCATACATACACATTATTCCTCCTAGGATTTGTTCTGTTTGATGGGAATGTCCAAATAGTTTTGTGCAATTAAAAAGGCCCATCTCATGGAAAACCAAATGTCCTGCTTTTTTTCCATTTAAAAAAAGTGCTGTAAAATGTTGGCCTATGCTGCCAAAGTCAAATAATTAATAATATAATAAACTCAGTACTAGACTAAGATAAACTTTAAAAATCCCATTTTTGCAAATGTATTTCAATTCAGTTTCAAATGCTTTGTGGCTGATCGTTTATTTTGAGCGAACTGAAATAGTATGTTACCAAAGTAACAGTTTATGTCTTACCTCCTCCTGTAAACTAGCAGTCACCAATCTCCTATGCTGCCCCCTGCCCCTTACTTAACGCTCCAGCCACACTGGCACTTCTGAAGAAGTTTATTAGCCAGAGCAGGCGTTGCAGATTGTGGAAGGCAGATTTCCAGGACCAGGGTTGGTGACCAAATTATTATGTGATTATTATTAAATGTTTTAAGGAATATGTCAGCCAGAACTATCAATCAAAGACATTTTTATATATCAATCCTAAAGGCTTGGTACTAAAACAGAATGTTAATTGTTACATCAAGCCATCCAAAAAGCATTATAACTGTATATGTATGCTTTGGCCCCAAGATAGTAGACACATGTCCACTGCTTCACTCATAATTTGCCCCAGTACACTAATGTTGATTTAGGGTGAAACGTCTTGTCACTGGTAGCAGATATAGGCTAGATGCTTACTGCAGCAAATTAAATGAAACAGCGCACCAAAACCTTTTGCTTTTACAGCTCTAATAAGGTTGCAAGCTGTGTCTGAACCACACTGCAGCAGTTGCCAGTAAAGATCACGAGCGGCCTCCTTCTCTGGAAATACAGAGCAGCAGTAATAAAGGACCTGTAGAACGGCTTTAAAAACCATCACCTTGAGACTCTGAAAGTTTGAAAGCGATCTTGATGAGTTTAGCACAATAACAGGCCTCAGCGTTAGCGCCTGCAAGCCTTGCACTTTCATCAAGGCTGAAACGAGCTAATTAAGGCAGCAGAAAGTGATCACGGCGTGAGCAGATTAGGGAGGGAGAAGCCCCCCCCCTTTTTTTTTCTCCCCAATCTACAGGGGTGTTCTTGAGGGAGCGGGCAGCGGGGTGCCCCGCTCCCCGAAATCTTCTACGCCTCATCCTTCATCGGGCCCGGCTCGTCATGTCCCGTCGCCGGCCTGGTTACACCTGAACACTCCGCTGCTGCCAAACACCTGGCTCCATCTCCCTCTGTCCAAATGAAAAATAAGCATAATCTGCCTTCCTTGGGATCCAGCAAATGAGGGATTTCATGACAAAGTGAAGTGTTGTGGGGGGGGGGGGGGGTGGAGGGGGAATGGTGCAGAGGCTGGAAAAAAAAAAGGATAGGCAGAAAAAGAGAAGAAAAGACGAAGCAGGTTTGTGCTCGCGAGCATAATTGCACTAATGAGAGTGTGTTCCAGTGGTTCCAATGCTAACTCCTGTTAGCACGTTCAGAAGACTCACCGTGCAGAGGAGAGGAACCTTCATGGAGGGAATCATTTGCATAGCTGACACACTCCAAAGACGAGACGGAAAACAAACACATGAGGGTGTTTTTTTTTTCCTCTCTTTTTTCCCACTACCTAATTATCTGAGTTTCGCAAGATTCATCATCAGAGGACTCTCTATTGTTTGATTAACACAAAAGGGGTTTATACAAATGCTCTTATGTTCCTGTTGGATTTTATCACTGTCTCCCATGCCGGAGTAATTAAAAAATTAGGTCCATAATTCATCTCCTCCCAGGGAAGCGTAACAATGACACTGTGTAGTCTGTGACTCCGTGCTTTATGAGCGGTACGACTAAACTGAAAAAAAAAAGTTTCGAAAGAATTCAACTTGTGCGCTTAATAAGGAGAGCACTGAGTGATTGTGCTGATTACTATGTAGATGCGTTCTTAACCAAACCTCAGCGAAAATTACAGAAAAGGCTTAATAGCCCATTATTCGTTTTCATCTGTATGTAGATCTAGAATACCAAATTGATTGCCAATTAGATGGTGCAACTAATTCTTCATTCAGGCTACCTACAGTTAATAGCCATGTTTTTTAATTGCCACACGCATGTAGTGTACTGTAATTAAAACACTCATTGGCCCTTATTAGCTCATTGTCAGCATTCAAACACTGAGGATTGCAAAGATTATCTTATTGTTTTACAACAGCACAAAAATTATATTCTATTTAGCAGGTATTCAGACAAATGGCAATCAAGCTTGCCGCACTGTGCTCGCCACAGCCGAGGGTTGAAGACGCAGAAGAGAAAGACAAAAGAAATTGACAGCTCAGCATCAATAAAAATGGAATTATTCTGGTAGTGATTTAACAGTCCTCTTCCTGGATGCTGACTGGCTGTGCAATGTATATGTCCTGAACTGAAATTGGTCTTTATGGTCACTATCATATGAAAACTATGTATCTGATTTTTGCCCATTTTTGTACATTTCTGCAATATTCAAGCACAACATCTGCCCTTGAATTTGTGAGAACATGTGTTGACAAAGGAGCCAACAGCAATGCAAAATTACAAGGACTAGCATCAGGCTACATTACTTCATCATTCCAAAGTAACGGAATTCTGTTCAGTTCATAAAACTGTACTCCACATCTCAGATGTTCAGTTTGGCTGTTCTCAGTTATGACTTAGTTACACATTCCCTCACTCTCATTACAGTGGACGGATGGGCAGAAACATATGTGGATTTTTTTTCTGATTTGAAGGAAGAGTCTCTCTCAAAGTTGAAAGCTTTAGGTGCTGCTTATCTGATGGCAGTTTTGTTGCTCTACCAGTTCTTATATGGTTATTAGGAACTGGTTAGGATTATCTTTTAATCGTTTTTGAACTCCTGTTTTGGAAAGTCCTGTTTTTCACTTTTTCCTTTGACTTCCCCATCCTTATGCAAGTTCTGTCTAATCTCCTCAGAAATCTTTCTTACATTTTCAATGTATAGGTAGCCTATTAAAAAAATACTACAAATGGTTAATTGAGTAATGCCATAGAAGAACAATTTTAGTTCCTTAAAAAGCTGTAAACAACATATAGCACACTTTTAAGAGCCATCAACTGAAAAGTTCTTTGGAGAAGCTTGGTTCTGGTGTGGCATCAAACAAAGAAGTGTTTCTAAATCCCTGGAGGAAAAAATGTGAGGCAGCTGAGGTGTGTGTGGGTAGCAGTTTGTGTGACGGTTAACTTCTTTGAAGGGAACAGACTTTGTAAGGAGGACACAGCTGTGACTTGTTGGAGAAATGGAAGAGTTAATGCAGCAACAGGGTGCACAAAAGTATGAAGTGGACAAATTAAATAGTGAAAGATTTGGTATACTTTAATTGTACTTTAACTGGAGGTTTTTGTGTAATTTTTTGTTAAATATTTTTAAATATGCTTTTTCCTGTTGCTGGCTGGTAATAATTGACTGGAAGTTAAATAAATGAAAGGCAAATAAATAAGTATATAAACAAGCAATTCCTCCAATCAAAATGTGTTTTCTTTTATTTTCAAATCCAAACAGTCACACTGACTGTTATCTTCAAAGATTTCAAAAGACAACAATGACACAGCTGTTAGCCAAAGGGTTCCTGCTTCAAATCCCAGTTGACGCATCAAAGTAAAATTCAAACCTCTAAATGCAGGTGCCAAAAATGATGCCATCTTTTAAAACTGTTCTTCCAAATAGCATTATCTAACATTTACTGTGCATATTAAATGTATTATTTACATATTAAATGTATTATGCTGATCATAAAATGAAAACATGACTTTTTTGGCATTTCACTATGTTTGCAATAACAAAAATAATTGCTTATTGATCATCTGAATGTCATATAATGACGGCAGCAGGCCATGGCAGCTTCTTCTCTCTTTTAAACATTTGTAATCAGTGATGTTGTACACAGAGAGCTCACAAATTTATGAAAATTGCCACATTTGAATGCTTTTCACATATTACAAAGTAGGTACTTCCCAAATGAACACCGATGGGATGAACTGGCCTGAACTCAGATTCTCTTGCAAAGCTGTACGTTTAAAAACCTTAAAATGCTTCTACACAGAGGTTTTAAAAAGAGCGCAGTGGGGTTTCTCACTCCGTGACTGTAATTTCACAGTAGCAGCTCTGTGCTGACCTGAATTATATCAACGACCTTGTGCCTTGAGCCTGAGCAGCTTCCATCCTTTCCAGTCTAGAATCACAACTCTTTAATGAAATATCCCTTTCCTTACTGAGGCAGACGTAGACAAAGACAAGCTCTAAGGGACTTTCTTTCACAAGTGTCCACAATAGAGGGTTTTTTTCTTGAAGAGTGTTTAATAGCTTGTGGGGTGAACTTGCTTTATGAATGCCCATGCCAGCTGCAACCCAGCAGGGAAGGAGACGCATGCAACGTCGATGAAACAGCACACGCGTGAATTCCAGTCACTTGGGATGGGAACACGGATCCAGGAGGCAATGGCAAATTAACTGCCTCAATAGCTTGATGGATGTGTTTCTTGAAACTTAATTAGACTGAAGTTCACTTGGGATAAGTGGGCATTCAATAAATGTCTGGCATTTCAATACAAATGAAATATCTGAAAGCACTTCAAATCACATCCACTTTGCAAACAACTGTCAAAGAAGGATTCTGGCACTGACGATGGACTGGGTGCACCACTGCCCGAAGAATGAACAAACAGTTTGAAGGGACTGCTATCAAACACTAACACTAATATACAAAGTTCTTTTCAGATTTCTTACATACCTTTGAATCATTCGTTTTATACGCGCAATTGAATGTAACTAGAAGCTGCTTTGTACCGGTCCAAGCCAGCAGCATACAATTTTGTTTGTGTTTTCTACTTGCTGAGGTTTGGCATCCATTGTGTGGGGTGGGGGGGTGGGGGACAAACCAATTGGTAATGCGACAAAGTGACTTAAGAAGACAAATTATGGCGCCTCTGAAGTAACCAGCTAGGCCTGAGATTAAGACAACTCTAATGAAGCTAAACAAAGCAGCGGGACGGAGGCCCAGCGGACTGTGAAGGTTTTATTGAATAAAAAAGGAGAACAGGAGATCTAAGATAAATAAATATTAACTTGAAGAAGACTGGAGATGCAAAACAAACAACTAAGGGGAGGGGGTGGGGGTCTTGAGTGTTTTTGGTCAAAAGAATGCAGCGTTTAAAAAGTGCTGACAACCTAAAAGGCGAGATGAATTTGCTCGTCGCAAACTTCCATCTGGGGAACGGTGGAGGAAAGCGTCCACCACAGGATCCGTTTAATATTTAATAAATTAGGAACAGTAGCTGCCGCTAATTAGAATTTGCGCATTTACAAATCAGCCCTGATAGCAAAACAAATTATGAAATATAAGGGTGTTTTGCAGCGTGCCAAGGGAAAACTGGATGACAGACGCAGCTAATGGGGTATCCCTAACAACAGCGCTGTCAGGACACATCACACAACTAATCAAGTTAGGAGGAGACGGCAATGGAAACCATTTTAAAATATTGATATGCTGCCTGGTAAAAGCCCTGCCCACGAGTACATTTACTTAAACATTTGCTTATTGCTCACGGGTCATTAGGCCTAGCATCCTGGCCTGCCTCTGTGCGAAAGGACTATGATGAAACGAGCAGCCGCATTTATTGTGTTATTCGACCATCAGAAAGGATCTGAGCGTCTGCCACTCGCTTCCATTAGCCGCATTGAGCTTGCGACATGTAAACTGTTGTCCCGTTTATTATTGAATTACATCTTGGGCCGGCACTCCTCGGTAATAACTGTGGAATTTAGGCATGGGTGAATTCATGCGCTCTGAAGGTGTGCAGTTATTAGATGATGAAGAGTGAGATGAGTGCAGACTTACTCATATATTTATGAGGTAGATGTCATGTAGAATCCATGCACAGCAATGCTAGGCAGGAAAACATCATGATTCAGAGTGAGATGAGTCTGTCAGTGGAGCTAAAGTAGCAGCCAGCGAGAGTTAGATTAGCTCTTTATAGCTTCTGACACAGTGACAACGACGCTCATCTTCTGCCGAGTTCCACCACAAACACAATTTCCACAATTTCTTTACCTGAAATTGATGACACACACATCAGTACAATGAAAGTGAACGGCTAGAGCAAGAAGACAATGACGAGAGACTTGTCTCCTTGTCTAAGAGTATGACTGACTTGTAGAAGAGCTGTAAAACACTACTGCCTAAAAGCATCAAGCAGTGGTGCAGTAAATTATGCAAGGAGCAGCAAAAGGGGGCTCGTTACTGCGTGTAGTGGTGTTATTTTGACATGTTTGTCACCGCGGCCTGGAATTTCCCATACAATGACGAAAAAGTGTCTATGAGCCTCACTGTGATCAAAAGAACCCACTTGTATCTTCAAGTGGTCAAACCAACCAATTATTGTTTCCATCACATGAACTGAAGTTTGCATAAACCTCTCGAAATTGGAAAATTGGTGTGGAACATTTGTATATTTGGTCTGTCATCTCGGTGCCCTTTTGATTTTACAGCTGTAATCAGGGACTGATTAGCTCTTAAACTGAGGCCTGAAAGCTTTGATTGAATGCATGTACATCTTAACGTTCAAGTGGAATTTCTGTTTACTCGTCCCTCATTATCTCCTCCTAGCTCAAATAGTTCAATCCCAGGCGTCTACACGAGTTCGCCCCTTTTTGAACATTATGTTCCTGCTTCTCCTGACCAAACCCTTTTTTTTTTGGTGTGGCGTATCAAAATGCAATAGAAAGATTAAAGTAGACAATGCCACAACATGTTTCATTTCCAAAGGTCATTTTTTTACCCCCTGTTGAGGCAGCGACACCAAGGTTTGCAAGAATGGCTCCTAATATAGAAACAAAGCTGTCCTTTTTGCTGCAGAGCAGAGTGCCAGTAATACCAGTGATTATCATGTCCTTGTGGAAATGTGACAGGGTGTCCACTCAGAACAGCAGGGCGGAAAAGATTTGAAGGAGGAAGAGGGACACAGCATGCATGCTTTTGAATGGAGTCTTAAGGATGGCTGCCACTACAGGCCTGATCCCACGGCAGATGAGTTGCCTCTGGAGCCTTGGAGAGAGCTCATTTCCCCCCTTATGCTTGCACTTTCTTATTCCTAAGACCTCTCAAACATAAATATACAAGGACTGATGTTAGCTTTGCAGTTTGGAGTCTTTTAAAGAGAGAACAATTTTTTTAATGGCAAGAAATTATGGAACTGTCAGACCATCTTCGGATTGTCATACATGCTGTGAATTAACCTGACTATTCTACATTGTGGGATTATTGTGGGAGCAATTGATCTTCGGGGATGGACGGAATCCTCCCAAACCCCAGTTAGTAAAGCAGGCATGGGAACAAATTTCAG
>JBBIGA010000106.1:8798787-8813607 GCA_037576975.1 Alestes dentex | reverse complement strand
TATGACTACGTATTTTTATTTACATATACACATACATAGAGACAACAATGGAACAATTCCATTTCTATGATTATGATGATGATGATATATGAATACTACTGCAAATAACAACAGCAACAACAATAACAATAATAATAATATAACAATAATAACACCACTACTAATAATAATTCATAGTAAAACAATTCTCGAAACATCAATGAAACTATTGTCTTTTGATGATGATGATGATGATGATGATGATGATATGAATACTATTGATATGAATACTACTACTACTACTACTACTAATAATAATAATAATAATACTATTACTAATCATTCACAGTAAAACAGTTTGCAAAACAACAATGAAACAATTTATTCTATAATGATTATGATGTATGATGATGATGATGATAATTAATACTACAACAACAACAACAATAATAATCATAATCATAATAATAATAATAATAATAATAATAATAATAATAATAATAATAATATAATAACAATAATATTAATAATAAAAATAATAGTAATGTCAGTCTCAGGCTGTAATATCTATCACGGGTGTGTAGTGTGTGGTGGGACAGGGCTGCTGAAGGTCGTTCTACTGAGGGGTCTCATTTTCGTCCCGCTCCGTGAACGGCTGCCCCCCCCCCGTACACCCGGGAGTCACGTGACTGAGCGAGCCGGAGCGGGGCAGCAGGAGAGAGGCGTTTAAACACACACACGAAAAAAAACGGCTTCGGTTCTGCACTGTTTGACTTTTTTTTTTAGTGGAGTTTGGTGAGTTTTTAATTTTCCAGGACTTTTTACTCCTGCTGGTAGAGTCTGAACAGGGCTCCGTCATGGAGAGTGCGGAGTTCAGACCGAGCGGTGGAAAACTCTCACTCCTGATCTTCTTCTGAGGACTTTTCTTGGTTCAGCAGGAACATAGGGAAGAACTTGACGTGTCTGCAATTTGGTCTTGGCTTGTCCTCCTGTTTTTTTTAACTGAATGACTTGGAAAAGAGGAGAAATCGAGAGGAGGAGCGGGAGAAGTGCTGGGCTCCTCTTCGCCTCCCTCTTCTCCCTCCTGATGGTTTATTTCAGGAGAATATAGGAGAAAACGTGTCCAGAAGTGGCGGAGGTGGGTGCCTGTTAGCTCCCCACATGTTTTCGATGTCTTTCTGACTCGTTTCGAGGGGATACAGAAAGAAATACAGAGGAGAAGAGCTGGAGTTGGGCTCCCGTTTTTCTCTCCCGAGTTTGATTCAAAAGTTGAGGGGGCAAGATGGCGGCCGACTCCGTGCAGGTAAAAATGTCAATTCTGCTCTTTTCTTTCGCTCATTACTCTCTCTAACTACACCAACAAGCTTTTAAACATGTTTACTTCTCAGTCAGTTGTCTTAAGCTCTCTTTAATCTGTTTTGGATCCCAAATGGTGAGTAGTGCTCCATTATCGACCCTGAAGGGTTAACTGGCACAGAGGAGCCACAGGCCTAGGAAATCAGAAACCAGCACAACTGTTGCTCCACTACCAACCCAGGCTGTCTAAAATGGGGAATATTCTTAATCCCAGGTCCATTTTCGGCTTTATTGAATTATTAACATGTTAAAAGGCATTTATTATAGAAGAAGCATCTGAAATTTGCAAGGGAATTAGAAGTTTGGCTATAAGGAGCACCAAGAGAAGCACCAAGGGACTCCCAATTAATAATCAGAAACCAGCACAACCGTTGCTCCACTAACAGCAGCTCGTACAGTCTAAAATGGGGATAAAGCATCTCAGAATTGCCATGGATTTAGAAATTTGGCCATAAGGAGCACCAAGAGATGCACCAAGAGAGTGCCAGTTGTCACTCACATATTTCTATGTAATTTGACTTATATTGCTTTCTTCTCTATTTTTAAATCTCACTTTGAGCCATAGAGAGAATATTTCTTCTGTTTGGGAGTGTTTTTTTGTTTGACAGAGGCAGAGCAGCAGTGCTGTCACACCCATGGCCTCAGTGTCTGATTCTTTAGGTCTGAGGTAATGTCAGAAACAAATAAACCAGCCCAGGCTCCCACAACACATGGATGGTCCTATTGCATGCTCACATTAACCCACATATTTTCATCTTTTTACCAGATTAATACCATGTGGGACTGAATTCAAACTAGTAACATTTCATAATGTTACCCCCTCCCTTTCAGTGTCTGCCAAATGGCATGGCTGAGCTGCAGTCTTGGACTCTCCTGCTGTTTTGGAGGATTGAAACATGGCTTAATGGGGACTCAGGACTGTAACTGGAGGGATCGTATGTGTTGGCACCGTGTGTCGTAAACGTTCAGCCTCTTGAGGGCCAGGGGCAGGGGGAAAACTAGAGTCAAAATCTATTATTAGCAGCATATCCTGTACCATACCAGACTGGCAACTCCCTTGTAAACCAACTTGCTGGACAGCGTCGGGGTACGTGAGAGAGAGTCGGTTCCATGGAAAACTGAGTCATTTGTTTGACTTCAGCTGTGCAGTGGTCCTCCACTCTCAATGTTTCTGACTACATAACATTCAGAGGATTTTCCCATTTGGGTTATGGTTGCTCTACAAAATGTGCAGTAGTCTCAGGCAAGGTCACATTTGTCATGATTGTGTGTGGTCGCTCAGGGCTTGCAAGCAAGTTTGTCTTCATAAGGTTCATAATTCGGCTCTCAGCCTGGTGCAAGATCTGCTGCTAACTTCTCAAAATTGCCCTCTAATTTTGCTCTTCTCATTAACCTACTTGCACAGTATCACAATGCTGATGTGGCTTAGGGGTCTGTTTTAAACTTTAATGTTCCTTTAAAGTGTTGTTTTTAAGTTCAAATTTTCCTTACTGAAAGCAATATATTAGGTAGCGTTAGTGATTTGCTTTTTTATGTCAGCACATTGGTCTTTTATGGCTTAGTTCAAAAGCTTTGCAAATTGTCAACCATGTCTAAAAATGGAGTGTAAACTGGTCATTAGAACTTACGAGCACTTTAGACTGTGATGAATTCAAAAGCTCCTGTCATTTTGTTGGTTTGGGTAGGAGTAATGGCAGTGTTTGGGCTCAGACTCCTCCCCGCAGAAACAACTGAAACGCAGCGGGTTAACTGATACTCCAAGCCCAAGTGTTTAGGGGCATACAGGCACATTGGCTCTGAACACAGTGTAGGACAGGTATCCTCTTTATTGCCCTTATCTTGGGCAAGATCAGCTGACTTACTGAAGGAGAGAGGCTCATTAACTCAGAGCGACTTCAGCCTTGGGGTGGGAGGTGAGCGGAGCACTCATGGGTCATAGTCATAGAGAGGAAGAGGAATTGATATCGGGGCGAGAAAATGAATTGTTAATTCAGTGTTTCACAAGTAGATGAGATTAGAGTGTGTGTCTGGATCTCTTGCTTGAGTCCAGGCAATTTCTCCAAAGTCAAATGCTATTAATGATGTCAGTGAAAGCAAATGTAAATCTTTCAACTTGCTTCAGAAATCCTGTAGTTGTGTGAGTGCCTCCACAGGTGCTCTGTGCTGCTGGTGATATATATATATACACACATTTATAAACACATTATATGTAAATATGTATGTGAGTATATAAGAGACCACTGCAAAAGTGTTCAGTTTCTCAGGTTTTGTCTTTTATAGGTGCAAGTACTAAACTGAACAGCTTTGCCTGTTTTTAAGAACTGCTGACAATATTTCTCCTAATTTCCAAATAATATAAGGCGTCAGTTTAAAGAAAATCAGAATATAAGAAAGGATGCTGTGTTTACAAACTTGAATAATGCAAAAAACAAACCTCTTGTTCACTCTTAAATGACAATAATTACCTTTGACGTACTTCTAGTAGTGTTTTGCCATCCAACTGGTCACATTGCAAGAGGAGAGTGTTGATTACAGCAGTGTTTTTATACTTTTCCTCATTAAATAAGATGTGATTCAGATGATCACTAATCAGTACCTCATAAAGCAGAATGAGGTGCTTGTGTAGGAATTTAACAGACATTGGCATGGAATGGTTGTCATACTCATAGCATAGAGATGCTGATTTAAAAATAAATTGCAGTGGTCTCTTATTTTTTTCGGAGCTGTGCGCGTGTGTGCGCGCGTGTGTGTGTATGTATGCAGCATCCTGTCAGGACACCTCACATGTGTACACAACTGATGTACACAACCATTTAAGTTTAAGCGCAACACAGGTTTTTACCATGTATACGTTTGTTTCATAAGCTGGTTGTGTGGTGATGCAAAGTTCAATTATAGACATTTAACTTTAAATGCACTTGTTAACTGTTTCATCCCATTGGCTGTCACTTAACAGCTTGGTAGACATCTACCAGGTGTCTGATGATTCACATTATATCAGATGACTTTTTATAGTCAGTAATGATGAATAAAAAACACCGGCTAATAAAGTTACTTGGATTGTAACTGCAAATGTATTTGTTAGCAAAGAATAGTGAATGTGTTTTTAGTAAATACTTAGTGAGTATCATGCAAAGTAGAAAATCTCAGTAAGTGCAGAAATGTTTGACTGGTAGTGTATAGGCTGTGTGTCTTTTGTAGTCGTTCAGTGGACTAGAAGCACTAACAATACCCACCATAGAAGATATCGTATTGTCTTTTATCACGATAATGGTATATAGCTAGCCCCTAGGTTTATTAAAATTTTAGTCAGCCATTCTGTATGGCAAAGCTTTTCATTTTTTGTGTCTGGTGTAGAGATGATCAGCTTATCCTGTATAAACCATTGGTACAAGAATTAAACAGCTGTGAAAATTTTCTCTTTTTCCTGAAACATTGGCCAATTTAGTATATAGAGCTAGTTTGGCATTGATGTGGAGAGACGGATGTTAAATTTGTATTTGTTATGTCCCTGAAATCCCTACAAATCTGCCGGTTTGATTGAGTTAGGAAAGATAAGCATTGTGTTTTTATCTTGTACTATAATGAGCATAAACGTTTTGCCAGTTTAGTCATATTCATACAGTCAAGTTGGAATAGGCAGATATTTGGACTATATACGTTGACAGAATACTAGGCTGCCATTTCTGCATTTTTATTAATTTTACATTTTTAACCTTCTACAAATAAATGTTACATTTTCTTTTCGTCATTGGCAGAGATGTGTTTTACATTGTACCCCCATAAAGTCACAGTTTGCGGCCTCAGTCATTCTCAGATTTTTTCTTAGAACTGAACTGATAATTGTTCGTGGAAACCGCAAATATCCTCCGCTGTTTTTTTTTTTCTTCGTGGTAATATGTCATTTTTAATGCGTTTTAGTGCTAAATTATGAACAATATAATTTACTAATTTTGTAATGATATATTAATGTAAATTAGCTACATTTCCATATAAAATATAACTATGCATTTCTAGTACTGTTGAGAGAGCACAAATCAACCATATATGAAAGCACGTGTTGAGATGGTGAAATACCCCTGTCCTCAGAGACGGGAGGTTTGAAAGTAGCCAGTCGGAGAGTATTATTAATTTCTCCTTGCTGCTGATTGGCTGCTGCCCTGTATGGCATCTCTAGCAGATGCAGTCCAGCATTCCTGCTTCATAACAGTTTCCCGTGTGGAGCTATCTCAAGTTTACCTTTACTTTTTTTAAGGGTAATGTATTAAGCATTTATACAACACATCACAAATTTGCATTCGCGGTTGCTCTTGGAACGTAACCCCCTGCAAATTTCAGGGGTTTACTTAATATGTTGGACGTTGGCGCTGGCACACAATTCCCATGTTGCATCCCAAGTTTAAAGAACTATGCAAGATTTGAGAGAAAGGAAGCTAGTAGTGAAAAAGAGAAAATCTCAGGTTAAAGTAAAAGTAATAGGATGAGTCTTGTGATAAGACTAAAATCGTCTGCACCTCCAGGCTCATTCACCCGTGGGTGTCCCGTGTGTGTGTCGCCTTATTGAGCTTGTCCTCAGAGCCTGGTGTGTAGAATTAGAGATCCTAATCCACATGGCTTCATTCATGGGCCTTTACTATAAGATGACTGACAAGAAACCACTGTATACTGTAAAATCTGACCTTTTTTCGAAGTGATTTCTGCTTACGCCTTGCTCGTCCCTGTTAGTAACAATCAGAGCCGCTCTGTGTAGCTAGCAGGTGTAGAAAGAGCAGTGGTGTAAAGGTCTTTTAACTTGTACGTTTTATAGGGCACGTGGCCACCTGTTATCCGCTGTGCAGGAATTAGTTTGTTATGCAATGTGGCGGCTGTGTGCCCCTGTGAGTGGATTTGTTCCTGAGCCAGGACCTTGTTGCTGGGTGGAGCATTGAGAAAGAGCAGGAGGCCCGAGCAAGGACTTCCAGGCCGTTCTTGACTCTCTCAGACAAGGAACTTTTTTTTGGTTGTTAATCCACTTTGAGCATTTTTGCATTCCGAAACAAAGCACCTGCCAATTCACCTGCCTGTGACTCATCTTCCTTTAAGAGTTTCACACCCTTTCGCTTTACACACTCCCTCGCCTTCTTTCCCGTAAACAAACACACCACATGTAGTTCAGTGTTTTTCAGCCTAATCTCTCTCTGCTGCTTCTGTTGCATTAAAGACGATAAACTGTGATGGAAACACATTTGCAAAATAAATAATGGTTCTGCAAATAGAATCGGGCTGACTTGAATCATTGATTCCATATCGTCTTAGAATTTTTCAAGTCACAAAATTTGAAGCTTAAACTACAATATATTTTATCTGTAAGGACATTAAAAATACTTTTTAGCTGTCCACCTCACATACACACCAAACTGCACTGCTTTTAATACAGCAGTTAAATCTATAGAGCAGAAATTCCTGAAATCATGTGTTAGGGCACTTTAAGTAATCAGTCAACAACAAAAAATGTCCAGGGCCAAATTTACAGAAGAAGGTTGGTATGAAGGCATGCCAAGTTTGAAGAGTCATGTCAAAAATGTAGGATGGTGATACTTATCAGAGTAGCAGTCTCTGGTGAGAAAACTGGGAGCTCATAGCTCAAACCTGTTTGTTCAGTGATTCCTGGTAGTGAATGAGGAAGGGAACCTCAGTCGGCACCATTTCCACGGTGGTCCTCAGGTTCACATGGGCCTGTCGCTCCGAAAACTCCGTAGTCCTCCGCTTGGTTTTCTGTAGCTATGACTACGGTGCAAAAGCCACTGAACTTCACCTGACCATTAATGCATTGTTGCTGCCTACTTTAAAAATGGGAACATGTAAATAGAACAAAGTCACTTGCGTGGTTTGGCCCGATGTAGCTATGAAATTTTGCCGCTATGAATGCATATGTCAGAACTATAAACACACCTAAAAAGATGACATTTGGCATTTTGGGAGGTTGTTGCATTTAAAGATGGGTCAGGAATTTTATTTTGTGCACATAAGTAGTACCATTATAGTTGTACTATCACATTGATGCATCTCGGTACATTTTAATATTCTTCTTTGAAGGATCTACCTAGAAGAAGCAGGTTCGTGATACACTTTTAAGATTTAATCTCAAAGGTATTATGCTGGCGGAAAAGGCCCAGCATGCGCAATGGTCGTTCTCTATTTGCTCGTGTTGCTATCAGTGTTCGCTGGTGGTTGTATGTTATGCTCCGTGTTTGGATTAGCAGAGGTGACTCTGTAGTGTGTATTGCAGCCTGTCTGAGGCCTTGTTGCGCCTTTGTTATTTTAAGACCTCCCTACCACAGTGGCCGTCACCTGCACTTAACCACAAGATTATCCCACGGCAGGCTTAACAGGCCCTCTTTCTGCCAAGGCTAGCTTAGATTCTATTCTGATTTCCAGTGAGCAGCCTCAGTTTGAGCAGCTCACAGATTAGAGCAGAGCTCCTGCTGTTTGAGTGGGGATGTCTGTGTGTTTTAGTCTTCCTCTGGTTCTTTAAGCTGTTTTTGTGGAACTGAGAAGAGCCTTTGAAAATGCTGGGATCCACGTGCGCCGAAGGAATGGTGGAAGTCTTGGTATGAAAGTCCTGTTTTTCTTTCTGTTGAAGTTAAATGCTGTCAGTCTTTTTATTTATGTCGGTTGAAGTTATTATGGTTCGTTATATGCTCCCTGTTTTATTTGTAAGTGCAGGCTAGGCTATTCTTGGCTTTTCATATTGACTGTCTTGGAAGTGGGGTACAAACTCCAACGTTTCTTTCTGCTAATCTTTTGGATTGACAAAATGGCACCATCTGGAATTCCTCTGTTACCACAGTCTTCTCATGACCCTATTTTGGGGTACTTCCAGTTTAAATCATATGGCTTGGCCTGGGGTTTTGGGCTTTGTGTGGCTCTGCCTGGCTGATTTGTAGCAGCAACACTCCTCAGTTGGCGGCCAGTGCGTGCTCACCCCACCCTGCTGATAGCATATTCAGTGAAGGGTAGACTCGGTGTTAGCAGTTTGGCCATAAATCAGCTGCAAAAAAGCTTTAGAAGGGGCTACTGGGGTGCTTTGAGTTCAAGGAAACCATATGTTTGTTTGATCGGTGCCTGACAAAAGAGTGACTACAAGAGTAGGAAAGTATTGTACAGAAGCAAACTTTGGCTCCTGCAGAGGCCAGGGTTTTTGTAGAGTTTACAAAATGTAGTTCATGTTTATCATAGTCTAAGCATCTGTAGTATGTCATAAGTGATTGCGGTAATTTTTTTACAGCTTCAAAATAAAGCTTTCCTTGTGTTTGTAATGTGTCTTGGCAAAGTTATTTAATGAATCGTGTTTTTTATCAGGTGTGCTGTGAAAAAGCCTGTGGGTGCTTGGACAAATATTGTCCATTCAATTAACTTTTATGTGATTTAGGACCTTTTCGTTGTTGTTTTACCACAGTATTGTAACAGTCTCTGACTCTGTTACATCTGTAGTCAAATTGTGAGAGATGATAAATTTCAGTGTTTTCCTATACTTGGAGAAAACATGACCTCTTCACTCAAAAACATTTACAATAATAGACAAAGGGCAGGTGCTGTTGCAAGATAAATGAATACCCCATTGTTTTTTTTTCTGTGTCACATCTAGCCATCCCAGTAATCAGGCTCTAGCAAGGAGTGCATTTGCAGTGATATTTTGGTTGTATGTGGCCTCCATTCTTGACTCTGCTTTGAGCAGCTAAATGCAGAAGTGATTTGTGAAGGTATACTTTGGGATCACTTAGAATTTCTGTCATGAGTTGCAAAATATCATGGTCACCTTGTGCAGAGCATTCATTTCATATTGGTTATTTTTTATGAACATCACTGACAACTTTTTTTCCACCAAATAAGGTATCATAGTCTTTGTAGTCTTTTGTGCCTATTTGACCTTTGCTGGACTATGCATGTTTTTTGTTTTGTTTTATTTATTTATATATTTTTTTACCTGTTTCTGGCTAATGTGTAGTGGAGGCTCCTGTGCTTTCCCAGCAGCTTAGCTTGTACTTTATGCCATTATGTAATAAATGCAATTGGACACCACATACGACAGACGAGAATGAAATGTGCCCATATAAGAGGGTATTAAGGATTTCAGAAGTATGCAACAGCTCATTGATATGTGAACAGCTCGGTATTTTAAGGTCACAGCTTGTTCCAGGCAATACTGATAAAATTTGTACTAAACATTTTGATATCACCATATCAGATGGTGGTTTACATTTCCGTTAAAAATGAAACGGATTCACGCTTTGAGTACCTGTATTTTATGCTAAAATGATGTCTTGTAGACCCGCTGTTCTACTTTTCCTAAAATTACAAAAAAACTTACAGTATTGCAAATGTTGAAAACTAGATTTATTCAGATTTACTTTATTTTTATTATAGCCATTTATGCGTTTTATGTAAAAGTTATTTTAAGGCAACCTAAAACATCTAGAAAATGACACTGTGGATTGAGGTTTTTTGTTTGTTTTTTACTTTTTTATCTCTATCTCTCCCATTCCTCAGGGTGACGCTCGAGCCCACATGGTGTCAGACCGTCTGGGCCTGGGACACAACCTGGACCTGTCGGACACCATGGTCCAGCAGAAGCTAGACGAGATCAAGGACCAGATCAAACGTGAGATCCGCAAAGAGCTAAAGATTAAGGAAGGAGCAGAGAACCTGCGGAAAGTCACCACAGACAAGAAGAGTCTGGCCTACGTGGACAACATGTTGAAAAAGTCCAGCAAGAAGGTGGAGGAGCTGCATCAGGAGCTGCAGGAACTAAATGCCCACATAGTTGTGAAGGACCCAGAGGAGCTTTTAGGTACAGTCCCCTTTATTAGCTTCTCTAGTACTGCTGCTTTTGTTTTTGCTTAAACCACTTATTGTGTAAGTGGATGTGTGTGATCCACTATCAAGTACCCAGAGTTTGACTCCCAGCTCATTCAGTTCCATTGATTGTTCCAATGGACCTATGGCTATAATATGGGTGGATATGGGAGACAGGACTGGTGAACACAGAGCATTAGCTTTAAGCAGTTTAAGTCTCTGCTTCCTAGCCATTTAACATTCATACCGATCTTCATAGGGTCTCTTTGTCTAACTGGATTCTGTCTTGTTGCTCTCTCTCTCAGCCCATGTCGTACTACTCAAAGACAAACATAGACTACCAGCACAGAGGTGAAATCCCTGATGAAATTAGCCTTGTTTAGTGTGAGTGACTCTCCCTATTGCCCGAAACACTCGACCAAGCACCCGTTGCCACAGCTCCCACTTTATTGTTATCATCATAAATTATTGTCCAGTGATGACGTGTTAGCTGCATTTAGAAAAGATGCTTCATGTGATTTGGAGGGAGCACATGCTAGCCTTTACCATTCCAGTTTTGGAAGTATCATGTGATATGGGGAGAAATGGCTTGAGGGTGGAGTTGGGCATAGCCGAAGTTTCAGAGAGTAAAAAAAAAAAAAAGCATGTTAAATTACAAAACATAATTTGCATATTTTGTTCTGTTAACTGGATTTAGTGCAGTGTTGAATAAAAGTCAGTGTTTTCATTCTTCTTCCAGAATTTAACCTAAATGTGTCACCACATAATTAATTAATTTAAATGTCGCACTACAGTCATGTTCAGTCTGTACTAACTTAGCAAACCTCAAAACTAAATATCGTAATGCTTGAATAGTGAAAATGCAAGTTTAATGCCGTTGTATTCTTATATTCTTGTATTATAGTTTCCTTTACTTAACACTTTGCACTTCATTTGATTTTCACAGTTGTCATAGTGATAATGATACAACAGCATGTCTCAGTAAATCACTTAGATAAAGGTAGTGATTGAGTGTGGGAGTGTATCTGGGGGAGACGTTCATTAGGGTGGTGAGAATTTCTAATTGTCTCACTGTGCCTCTCTCATGCATTCCTGGGGGGTCCTGCCTCCTCCACTTCTCTTAATGAAGCTGTGGAGAATGTGGAGTTTGGGATCTACATTCAGTATCATGACCTGCACACGTAGACATAGTTTCTGTATGTGCACACATTTTTGGCAAAAAGATTCAATTCAGTCCAGTTTTATTTATATAGGCCTAATGCTTTTTACAACCCGTGTTGTTACAAAGCAGCTTTACAGAGTCCAGGTCTGAGCCCATGGCGATAAAACTTTGAGAGGAATCAACACTCAAAACTAACGAAAGAAGGCATTCATGTACAAACCCAATCTGTTAGACAGGTTGGCCGTCTATGGCTAACGGAGTTGGTACAGTTAAGAGTAAAAAAGACTGGATTAAATCCTGTTTTTTCCAAGTCTCCCAAAGGGATGTACCAATCCATCTTTTTTCTCCTCATAACTGACCAACAGTACTCAGATACCAAGTACCAACCCAGTGATAATGCTCCATTAGGGCACTGGTTCATAGTAGCAAAATGCGTACACGCAAATTAACAGTTGATGGTAAAATAACGGAAAAATACACCAGCATTATTTATACAATTTGGAATTTTTATACTGTTTATATATCGTGGCTTGGAAGCTTTGTATAATTTCACATTTTTATAATGATTGATGACAAAGTAACAGTATCCAATATGGACCAGCCGGACTAGCCATTTCTGACTAATTTTCATTTCCTTTTATAAAGCAAGGGCAGATACGGATTCTGCGTCCTAGCTTTACTGCTTTTATTTGAACAAATCGGGCAAAGACAGTGATGTCTATTCTGTTTCGAGTCTGTGTTTGACTGGGGAGGGTAGGAAGTAAGATTAGAAAGATGGAGAAATTAGGACAGGAATCATTTCACAGGTCCAGACGCTACTAGTGTCAGGAAAACCTATGTCAGGTGAGGGAATTTGTGATCTAAGACGGTCTAGGGCTGATTTAATTTGAGGAAAACATCTAATTGACCAGTGTTCTGACCATTGTGTCATGATTGCCATTATGATTTAAATAGGACTGTCAGTACCAATTATAATGATGATAAAGTAATAAATACTTATCCATACCATATACCAATCATACTCACGCAGTTTATAACATTCCATTTGCTTTTATATACATGGAATTTGTTGCTAAAAACATATTCCATGAGATGATATTGAAACTATTACTACCTGCTACTACAACAACAAACTGCAATAGTGAGATTCTCTCAATGCTGATCGCTTACTGTAGTTTTAATAGCTCCCCTTTGTATAGAGTACAAAACAGTTTATAGTCTATTAGTTAATAAAATAACTAAGGCAGTTTTTGTGCATGTTGTAGGTGGGGGGCAAAGCATGAACTGGTCTTTCACTGTGTGTGTGTGTGTGTGTGTGTGTGTGTGTGTGTGTGCGCGCATGCGTGCACAATCTTTGAAGATCAAATAGTATTCAAATTGTTCCCAGTGAATTTTGAATAGTACTTTTGCTTGAAATGCTGTGAAATTTTACATTTTGGTAACCACGTAAAACACGAGTGATGTAAAAAAACATCTCATTGGTACGGCTAAAAACGGCTAAAAGCTGCTTTTTTTAAATCACACTCTCATTTTCACAATCGCAGCATTTCGCTGTCATTTATACCTCCTGTTTATACCTCCATCAAAATTATGTGAGCTCTAGGGTTGTTGCCACTCATGATATACAAAGTTTGATAATGTATGATTTTACATCAGATTATATCACAAATGTAAGTCATTATCAAATTATATCATATATCAAAAAATATATGCATCGTTACAATTATTAAATTGCAGAAAAAGTTTCATCTGAAGTTAGAGGTTAAACTGCATTTGATTTTGAAATGTTATAAAGATCATAATGTTAATAATTGACTTCAGTAATATGCAGTAAGTGTACAATCTTTGTGCCTGGAATTAAGTTTGCAGTTTTTATGTAATTTGAGATTTAGCAATCTAGCAATTGTAGGGTCAGTGGACTACACTTAATAATATTGTGTGTTCCAGCTTGACTCGGCTGCTCGATTCTACTCGCTTTTTGTGTAAGTGTAAAGTGTGTCTGTCATACGTGAACACACCACAACACAGCACAAAATTCTTTCTCTGCATTTAACCTGATCACCCACCAAGTTGAAGCAGTGTGCAGCCAAGAACGCAGCACCCGGGGAGCAGTGTACCCCTTGCTCAAGGGTACCTCAGTGGTGCCACTGGCAGTCCTGGGATTCAAACCCATGGCCTTCCAAATGCAGGCTCAACTCTCTAACCACTAGACCACCAGCTGCCCCTGCCCCTGGAGCCTGGCATCTCGTTTGTTTTCCAGTTAGGACCCCCTCAGTGTTCTGTGATGCTGCAAGAAACTGTTGTGACAACATCTTCAGTGTGTCAGAAACTGTAGTTATGAAGAGTACTGATAATACAGCACTCTTGATTCTCAGTAGGCAGTGACAGTTCTTTCTGACCAGTCAGCAGTCTACAGAGTTTTTACGTCATGTTTTGGTACTCGGCTGTTTTGGAAACACAGTGGAGTTGGTAATAAACGTAGTAGTAGATGAGCCTAATGGAGGAAGCATGGCGAGGGGAGTCGAGTCGAGTCAAGTAGAGATGTTACCATGCAGTGAAAAGAAACTTAAGTGAATCTGTTCCTGGAGACCAGACCTCAGTTATAAAGAAGTCTGAAGTGTTGATGCAAATTACTTACATTTATTTTGTTTTATTTTGCCTTGTTTGAAATAATACAATTATTTGTGGTTTCGTACGTGTAAGCAGTAATCACCAGTTGCGTAAGATTTACAAACTCATAGTTGTGTAACAGTGGTAGTATGGAAATGACCAGTGATGACATCAGTCGCGAGTTTCATGTTCCCATTGCCTTCTGTTGTTTCGTACTGATCTCTATGACTTTCATTAATTAAACAGTTTAACCTGTTATATAATAGGAATTGTCACTGTTTAGGCCCTTAATCTCATGTACCTGATGAATTTTGAACCTTTAAGCCCTCTTTGATCATGAAAGAGATTTCAGACATGCCAGAGTTTACTATCTGTGAGTGATTTCATTTTCTGTTTTCCCTTTTATGCTCTAGGGGTTACAGGAAGGAAATGTAAAATGTTTAGATTTTGCGATGGTTGTTGAAGATAATTGTATGATTTTCAGCTGTCCTGCATCTAGTCTTTATCAGCCAAGCAACTCCCTAATGCACACAGTCATCCTTTGTAGTGTTTCTATATTTGCTTCATGTGCTTCCTGTTTCAGTTGGGATACGTCTGGTTTATAATCTGTTGTCCCAGCCAAGTTCCAGGTGGACACAGATACCACGTGATGATAGACAGAACGATTTGAATAATATTAGATATGAATGTGTAGTTGAAAAACTAGAGTTTTGCACCTGACAAAACATAGTAGTAGTGTTGTTTTCGTCAACGAAAATTATGACTAAATATCGTCATCAACGAACATTTATCACGTGACAAAGACGAGACGCAACGTAAATGCTGGTCATGTGACGATAACGAAACGAAATATATAATGTAATATTGTTGATGAATAA